>VYXD01006142.1:129950-281696 GCA_013397195.1 Hylia prasina
TTTTTTTTGATAATGAGAATTTGAGTTGCATTTTGAGTTTGAAGCAAGTATATTGACCCAAATCTGTGCCATCCATCTGTTTGTTGCCAAACGGAGTTTGAAATTGTTCTTTCTACCAGTGTTTGCCACACTTTTGAATGCTAAATTCCACTACAGAAAATTGAAACCAGCTGTGCCTTCTTTCATCTCACCCATATGCTCTAAAATCTTTGCCAAATAAACTCGGTAGCTTTTCCTGGTAGGACATCTTCTTTCCTGTTGTTCTTTTGAGCAATGAAACAGATATCAGAGCTGGAATTTGGATGCCATCAGTGACTGGATTAACATGAAGAGGAATTATCTCCATAGCTGGAGAGGTAGCTGTTTGGCGCTGCAGGAGCAGCATGGCCTTGATCAGTGGAAGTACATGGGGTGAATGGAAGGGCAGCACATGAAACACATGGCAGCATCAGCACAGCTGTCTTTTGTCCGCATTGCTGGGTGGGTTTCCAAGCACATTTGGATCCTGAGGAAGTCCAAGTGGCCGCTCAGAGAGATTGTGCTGTCTCCATTTTTTGTGGGTGTTCAAGACGCAGCTGGATGAAGTCCTGATTAACCTCTGATCTCAAAGATGATTCTGCCTTGAGAAAGAGGTTGGACTACAGGCCTCTTGATGTCCCTCTTAACCTGAGTTACGTGGTGATTCTGTGATTCTGGGATGGATCTGTAGCCTGCTTGGGGTATTTTGTTTGCAACAATAATAGACAGGATTTTTATGTGGCCAAAATAACCCACTGATAACCATTTTCCTGTCTTTTCTGGCACAAAAACTTCAGAAACAACTATGGTTTATTTTAGTGTTAAGCCATATTTTATGTAGAAAAGCTAAGACCATGTTCACAATGGAAGAGACCATACAAGAAACATGGTCATGGAGAAGAAAAATATCTAGCTGCCTTAGTTTTTACTGCTATTTTCATGTATGTATTGCAGCCCTATGGGGTCTGTGAAGAAATGGTTTCTGCTGAGAGGAAGTTGTGCTCTGAATCAGGAAGAAGCTAAAGGCTGAAGATCTGAACAGCCTTAGGTTCTAGGATACAAAGAGAACAATCTTAAATGTGTTTCAGTTCCAGAAGATTTTGAAATGTTTTTAATTTTTTTCTACCAAGGGTTACAAAAATGTTCTCATCATGATAAGGACTCAAATCCAATACACTTGTACAAGTTTGGGAAAACTGAGGGTCAGAAGAGCATGTTCCTGTCAGTATATAACAGATTCTGTGTCATCCCCAGCCCTTCCTAAGCAGCTTGGTGTCACAGTTCCTTGAATTCTGAAGGGCCTTTCTCATCTGCTACCTGAACTGAATGTTTTCCTGCAGGTAAAAGCAGCAGCTAATATGTTTGTTCTGTCACTAATAACATATCCCGTATCTCACAAATTGAAATACAAGAGAATTTACAACTAATATCAACAAATATTCACCAGAAGGTTAACTTCTGTCATTTGTTCTCTGAAGGCAATGAAAAAATTAACCTGTCAGCATTTTATTTTTAATTTAGAAGAGCACCTTATGAGCTTCTATAGAGGTGAGTTAAAGCTTAGCTAGCTAGCATGAGTCTGAGTAATGGCTCTCTTACTACAGCTTATTTTAGTCCTCATAGGAAAAATAGTGCTACATGAATTTCAAAGAGAACATCAATTACAAGAAATTTTTATGGAATTAGGTAACAGAATTGTGTCACCTACCTTTATGAACTCATTTTCTTTTCAGAGGATAAATATTCTGCTGTTGCCCTGCTGAAATATGATATCCTTTGATGATAATAGGACTTTTCATGTAATCAGACTATGTGATAATTGAGTGTATACAGTGAGCATTCTGCACCCACTAGAGTAGAAGTGGGATGAATTGTATCTAGTGGCAAGGCCTCTTTGAGGAGACAAAAAGTTTTTGTAACTAAAACTTCAAGAAGCTCTTAATAAGGAGACATGCCAATTGGTTTAAGTGCAAATTATTGAAAAAACCCCCCTGTGCCATAATGACCAGGCTAAAATGCCATGCTTTGCAATTTGTTTTGACTGTGCCCCAAAGGACAAAATAAATGAAGCTCGGAATAAATTAATTTAGAAGAAAATGTTAAATTGAATGTAGGGCACATTGGCTAGTTTTTGTGCTAGGGGAATTAAAAGTCTGGGCTCCTTTTCACAATAATATGCCTTTCCCAAGCCATTTAAATAAAGATTTTACTAGGGTTATTCTTACAGCATTATATTTCACACCTCTCAGTGGTTTGGTAGGTCCAGTTATATCATCTGTGGATTGTAAAATTTTCAACACTAGTGCAAGTGGTAAAATCAAGCCTTGAACTATTTGGACAATAATTCACACATTTTTAAAGTTGTGGCACTGTTGGCTGTAATCAGATGTTATCAATGAAAATAAGTTTAAGCCAAATAATGTGTTTTAAAGAAGTAGTAGAAATAAGTTGGATACTATGGTTTTAGCATAAGCACTTCCATTTTCCCAGTTCAAATCTTCTCCTTTGTAGAGCATGCAAGAATTAAACAAAATGTTCTCTACAGTTCATTTTGAGTAATGGAAAACCCAAGGCTTTTCTGAGACTCCTCTTACAAATAACATCATAACCTGTAAATAAATTATCCTCTCTCACAGAACTGCTGTGTGCTTTCATAAGAGAATGCTGAGTACTTTCCTGGAAAGTTTTTAGGCACCAGATCAGAACAGAAGACACAATTGGCTCTTTGTAGCTTACTTTATTACTCATTTACTACTTCCTCATTATGTTTACAGGATTATATCTGCTTCTTTTCATTCATATTATTTTATTATTTTTATTTGACAAATAGGGCAATTTCTCTCTTTTCAATGTCAATCTTATTTGTGTTGTTTGTTTCTGCTTTTCCCTTCTCCCTGTGACTTGTTAACAGCGGCCAACATTTCTTGCCTTCATTGAGCAGATTTGTTTTCTTGCTTCATCTGTTTCTGTATTTCAGAACTTGAGTTGCTTTTCTTTTTCCTGGTTTTCTTCACAAGAGTGGAGCAGTGATTACTGATCACTGGAGGACAGTACTGCAGGCCTCTTTGCTCTGCTGATTGCCTGAAGGACTCATTTGGTACCAATGACCTGCAGCCACTCACCTGAAGCTGCAGATGTTCAAGGAAAGCACACGTTAAATGCCTTTTGCCAGTGGGAGTTTCTTCATTCCTTTTGAGAAATCTAAGACCCTATCCAAGGAAACGGACAAAATAACATACAGACACAGAACTACTCACAGATTTGGGCTCTTGGTGTACCCAAGTATTTTTCACGGCACGAGCAACAGTCTTTGGATTTTCTTCCCAAAGCAATCTTAATTGAGAAGTAAAACCAGAAGACTCTGCTACCAGATGTTTTGTTCATTGTCTCCAGTACAAGTCATGTTGTGGCCACAAACTCCTGTAGAAAGGAAAAAAAAAAAAAGCCCAGATGTGTGTCAGAGTTTCCCCATATGTCAGAGAAGATAATGTTCCTTTTCATAATCAAATCTTTAAGTAAACCTGCTTCTCAGACATGCTTCTTTTGTGTCCTCTTTCAAATCTGCTATCCATATGGATAGAAGTACAATACCAGATGAACAAGTGAAAATGCCATTGAAAGTTTGACCACCCACATGTAAAAACTTTACCAAAAAATGACTAGCTGTGTTCTGATAATCCTCATCTCTCAGGTATTCAAATGCTCACAAGTTAACCCTATATTCCAAAACCAGAGTCCTCATCAGGAGAAATTTTATAACCAGTCAACACTTAGGCCACAGCTCTTACATTTGCAGTGTGAGGGGATGAATGTCATTGTTTGACATTCTTCAGTTGTGTCACTAGTAGTTTAGACATAAGGGTTAAATGATGAAAGAAAGTGAGACTGTTGTTTAGTTTAATTTGTGGCATGCTGGCAAGACAGGATTAAATTTTTCATTTCAAGCTCAATATTACTGTACAACATGCCCAAAGTAACCCCACAAGTTCTGAAACAACAGAAGCCCAGCTTGCCAGGCCTTCATGCCCTGGGGCTCACAGCAGTGTCTGATTGCCTAAGTGTGAGGTAAAGATGAAGCTGTCCCTAGTAGTGTCTATTCACCTATTTTCAGAACAGTCTGTGGAATTTGCTGGAAAGTGGTGCCTTGCTTCACATATGTCTAACAGAAAACAGATCAGTAAGCAGAAATATAAGGATTAACAGTAATAAGACATTTTCTCCCAGAATTGAGTCTAAAAAGTTGCAAGAGTTGCTAGTGCCATTATCAAAACCACAAAAATAGAGTGAGAAGGGGTATTGAGGGCTTTTGAATTACCACAGATTTTCAAAACTGAAGTAACTTCGTTAAGAACATTTAAGTTCCCATAATTGGTTTTCAATTGTCATGTCAAAATTTCTTCTTTTTCTTTTTATCTGTCTGCCCCTCTATACTTCTATGTGTCTATCCATATACCTAGATAACTCCAAGAAGAGTATCTAAAGGATTGAATAAAATTCTGCTTTTATATTAACTTAGTCATGAAATAGATGAGGATTTTTGCAGTTTACCTGACTGTCAGAAAATCTCCTGGCTTCCACCCACCAACCAGAACAGATTTGTTTGTCTAGTTTGCTTTGACTACAAAATTAAGCTAATTTTTCTTTGATATTTTCCCAAAAATCTCACCTGTACATGGTGATGTTTATCACTTTGAATTCAGCCCAAGCAGGAACCCAAAACCATTGAACCTGAACTGTATTTGATGCCAACAAAGTATAAGGTAGCAATTGCTATAGTTGTCCTAGATTACCCTTTAAAATCCTTTTCTTCTTAATTAAGCCATTTAAAAATAGAAGGAAGGAATATGTTGCAGAAATGTACCACAGCTTGATTCCTGACTGTGAGATTTGCTTTCAGACTAGATGCAATTGGTTTGAGACGGCCTGAATCTTATGAACATATAGGATTGGAAGGGATTTCTCTGTGTTAAATTAAAAGTATGAAAGCTATTATCAGGAGTTGAAACCAAACCCAAACTTTCTGGCCATCCATGAGATGAAGTTAGAGAATAAGAAACAATAAAAGCCAAGCAAGTCTGCCATGTTCTCATTAAAATCAATGGACAATTTATCATTGGCCTTGGTAGGAATGGGATCTGTCCCAAATTCTTCACTTCTTGCACTAGAAAAAGGAAACTGAAATTTATGTTGACATTTTCCCACTCCTAATCTCATTTCCTCATTTTCCTCTCTCCCTCAAACCTAATTCTCCAGGGACCTGCAGAACAAAGTAGCAAGTATGAGTGGAGGGCTACAGAAAGGATGTGATAAGGTACATGCAAGGCCACTTAAGTTTTGCTGCATCAATGTGCTGTGCTCACAGCTTACAAAACTTTGCTTTACTTTAGTCTAGATTGTGTCTGATATAGATCCAGGTATTTTATAAGCAAACAATATCATCCTCTGACTGGCAGCTTGAGTGGGTATTTTTCACCTCAGTGGTAAAAATGGGAAGATATTTTAATACCACTGAAAGCACTGGGGGGCAGTGTGATATAGAGAAGCATAGATTGACACATCTTTGGCATCTGGCCGGGGTGTCACTTCCAGGAGGGACTCATGACTTTACCTGGCAGCTCTGCTGTACCTCCTTGGAGGACTGAGAGTATGAGCATGTGCTCTGCCTCTTCTGGGAGGATGGGGCACTGTAAAACAAACTACAATGTAATGTTAAGAGAGTCTGACAGTCTAAAAGGTTTGACTTACCATGAATGCGCTCTGAATAGGTGGATGCTTGTTTCTCTGTAGGCCCATATGAATTGTGAGAACAAAAACATTAATCTCCGTGCTTTATAATAAATAGCTGTGCTAATAAAAAGCAAATACTTTTTATTTTTTCTGAAGAACAAATTCTTTCTATTATTTCAGAAGTGTACTTCTTCCTGACAGCAGAGTAAGAAGAGTGGCATGAATTGTTATTGGCTGTTGCATGTTTTCTACTTGGGTTCTGCTTGTTTGTTTGTTTGTTTTCAGTTTATCATTTCTTATTTTTTACAAAAGCAAGCAAGTAAACTAATCAATTTTATAACATCAGCTAACCTGGAAAGCAAACAAAAGGGCTGCACACACAGGGGAAAAAATATACAAACAAAACGCTTCCCAGAATATGCTTATGTAAGTTATTGATTATTCTTTTTAACATCATAGAGTACTGTTATTCTTGTTGGCCTTTTAATTCAGAAAACTCTCTCCTGTAGGACTACACTGGAATTTCTACATTATTCAGAGAAATAATGGAAACCTGGTGGTTTTCTGAGCAACCAGAATGTCTAATGTCGAGGTTTTAAGTCTGTAATTGAAAGCAGTCATTCATAAGCACGATCTTTACAAACTTTTATCTGAAAAGAGTGCTCTAAAGGGATTACAGTATTATAGGCCTAGAAAAAAATTCCCATCTTGATTTTCTGGTTCAAGAGCAGGAGAACTGTTGCTGCTTTAATAATGGTATGAAGACTAGAAATCGTGTTGAAGGGTAATTTCCACCCAGGTATATTAGAAGAAACTCTCACCGTGGGGCTGTCTACACGACCTAATGCATTATGCAATGTCTCAGTTAACTTGAATATGAAAGGCACTACAGTTATAGTTTCAAAGACCTCTTTTATGTGGTGCATTGTTTCTGTTGCTAGTCTTCAGCCAAAGGTCATATCTTCAGTGAGCCACTTTTTCCCTACAGTGTATCCAAAATAATTCTGCAAGCAAGAGCTGCAATCTCCTTGGTCTCATGCCCAACAGCCCTGCTGTTGTTAACTCCTTTACAGCATCCATAGCTGCACCTATATTTTCCAACAAACAGATAAACCAGGAAAGGGAAGAAAGTGTTGAGAGCAAAGCTTTATTCAAAAAAGAACAGTCATAGCACCATAAGGCTTTCCTGGTGTATGTAAGGCTTTCCAAACTAAGCCAGCAATGCAATGAAAGTGAACTTGCCTCTTTTTTCCATTTTTTGTTTTTGAGAGCTTCTATGGAAAAGTAAAACAAAACTAAAGCAAGAAGCCTAAGAAAATTGCTTATTTCACTATGACATTATCACTATCTTTATGGTAAACCTGTAAGGAACATATTCAAACTTGACTCATGCAAAATAGACATTTTGGAGGGTCTTGATTTCATATTCAGGCCACACTCCTACTTTGGATCTGATTTCCACACATAATTTTAATTGTCTTTTGCTATTTATACATCTTTTATATAACTGCATATGAGTATATAAAGATAGAATGTGTTGTCATATACATGCTGTATGTGCCAGAAAACAGGCTTCATATGGAAATGTACAGGGGGTTAAACAAGGATACTCTCATCCTCTGTCTTTTATGGAGGAAACACCTGAAAGCATAAACTGTGATGAAGACTAGCCCATATTCTGTAAGGTGCTGAGCAAGGATGGAGGGGGGTTGTAGCCAGCAGAGACAGAAAGGTGTTCAGCAGCACTAAGTTAGGGGGTTTTGACACTGTCAATATTAGTGACAATGACCTCATATTTCTGAATAATACCCAGGAACCCACCAAATGAGAAAAGAGCTACAGCAAACACTAATTAAATGTGTGTTCTCTCTCTCTTTCAGACTAACTAGCACACATAGAGGTTAAACCCTAAAGAATAAAATTGCAGCTTCCAGAGTGCAAGAGAAAAATACAATGACAAAACCCAAATCACTCTCATTGGAAAATGTATTTGCTTCTACTCACTCTGGGTTGATGATTCAGCCTTCTTTCTTTTTCAGCGCACATAAAATCTGCAAGTAAAACTCATAGTCACAAGTTTTCTTTATTTTCTCTAAGAACTGCAAGGGAATATGCAAGACACATGTGCTGCTTCACCAAATTCACTTGAGAGAAGGTCATTCAGATAGTCTGAGAAACTAGCACTTAGTGCCTCTAAATTTCATAGGAACAAGTTTTTTTCAGAGAACAGACCAAGGCCTGGGATTCAGACAATGTAACTAGTATTCAGAGGGCAACATTAAAGAGGTATCTTGAAGCATTTCAGTTCTTCAGCTCTCAATTTTATTTTCTGAAGCCGCTTCAGATGAGAGCAATGAGTCAATTAAAAGTAGTTATTGTTATTCTATGTTATTTTCCAAGATTCAAGCTGGGGAGAAAATTATAATCCTATCTGTAAGATTTTTAAGATTGAACTTCCATAACCTCTGCATGCATGTTTTTATAATCTGTACTGATAAACTTCAAATCATCTCATTATCTTTCATATAATATACACACAAGTAACTTATTATTCCCCATCATCAATCTTTGTCATCTTTACATCTTTACATCAATCAGCTTCCTTCTCTAAATGGAAACCAAAGTCTACACCCTTGCACATTTTTATTTGCATTCAACTATGATACAGCAGAGTAAAAAGTGGTGTGTTTTCCAAGTGGATTCCTTTAGGATGTTATAAACCACACATTTTAAAAAGTTTTTTGGAATACTAAATACCATGTTATTTGCTCTGAGGACACACATATAATTACTGAACTTAACTCTTCTGTTGAACCTTTTGTTAAAGTAGCCAACAGTAGGCAAAGTGTAGGACTCCATGAAGGTACATATAGGGAAAATGAGGAGTTAGCACCCCCCTTGACATCTTCCCTTGTGGTCTGCCTTTTCACATTTTCAGTCTTGCTCTGCCTGGGCTCTTGGCATCTCCATTGTCTGATTTTCAGTTCCACTGACTGCTGTTGTAACTGTTGATCTAAGCCATTTGCCTTCTCTTTACCCAACAGGACCAAGTAAGTTGGATGTCCCAGAGGTCTTGCAAAATTTGTGATTCCAGAGCTGGCAAGGTGTTTAAGAGTAAATAGAATCCATCTAGCTGTCTAAATCCATTTTCACTATTTCCTTTTAACAAAGGGGATAAGACCTGGAAGTTGGTTTAGGAGGCACCTTTCAGTATTTCTACACACTTTGGTGTTTGTGGACAGCCTAGAGACCACAGGCAACAGTACTCTGGAGTGAGATGAAAACTCTACCTAGCAGTCATGTTTAAGAGGATGATCAGTTGTATCTATATCTAAAACTTATGCCTCCATCTAGAAAACTTATGCCTCCATACAGAAATTTACTTTTCAAATAAAAGTTTTAGGTGTAAGAATGACAGTGATATTAGACATGGTTGTCCGAGGTCTATCACAGTGGCTTTATTCAGGGAGTGTCTTTGAAAAGATATGCTACTGATTTCTATGTAGCCAGTGAAGGAAGATTAAGTTCTTCATGTTTGCATATAGACCAAAGTGATACATAGAGAGATATAACTGGAGACAGACCTGGATATTCTCCAAACCCATCCTTATTTCCCATCACAACAACTGCATGGATATGAAAGAGACAAATAGCATTCACTGAAGAATCATATTACAAATGACATTAGTGTTGTATATTGCTTTCTAAGATATAAAATTGATCACAAATTTCATTTGAAGGTACTCATTGACATGGAGATGTTCATTGCAGATTATATTAAAAAATAAGCATGACATCATTACTTAAAAGAACATGTGCTACACAGATTATATAAACCTCACTGGAAGTCTAAAAAGATATATTAGGAAGTTGTATTATGTATGCTAAGTCCAGTGGAACTGACAGAGGAATCTGCAACTTTCACTTTCGATCTCCAGAGCTTCATCTATTGGCAGAAACCTCTTTTCTTGTTAATCAGACTTTAATCACAGCTACTGGCAAGGGCAACTTCATTCCAGCAGACGTTAGTAAACACACACACCACTAGACACAACGTCATAGACACAAATGATAAAGAAGAGAATGGAGAGGATGCTGTGATAAGAGCCACATTTTTGTCAGCTGGATACCATTGTTATGAAAGTAAGTAACCCAATGAAATCCTTGGAAAGGGATAGTATAGGGATAGTATGCTTTTAACACCAGAGTACAGTGTTTTTAAAACCTCTTGGAAATTCTAAAAAAACATATTTTTCTTTGCTTATTGGGAAAGATTTGTTCATGATGGCCACAAAATTTCATAATTTTTCAGCATTAGAATGTTTTTTTTAGTCTGATTTGATCTTTATCTTACTTCTTATTTCCCTCTTTTTCCTCTCTGACTTCCTTCTTGTGTTCTCCCCTCTCTTAGAGGAAGTGAAGGAATTACAGGGTTTAGCTTCTTAACAAGCATGCCGAGAGAAGTGGAGCTGTAAAATGAAATTACTATTTTGGCAGCCAGGGCAGCCATATTTATAGATATGTATTATCTAAACATATCTGCTGGGATTCTGAATTAAACAGTACACTAGAAATGCATGAATAAAGATCCCAAGCATCCCACATTGCTACCCCCTTACCTTTGCACATTGGAGATTGGGCACCAAAACTGCTGCTGTTCCCTTAAATCTGCTTTCCATTAAGTCTGAACATGAAGCACTGCACTTGGTGTCAAAATGATTCTACAATGGATTTGTCTGTTGACCAGTTGCACCATGTGCCCAGAGATCACAGCAGCACCACCTGACAGTATTACTGAGGTTGACCCTGCTTGAGGGGGATTGCAAAATGTGTTTCACGGTGGACATTTCCCCATAGTAATGGATGAAATAGCAGGGAAGTCTCTCTGAAGAGCTCACCAAAGATATTGAGGCCACCACAGCCACGATACGAGACTAGCTTCAGATTGTACTTTTGTGAGAAATGTTGCAATGAAACTCTAGGTTTCACAAGGGTCAAACATTAGTAAACAACTCACAAACTACTTTGATGTTCCTGTTTCCTCATGGAATTAAAAAATCCCAAACATCAAAATAGTTTGTGTATATGATAGTGGAGATTCATACTTTACACTGTTGCTCCTACATGAAAAGGTTAGATAAGTATTAATAAGAGTCTTTTGCCTATGAACCATTTTCATTCGAATGTATGTATCAGTACAGGCAGGACAAGGCAGAACATTTTGGTAAATATGACCAGAGATACAAGTAAGGATCTGGAAATCTGTTGACAGTGGAGAGAAAAACTTTACCACACAATCCCTCTGATGGAGTATACCTTCTTGAAAATCTGACTTCCTTGTGAAATGCTGATAATAATTTTGATTGGGGAAAAAAAAAATGCTTCCTATTTACAATTAATTTAAAAAGTATTTCAA
Organism: Hylia prasina; assembly: GCA_013397195.1. Lineage (NCBI taxonomy): Eukaryota > Metazoa > Chordata > Aves > Passeriformes > Sylviidae > Hylia > Hylia prasina. The sequence continues at coordinate 141,112 of VYXD01006142.1, forward strand.
CTGAAATGGAAAAAAATAATTTTGATTGAGCCCAAACCAGCTTAGAACCATTTTGAGATTTATTTTTTGATTGTCTTTACTGTGCAGTGCACTATGATGATTGTGTATGATTACCATTTAACTACATATTTATCTTGCTACACTATATTCTTCTACTCATTATTTTGGTTTTGGGCTTTTTAGTGACCTCAAAATGCCATGTGCATGCTTTGAAATAACATGATATATATATTAATATAAGCAAGAACAAAGGTAGCATTCCATGGATAACCATGGAGATACCATTGTTTGCAAAACCCTTCCATTTCTTCATAGCAAAAACAATTCCTTGTGTGCTTAAATGGCAAAGGAAGGCTCACCTGCATATGCTATGCTCTTGGTGCCTTCTGAGCTTCAGTAATTTACTGAACTTTAAGAGCAATCAGAGTGATAAAGCAGCAATTCATAAGCAATTACCTTTTAAGCAAGAGGCATAAAATTTTTAATTAGGCAATTCAGGCATTGTTTAAATTGAAGTTGCAATTAGGTAACCTTTACTTACTTAATAAATCATCATTAATTCTAAACAGGAATATTTGTTATTTTTGTCACTAGAAAAAATTAATGAAATTCTGATTCAAAATTCACATCTATCTTGATTCAGTGTGCTGCAACATTGTTTCAGTGAAAATCTCTCTTTCTCCTGACATCCCATTGATTAAATGACCCTCTCTGCAAAACCATGATTCATGTATGTAGATTAATACTGCTATATTTTACAATTCATTCCTCAACTATCAAGGATTCTGCTTTGGCATCTGGTATTAATAGAATGGTAAAAATTTCACATGGAATTTGATTGCATAATTTACAAGAATTTTTATAGTATTTGAATTGAGTTATTAATAAGTTTTCCCCACATTTTCTATACTGATACCGAAAGTTCTTCATAAGCATTTCATAAATAATTCTTTATGAATGTTACTTCTGCAAGTTTTTCTTTTAAGTTTTTCTTTTATATCTTCTGGATATATTTCAGTATCCACATTGAATAAACCAATCTCTCCCAAACTTCTGACAAGTTCTGATTATGTTGCAGCAAGTAAATAATTTAATTACACAAATAATATGAATTAAAAAGGTAAAGGTAGAAAGAACTGAGTCTGAAAAAGTTTGAAAATCACAAAAAATCACAGCCTTGTATTACCAATAAACCTCACAACAGAAATCCTACTGTGTTCTACATTTCTGAAGTAACCACAACAAATCTATAGAAATAATAAACGTATTTATGTTCCAGCTATAGGAAGGGGATTACATCTTAAAAATTATTTCAAGAGTATTTATGATAACTGATAGGCAAAAGTGACAACAGTTAGCTTCTGATATCTGCAAACCTTTAGTTGTTATTAAATGTATATCTAATATTTTGGTGCTTGACTAATCAGTATTTTAATACACATTTAGTATAATACACACCATGGGAAAAAACCCCTTCACTAAGAAAGATTTTGGTTTTGATGAACCATCAATTTAATATGATGAGCTTGGAAGGGGAAGTGGTAATGATTTTAAAGGGTTAGATCAGAATAGTTCAGTAGCTACACAGTCTGAGTAAACCTCAGACTTCTTGAAATTTTTATTAGAGTGGTTTGTAACTAGCTGTCTTGCTCTAGGATGTTAACTGCATCTCTCAGAAGGTTTTAAGCTTAATGATTTGAAACTGCCCTTCTTTAACACAGTAGGAAAGACATGTAAATCTTTGTTAGAGATAATAGTTTAGATAATTACAAAAGTTTTCAGACTTGCTCTTTAATTTGACAGGCAATTTAGAGGATGAAGAAAATGTGTCACTTGTGAACCCTATCAACCAAATGCTTTTCTCTCTCTGCTTCACCACTCTGCTCTGCTAATTCAACTGCAGAATGAGAATAAAAACATCTTTGCAATATGGAATTTACTGGCAAGATGTAGCAGTATTTTTGCTCAGTGGCCTTTTCAGCTTTGTGTAGAAATGCAAGACTCTTAGACAAAGCTATATTATCCTACAATAAGCGTTTCACTTATAGGGATTTTTGGCTTCATCATCAGTAGAATTGAGTATTCAAAGTTTAATGCATGAAGATGTAGAAGAGTCAAGAAATAATTCAATGTCTGATGAATGGAAAAGTATTAAGACCTTTATTTAAGATCTATATTTTCACATCTTTGTTTGGAAGAGAATGGCAGATTTTTACAATTACTAAGAAGTGGAAAACTCACTTAATGTAGACCATTAGCTATATATTTAATTAAATTTTAAGAATCATAATTGTAGCTTTGCTCCAGCTTATGAGGCTCCATCTCAGCCATTGATTCGTAACTAGATCTTAATAGATGGTAAATTTGTCATTTCTTGTTTATTAGGAGGTGTACTCAATATATCTGACTAAAGGACAAGATGATTGACTATAGACACACCAATATTTAATGTAACATTGATTGACATTTTGTTGTCTGTAAACACTGGGACTGACACTAATAACTGAACCACAGAAAGTTATCTGGTTTTCACGGGTTACCAAGTGAGCAAATGTGCTGATAAGCCTCTGTGGGTCATAGAAAAGGATGCCTGCTTTATTGATTTTTACACACAGGTTTAATTTCTAATGTTTTAGGCAACAGACATAGCCCTTAGATAAGGTACAGGTATTGTGGTAGGATTATAACAACAGTGCTCTAATTGCCATGGGCCCAGGCCAGCACCATTGGACATAAGATTTTTTCCACTAAGTAATATATAAGGTCCTTCTCTCGGCATCCAACTAGTAAGAAACATCACACACATAAGATGGGCATTACAGCATGTGCTATGAATGTCTGTAAACAAGTGAAATGGGACTGCTTTCTCTCACAGCCAAAGCAATCTAAGAGAGTGTCAGGGGCTGAAAGCCCTGAGAAATGCAGATTGTGAAACACATTGGGATGATTCTATGTGCTGCAAGTGTATTTCACCTGACAAAGAGGAAAATCATGTTGGCAAGTTCACTTGGGAGAGAAAAAAAAGCTGTTCTACAGGAAAGAGGAGTCATAGAACCCTACCCTCTAGTGGGAAAAGTCTCACCAGCCTTAGTGTCCTGTGTCTGCCTGGCCACTCTGCAGGGGCAGCAAATAACCATTTTCAATTGTAAAGGAAAATTTTAGATTCTGTCTCTAAATTGCTGATATATTCATGCATTACAGAAATAAAGTACTTGCACCAGATAGTAGACTAGGAATTTCACACTCTCCCACTGACTTTTAGTAAGAGACAGTTCTGTTCTCTTCTACTTGAGAATATGCCCTGCAGACAGGAGGTCCACCTGCCTACCTGTGGAAAGCCATCCTTCACAGGTCTGCCAGAGCCCTCTCAACCACACAAACTCATTTTTCTGATTAATCTGATCCTAATACCCAGACTCACAGTTCTTGTCCTTTCTCCATGCCAAAGTAAATCACATCCCAAACGAATCCCAGGGATGATATTGTTACACTTACTGTATCTCTCCCAAACCTTCTGGCCACAATTCATGCACAGCTCCTAGAGCACTCATTGTGCCTCACAAACTGGCACAGCTCAAGTTCCCTAATTCCCACATAAGCAATTTGTAGGCAATGTAGACCATTTTACCATCAAGTGGTTGTAAAGAACAGCTCCTTTTTTTACTTATAAGAGGAAACTGTTGTGTACTAGATGTAACCATGGGATATCATTAGGTGTACTTCTGTAAAATGCAATTGCTTTTACACAAACGTAACATGTGAAGCAGGATTCAGATCCCATTAAATCTCAGTTGAGAGCTGGGGAGCTCTCAACAATATAATAAACAAAACAAGCATTTATTTTAATTGATCATTGTAGGAAAACATGAGATTGAGATGTGACCATCAACCCTGTGTGGATTATAATGATACAAATACTTTAACACTAAATGCAACAGCTGTGTGCATTACTTATCTATCCTTCATATGCATCCAGCCACAGATGTTGATACACATTGATAGTTGTCTTTTGGCAACAACAACAACAACAAAAATGTCCATGTCTATGCAATGAGGGACAGTTCCAATAGGAAATCTCATCATTATTAAGATGAAAAATAACAAAAAACCATTTCTTTTCCAGGATAAACATAACTGGTTATGCTGGGCTGCAGCAGAACAGTCTCTAAGGCACTCTGTGCTTTCAGCTAATCTACATAGCCAGAGGCTAATTTCATTCACTATGACTTGCAGGAAAAAAACAACAGTCGGTGTCACTTAACGGTAATGGATATTTGAAACTACTTAAGCCTTTAATTTTTTTTTTTCCTCAGATGTACAAAATTAATCTTCATTTATTTTCATGGGAAGTCAGGGCAATGGAAGCCAGGTTTTGAGAAATGTTACCAGGATGTAAAAAGCTGAAATTAAAAAGAGAATGTTGTATATAGTGTGGAAGTAACAATACTACTACTGTTATTATAAATGTTGTTGTTGCTGTAGTTGTTATTATTATTATTTTTACTGCTCTGGATCTTTGGAACTGAGTTAAATTCAGGGTTTTTTTAAAAAATTTGGCAATGTGAATGTCTGAGTTATGTTTGCCGTAGGATATTGTCACAGAGTCAGGAGGATTTTTTTTCAGCTCTGCAGTGCATTTAAATTTTTTTTCACAAGGTTCAAAAGGGTACTTATTTTACAGTGAAAAACAAATATGAGAATGTGCTATTAAAAGAGGGAAGCAGAAAAAATAACTGAATTTAGCAAATTTTAAACCTCGCTGTAATCCTGCACATCAAACAACTCCCTGTTTGCTGGACAGCCTGTGAAGATGAAATAAATGCAACTACAGACCAAGACCTTATTAACCACAGCTTAAGCAACTGCAGATATAATGCTTATAGTAACTGCTCACTGTGCACAGCTGTCAGGAGATATAAACATGATGTAAACTGAGCATGAGAGGAATGGCAGGACCTTGATAGCAAAAGCTCTTGTCAGTCAGCTGTGATTCCTCCATAACCATTGCTCCAGGGTGCTGGATTGTCCAGGTGGTCCTGCTGTAGCTGTTGGGTTCTCCTGTGGGAGATGGTGATCCCTGAAGAAAATACATCCCTTAATATACTGGAAAAATCAATGTTTGAATTGCATATTCTTTCCATGATCCTGTTGGTACATCATGCATATAATCCATGGGATATAAAAATGGTTGAAAGGATTAGCTCATGATCCCAGTAGAAAGTCTGTCTCCACCAGTTCTTATTCAGTAATTAATTGGAAGCAGTAATCTTCTTTTCTCAAATTAGTCTGCTTGCCACTCTTTTATTAGAAGATATGACAGTTTTGTTTTTACATGAAATCTTTAAATCCAAAGTTTCTCTAAAACTCTTTTCTAGTTTTAGAAATTTATATGTGATGCAGAAGGAAATCTCCTGTTGGTCACAATATGAAACAAGTTGGCTGACATTAGTGCTCCCTTTGACCTTTATGATAACATGCTGTACAGAAACACTTCTGCCCTGAAGGGAAAAGCAAGACTACCAGCAGTTTTTTGCTTTGGGTGGATTTTTTAATTTTTTTTTTTTTTTTAAATCTGAAGTGATGTGAGTCAGTAGAGCATGTGTAGTATTCCCAGAAAGTACTGGCAGCAGAAGATCACGCTTCCAGGAATTGTACTGCTTAGAGCACAGGGCTCCAGGTTTTATGTTGTAAGGCCATTCCATAAAGTTAAAGGAGGAATTTCTTGAAATCATATAAAGATAAATAGGGTCAAAAATATATTAAAAAAACTATATACAGTTGAAGGCAACATGGCATTCCCTGGTGCAGAGCCTCTGGGCAATGCCAACTTCTAAGGAAGAATGACCTAGAAAATCAAAGTTCCCCTTAATTATCACCCAGAGTCACTGTTTCAAGAAAAAGAATACTTTGGCTCAGCACATCTCAACTACAAGCACTTAGTACATCACCTTCTTTGAAAAATACTCTTTGCTGGCTAATGAGAGCTTACACTATATTCAATAGCACTTACTATAACTGTATCTCCCTCTTTTAGGATCTAACACAAGGTCCAGGCCACAGAATTTTCTGCCATGGACAAGTCTAAAACAGCGACAGCAGAGTTATGAGGACACTGTGACACTGAAATCTCAGTATGGGTGAAAATCAAGCTTAAATTTGTCCACAGGGTCGTTGTTTCTGTGCATGCCCTAAGAACCAGGGTAGGCATAGGTTATACCAGGTATTCATGGCTTTTATTTAGCTCCAATATAAATGATTTGTTGTGAGGAAATGTGTTTGGTTACCATGTCTCATGCCCATTAGCTAGTGGTCCTTCCAAAATTTCTGGTTGGACCTCTGACTTCGTATTTTTTAATTTAATTCTGTCTCTCTTCATTTTTCAGCATGCTACTCTCATTGTATGGCATCCTCACCCTTCTCTGCAACTTCCTAATTCAGATCATAAGAATATATTTTTCACCTTTTTAAATTAATCAATAGCTAATCATTACCAGAACTTCCATTAACCTGAGTGAGAGCAAGATGTCTTAGGTAGTAACCACACACTCCATACACATGCAATTTTCTGGACTACCCACAAGGAATGCCTAGTCATTTGCAAATTCCTCCTCCTCTTCTCTCTCCAGAATAAGCAGAATGGGTGTTGGAAAATATTTGACATCTTGTCCTCATTAATTTGTCTGCATTATGATGCAACAGTGACCTTGAGTGACAGTTTAAAACTGTACCTCATTTTTCCTCTCAAAAGAAGCATGACTTTCATCTCCGTTTTGTTAAATGAACAAAGGCTGGAAATACTATATTAAAAGGGTAAAAATGTTTAGTTTTGGGTAGCATTACTTAAAAATTCATACTTATTCTTTATTATTCAACAATTTCTTTCTGTCAGCAATTTCTTAGTCATATTGGATACAGCTTAGGAATCAGTTCATTTATGCAAAGATTTTTGTTTTACAAAAAACTATTATGTATAAATCTGTACTTCCTAGTACATTGAACTCCCAAATAAGCTTCATTTATGGCATCATGACTTCTCTGGGGTATAACTGGCTTTGGTTGCCAGAGAGTATAAATGTTAGTTTCAAAGAAATGTGTATCACTTCTTCATTCTTCCTTTTTTCTTCATCTTTTTCAACCTTTCCTAGATTTCATGTGATAATGGTCATGTGAAATTACTGATTGTAATCAGGAGAAAAGAAAATTAAGCACCAGGATTGTGAAATGGAAAATTTAAAGAATTACATTTTTCATTTCCAAAAACATATTCACACTGAAATTAAATTATAACATGCTGAAAAAAATTTTATCATAGAAGAGAAAAAATCAAAAATGCTATCTAAGACAGCTTCCATATGTTTCCTTCTCATTCTTTATATAATTACCTTGCCAAGAAAAAATATATAAATGCTATAATTATTTCCTCCATTTAAAAAGTAATACATTGTGGAAAATAAATTGATTGTTATCTGCACATTTCCAACATGACTAAATATGTGTAAAATCTCATAGCACAGTCCAGACACCACAGCTAGCATCACAGACATATTTAGGTTTTGTTACCTACCTGCTTATCATAAAACCAGAAATTAGTAGAGAAAATAGCTGGGATCATTGCAATTTCTATTTTCACCTAAATGTGATGACATCCAATTTACCCTTCCTTTGTGCTGCAAAGTAGTGTGAACCAGCATTACTGACACTGGAAACTGAGCCTTTCTTTTCTTCACCTTTTAGGTTCTGGTCTGGTAGGAATGAAGACATCAGGAAGAGGTTCTTCATCCCCAGGAACTGAACAGGTTCCCCAGGGAAGTGGTCACAGCACCAAGACTGTCAGTGTTCAAGCAGTGTTTGGAAAATGCTCTCAGGCACGTCGTGTAATGCCTCAGGTGTCCTGTGCAGGGCTACAAGCTGGAATTTGAGGATCCTTCTGGGTCCCTCCCAACTGAACATATCCTATGATTCCTGTCCTCCCCCCGGGAAAGGACTGAGTGGTGGGAGAGGTTGTACCAGACCCGGATGGGAACAGGCTGAACTAAAAATGTCAGCCATGCTCCTGAGCAAGGTTGTGATTCAAACCTCTCCCTTTGTCATCCTGCCTGACAAACCGGACAGAAATGTGCCATTGCACAGACAGACTGAAAGTGTCACCATTTTAGCAGGTGCTCTCTCTGTAAACTGAAAATACAAGGTGTATGTTTGATACAACCCTCTTCTGCTCCTCTGAGGAGCATTGCAGGCACACTTTTGTTGTAAGTATATCTGTTTCCATTTAGGGTCTACACAGGCAGGAACAATGGCCCTTGCCTAGGGGTCATAACCAACACTGCAGTTCACAGCCTCCTGCAGGGAATTAAAACAAGCCCTAACCCCAAGCCTTTAAGCTCAGTGGTCTCTAGATTCCTTGTTATTTTCAGTCATTTCCTTGAAGATTCTCTGAATCAGACAGGAAAGCAGGATGTCTAGGTAAACATATTATCAAATGAATTGTTTTCTAATGCAGTCAATAATTTGAGTGCAAATGCTTTTTATTCCCTCTACTCAACAAGATTCTTGCCTATTATAGAAGAATAGAATGCCAACCTAAAATCCAAATCATAAGACAAGTATTTCAGTGGGCAAAATAGCTTTGAGTGCATTTTATGTGACTATTTAATGCAGTCCTATGCTGTTCTTCCTGAGCATGTGCTGAATAAAACACAAAATGCTCTATATTCAAGGTGTTAAAATCAATTCTTAGTGATATTGCTTGTAATAGGAACCAAATTTTAGTTCCCTGAGATGAATGCCTCTCAAAACCTAGTCAACCATGACTAGAAAACAAGGTCATTATTTCTGCTCTTCTAATTCTGATTTTGAATGGTACTATTACTTTCAAGCTACAGGAAACAAACCTTCACATTTTGTTTCTGCTGTTGAATGGTTCAAAGGTACAAATTATCTCCCCTGCATATTTAATGAAAAAATTTTCCTTGGTTGAAAAAAGGATAGAGGTGAATTTGAGAGACATCTAGTTTACTGATATTGACACGAACAATTTATTGTTCACTATATAAAAAATGCATATGCATATGAATATGCAAAATGTTTTCATTTTTAAAAATGAAAATGGGATGCTTCAAATGTAAATCCAAAATTTAGCTGGGGAGAATTTTACCAGAAAATTTTCTATTCCAACATGAAAAAGGTATATTTTCTTTAAAACAATTAATTTATACTACTAACATCCCATCAAAATTAAGACAGAAATGTTAAGCTAGAAGTCATTCTTGATTCTTAAAGCCAAACATCATTAAATTACTTTTGTGCAATTCAGATTTCAGTTGTCACAGGTGAAGTACTTCAGGAACTTATCTGACTTCAGCTTTTTAAAAGTGTGATACTTAGCACAGTTTTTCTATCTCAGCTTCTTTGCTATTCAATAGAGTGGTATTGAAAACATATACATTTTTTTGCAAGAAAACAGAGAACCTACTTTTTATTTCCAAACATTAGAGTCTCTTATGTACATCAGAGGGTCTAAACCAGGGCCTAAATTAACATGATGAATGTTTTTTTCCCTTTTTTTCTTTTCTTGGATAACTTATGTAAATAACCAACATTGAACTCCAAGGGGGCAGGTAAAATTAGGTTTCATTTTCATGAGTATTTATACTAGTCAGCTTAGGGTTTCAATCATTTCCAGGTGTAACCAGGGAATAATTGCCTTGTATTCTAACAGCGAGGAAATCTACAGCTTCATAGTCAGAAGCTGTAACGTTGCCAAAAATACCTCTACAATTTTTTCAGAGTTGCTGCTTTGCCTGTGCCCAATCACTGTATAAAGTCATAGGAAAATCCTGTTGCAGTAATGTCAGACAGATGAAATCCTCACAGGTGGCCTGGATACACGCTTTCAAATCCAGCAGCAGCCAAAGGGAGCTAGCAGGATCCTGTACCTCAAAGCCTGAGATTGAAACTGGTGTGATTTTCACAGCACCACTGACAAGAAAAAGCTAAATATTGAATTATATACATCAGAAAAAATCAGAAATTACTAAGAAATAAGAATGAAGTTCATGCTTACGTGCTGCTAATACAGTTAAGGAAAAGAGACCATGCTGGCCACAACACTGATCCCTGGGGACACCACTGGTGACTGGCTGCCAACTGGACATGGCACTGCTCACCACCACTCTCTGGACACAACCATCCAGCCAGTTCTCAGCAAAGTTGTGGGCTGGCAGATATTTCAGGTGTGTGCTATGCAGGATGGTGTCAAAGCCTTTGTTGAAGTCCAGGTGGACAATATCCACAGGCTTCCCCTCACCCACTGGGCAGGTCACCTGGTCACAAAAAGAGATCGGGTTGGTCAGACAGGACCTGGCAGAAACACATCCACAGTAACTTGGATCTGAAAGCTGAGCAGCACAGGGAAGGTACCTGCTGGGGAAACCCTTCCCTTGCTGGATCTGAGTCATTACTTACCATGTCCCAACACAAATCCAAATAGCTCCTTTCAGCAAGCAGCACTGCTCAAAGCAAGCCATACATATTTTGCTAAAGTAAAAGGTCTTCTGGATGGCCATCAACACACATTTATTCAACAGAGAGCACTGAACTTTCTGCTGTAAATAAATGATGGATATGTTTTCAAGCACAGTGGTCATTTTTGCATGCCATCCTCTTCAGTTCAGAGATTTCTATGTACTGCTGTGCTTCTGCAGTGTATTGCCATGCTTCTGACCAGGCACTGCTATCTCAGAGCACACTGTTATCCCCAGGGAACACTGTTGTCCCAGAGCACACTGTTATCCCAGAGCATGCTGTCTTATCCTCCCTCACAGAGAGAGACCTGCTCTGTGGGTACTCACACAGCTTCCACATCTCTGCACTGCACAGACTTGATCTCACCTGCATCACCACTGTCATACACCAAAATCCAAGAACAGGGACTCTCTACCACAACAGCAGTGTAATTGCAGCTCTGCCTCATTCTCTGAGGTTTATTCAGATTATAATCATATCCCTGTCAAGCTGAATCAGCTAATCCATCCCTAGCACAGCAATAGCTGAGGTACCAACTGCGCTCCTGTGTCCAGGAAGCTCTCTGTGCCTAGTGCCATTTCTAGAGAAGCACAGACTGTACTTTCATTAATTTCCTGAGTTTCTGTTGCCAACTTCCATCTCTTGGAAAAGCACAAGGCAACCTTAACATTGAATTGAAAAGGTGGGGGGTTTTTTGTAATATGTTAGTGAGATATTCCTCAATATGGAGGATGGCAGGACTGAAACTTATTTTAAATAGAAGTGTTAAGACTTTGTCAGTTGAAGAGGTCAAATATGCAGTGCACACAACTGCAAGGGCAGAGGGAGGGCTGATTTTTTTGGGGATGCATGTCCTGCAGTTTCAGTGGGAATTGTGAGCATTTAGCATATCTGAAAAATATCAAGCCTTCTAATAGAGCACAAGCTGCGTTCTGATCCCACAGCTGATGTATCTTATCTTCCTTTCCCTTCCCTCTGCCAGTCAAAAAGGACTTTTCACCCATTCCTGCTTGAGCAGAGAAAGTATCGAGCCTTCAAAACCTGCTTGTGACTGACATGGAGTATGACACAAGGTCTGTCCCCCAACAGCTTCTGCCCTGTTGAAGTGTCCTTTGCAGAAGGCACTGGAAGAGAGGAGAAAGCTGCACGCGGGAATTTGCTCTGCTGAGCTTTGGCACTTTATCTCAGATCACAGCCTCTGTGTCACAGGAGTTGCTTCCCAAGCTTTTGGCCTCTTGACAATGTACACTAAATGAGTGCAGGTTTCCTGATAGTAACAGCCTTTTCTAGGAATTAGGGCTGAGGCTATCAAAGTTATAATTCTGCACTCAGAGAAATTTGATAAGAATAATATTTTGGTCAGGTCTGGTCAGAGATGATTTGCAATCATGAGTGCTGCAGGCAAAATTCGATTTAGATAATCTAACTTACCAGCAATGAAACTTGAGACTACCTGAAAGATAAATGTAGTCTTGTAGACCAAAATACAAGATTATTTGTCTATGTACACATCACTGTATGTGATGTGCAAGCTGTTTTTGTTTTGTTGACTTAAATTTAACCCCTATTTAGATGTATTTTTACATTTTTGAAATAATTTAATCAAACTAAACCCTGGCCACAGCAATCTGTCTTGTACTCGGATTTTTTTTTTCCTAACACTCTTCTCCCTTTAAATGTGAGAAAAAATATTTGTCAGGAAAAAATTTAAAAAATAGTCTTTTAAATGTAATTAGTTAAAATGTAAGTTCCAAAATTAGCCAAGTCACTTCCTCCTCTGTTCATCATTTCCCCCATCCGGAAAAAAACACTGTCTTCCTCAGCAGAACATTTTGAAACCCCAGAGAAAGAAAACACTAGGAGTAATGGTACTGCCATCAACTCTGTTAATAATTATGCTAAACCACAGTAAATTCATCATATGAGATTTATGAGAAGCATAATATTTTATCTTACTGGAGAAGCATAGCATCATAGAATGCTTTGGTTTGGAAGGGACCTTAAGTATCTTTGACTTCCTCATCCCTGTCATGGACAGGGACATTTTTCAATATATCACTTTGCTCAAAGCCCTGTCCACCTTGAACACTTTGGACTGGGCAACAGCTTCTCTGGGCAACTAGTTCCAGTGCCTCATCACTCTCACAATAAAGAATTTCATCCCAATATGTAGTATAAATCTGCCCTTTTTCAGTTTAAATCATTACCCCTTATCCTATTGCTGCATATCCCGGTAAAAAGTCCCTCTCCAGTTCTCTTGCAGGCTCCCTTTTAGGTCCTGGAAGGTTCTCTAAGGTCTCCCTGGAGCCTTCTCTTCTCCAGGCTGAACAACCTCTCTCAGCCTGCCTCCATAGGAGAGCTGCACCAGCCCTCTGATCATGTTCCTAGCTTTCCTCTGGACTTGCTCCTGCAGGAATTCAACCAGAAATGTTGCTCAGAGCCCTGTCCAGCCTGACTTTGAATAGTCAGGGTTGGGGAGGAGGTCATACTGTGAACTGCCATCAGAAAAAAATTATGCAAAACATTGAAGAACATAAAAATACCTACTGAGTTTCCATATCTTCCTTCAGAAGATGAAATTCAGGAGCTGGCTATAAAAACAGTTAATGTTCTAGTAACATTAACTTTGATTAACTTTTGTATGTTGATGATTTAGAGAACTTCCTGCATTTGCACTCTTGTAATTTTTTAGATTTTTCTTTTTCCATTATTGCTTCTCCAAAAGGCATTCATGAATCAGAAATTATTTCAGAATAAAGCTGGGAACTCTGAACACACCAAGTTTCTGGAAACAGGGGACTTCCAAAGTACAGAGGCCATATCAGCTGGAGTTGCTGTTTTTCCTTGCCAACCCAACTGCTGTGTGTGAAATTCCGCCCAGACCTAGAGCTGCCTTCAGATTTGATGCCATGGATACATAGTTATTAATAGAAAGTGGTTGTAAAAAAACCATGAAAATAAACATCCACTACAATAGAGGCGATGAGTTCCTGCAGTTTAAAAGGTCACACATTTTGGTGACCTCAGTGAAGACCAAAATTCTGTGTGAAAGTAGTTCAAAGTAGTGAACATATAGCCATGGTGTGATACCTGTTTGAATTCTTAACATTGTCATTAGTATTTTGGAGATATCAGTCTCCATTGTGCATACACTGGTTTAAACCTGCTTGTGCAAATATTAACTTATCTTTCCAGTTGTTCTAGGCATTACAGTTCCATGTGCATGCTGCAGATGTGTCTTTGGTAAATCTGATCATTGCCATGATCTACAAACATGCCTTTGTGCTGCATGTCATCTGGTTACAAACCCATGATGCCCGTGCTGCCCTGCCTCTAAGAAGAGGAGGGGCACACTTGAAACAGTTGTAAAAGGCAAGATGAGCTTGAATCCTATGGGAACAAAGATTCATTCTCAGTTAAAAGAAGGAAATAAAATTTAAAAGAAACAGAAACTTTATTTGAGGTTTATGGTGCTACCTGTACTTATCAAGGGTCTTGTTCTTCTAGTATGATAGACTAAGTAATAGCATTTCATGCCCTTGCCCTTTGTCTCAAGAGCAAGGGATTTTCCTTAGTAATAATGGCATTGTTACAGATCAGTTGGTTCTTCTGCCAGATTTTAATTTTTCTTTTCCTTAGGACATTAGGGGGGGGAGGATGGAAGACGGAAACATTTCTGTCAATTTCATCTGTCCACTGAAGCCTTCATAACTTTGTTCAAAGTTGAAAGAAAAAAAGATATGAAAAACAGACCTTTGTTTATGTAGTAAAAGGTGAGAGCAGGGCAAAATTCAGTGGGTTTTTGCACCCCTGCCTAGCTCTGCTGTTTAGTTTTTTATGGTATGATTTATTTATAAGCTGTATTAAATATTTGTAAAGCTTGCTTCTGGTCTTGTGCTTCAAGGCAATAAAGAGAGAAAATATTTACTCCTCTCATGATTTACCATGAGTGTTGTTTATTTAATTTGAGAAGAGCTTCATTCCACATGTTTCAGTTGTTTGACTTATAACAGTATTTTTGCAGCTGAAGCAATTCTACTGGAGTGGTACGTTTTGCCAAAATAAGTCATTGTGAACATATAATCTTAGAAATTAGTCTCAAATAGTCTGAGAAGTGGTAGTTCAGATGCTTCTGAGCCTGAAGCTTTTCAAATCTACTTAGGTGTATGTCTCTGACTTACAGAAATCCCACTCCCACATACATTCATGGATCCCCACTCTACCTAAACATCACCTGAGGATTCCCTCCCTTCTACCTCCCTCCCTCCCTCCCTGCCTGCCTAACCACCATTCTCTGTTCTGCTATTTCTGTGTTTTACACACTACCCCTGCACAGTTTTAGTGCTCAGAAAAATACTAAAAGTGGCTCAATGCCCGAACAGCCTGACAGCTTGCTTGGTCACTGATTCTCAGGACACTCTCCAGGGCTCAGGTTATTTAGAAGAGTCCTTTTCTTATCAGCCCAGCATTTCTCCCAGTACAAAGGAAACCTACTAGACACAAAACCACTGAGTGATTTGGTTTATGCCAGAGTACTCAGGCTTATCCTGATAGCTTGGAGGATTTGCTTGGACAGCTGTCACTCATGAGAGTCATGCCTTTCTGTGAAGTCCACTGACAACTTTGCCCTGCAGCTCTCAGCATCCATTGCTTTGCAAAGGCAGCCCCAGTCCCAGGCACTGGGCACCTCTCTTGGGGACAAGACTTGGTGGGGCCCGTGGCCAGGCAGGATAGTGCTGTGGGGAGCTGGAGTCCAGCTCTGCTGGGCTGTTTCTGGGGCAGGAGCTGATGGTTCCAGGGGGTGACAGGGGGTGCTGGGCTGTGGGCAGCTGGGGAAAACCTTGAGAAGCCATGTAGGACGGGAACACCTGCAAATAGCCTCAGAGTCCTGGCAGCAGGAATTTGCTTTGAGACTGTCTCAGAGTTAAGTACTCCTGAAAGAAGACCTGCCTTCAGAAGCTCACATCAGAAATATGGGCTCAACAGCATCTGCATTTTTGAGGCAGGAACACTACCAGCTCTGAACACAGAACCAGTCCTAGTCACTCCTTTTCACACTGAAAAGCAGCATCATGTAGAAAATCTCAAAAGCAAAGGCTCTCTGAAGACAGTGTGACAATCCCTGGCCAACATAGTCCTGCTCTGGCACTCTCTGGCCAAGGTGGGTTTTGTCAGGCCTTTGAGATAGCCATGTACACACAGGAGAGCTCAGCATTTGGGTCAATGCAACTTGTGTGTCTGCCCTTGGGGGATGAAGGCTTAGGCAGAAGTTTGGGCTTAGAGCCCTGGCTTGGGCTTGGGCCCATCTATCCTGCAAACATATAACAGTTTCAATGAATGAAAATCCAGCGGGTGGATTCTGGTATTTTTCCATCTTGACATACCAGGAAAAAAATTGTGCAATTAGAAATGCTACTACAATTTTTTCATAGACCACAGCATCCTGTGCGACTAATTAGAAAAAAATCAGAAATCTCCCTAAAGATTAGGTCAACCAGAAAGATGAAACATTCTTTTCTCTGCTGATTTGCAGTGATTCAACTAGAAATTTATCAAATGGCAGGAAAATACAATAGGGTGAGGATGATCCATGTATTGCATGAAACCCTGTTAGTGGTAAGTTTGTAGCTAATACTGTAGGTGGTGTTTTCTTTATTGCCTGGAGTCTTTTTCATTCACTCTCTCCAAGTATACATGCCTGGAAACGTGCCTTTCAAGCCATACTCTGTGCATCTGCCAGATGAGACCAATATCCACCCTAGGCTTACATGGCATTATGCATTTTTCTTGAAGGGGCTGAATACCCACCCCTCCCAATGACTCCAAAATGACACAAGAAGAGCTTTGCTAAAAGAAAATTGCCTACAAATGTGTATGAAACATTCTCTACAACATCTGAAGTTTTTTACTCACAAAAAGCTTAAATTTGATTTAGCTCAGAAAACAAATTAGAACTTACCTTTCCAAAAAGCAAGTAGGAACATCTGCAAAACAGTATAATGCTGTATGGAAGCCACGGGGATAAAGCAACAGCACCATACCTCACAGCGGCACTAAGTGATAAAGTGCATCATTCACTCTGAAAAAACATCTTTGAGTGTCTGCCTTACTTTCATTATTCCTTTCTTTCAGAACAAGAAGAAGCACATACCAAAGGTAATTTCCATGAAAACAGAAGCAGAAGATTAAGATAATTTACTTTTGCCCACATTCCGTTAGTTACCTGTCAATGGATATGGCTGTTGAAACAAGCCATCATAAGAAATGCTCTGGGAGATCTAGGAGAAAGACAGCAGACACAGCTACTCACAAATTGCCTTAACATTTTTTATCACTCACGAAACACATTATCAATCTGATTTGGTTTACAATTAAGACAGAAAAAAAAAAGAAGAAAAATAGCATTGAGTTTTTTAGGAGAAAGAAAAGATAGAGGGAATATGATCTAATTGGACTTCAATATTATAGAAGTACCAGAAGGCAGTGAACTTTGAGGTCTTATTCTCTCATTCCTCCTTCCTTATTAGGGTCAATATTTGCTAGTAAAAGAGTATGAAGATAATGAAGATGTTGAATACACACTACACTGAAGTATGTTGAATACACACTACACTGAAGTATCTTGTCTTCAAAAATAGGTCACCAGAAAAAAAACCCCAAAAAACAAAAAAAAACCCCACTCCGTTTTTTTTAGAATGCATGAGCATAAATTTCTATCATTAGCTATGCTTCTGATATTACAGATCTCTACACCACCTTGAAAATCAGTCATTCACTTAGATCCAAAAACTAGCTGTTCCCCTGGTTCCATGTGAGCACTTGATGACCACTGTCAAAATCTGTCCAAGTCCAATAAACAAGGGTCTCCTTTATTGATCCTTGGCACAAAATTGGAGATAGAACTGCTGTTATATCTCAAACATAATAAAATTAACCTCTATCTTGTCTTATTTGGCTAACTGATTGGGATAGAGTGCTGGGTCCTGGTAAAAACAGCGGCCTGGCTTCAGATATTTCTTGTCTTTGAAACTAAACTCCTTTGCTTATTATGGTTATTATGTTTATTATGCTTATTATCTTATTATGCTTTATGCTAATTACATAGAGATGTTGCTCAAAGTATCCCAAAGTTGTTGGTTTCAGTAAATATGGTTTACACTTTTTTCCTGACTCTCGAAAGTTCCTACTATAGCACGCTTGTCCATACTCCCATCTTTTACAACCAACCCAAGAATATTAAAGTTTTCAAACTCTGTCCTAAGTCAAAGAAAAATTATGTTCCTTTGTTCTTAGCATCCATCTGCTCTGAAAAATAACTGTTGTAACTCAGACACTATTTTCCTGTGCCCACAGATACATTAATTTCTTTAAGAAAGTCCTTCAAACACATCAGCAGATCTTGACCACCTGAATAGGAGCAGGATTGATTCCCAGTTCTACAGTAACTAGGTAGTTCACTCCCAGTTTCTCCTGGTCAGATTTCATTTTAGACTTCTCCACTAGTCATAAAAAAAGTAGTGCTTTTAACAAATATCTAAACCAATCGCTTCCTGCAAGGCACAGTCTCTTCTGTCTCACCTTCTCCTTGTACCCCGTGTGCCAGTGGCAAATTATTACAAGCTTCCTAGAACACAAGGCTGGTGAATGAGATAATTCTAAATTATCATATTATCTGGATCATACATTTTTTCTTAACTTCTTGGGGAGTGAAGCAATATCAGAGGTAAAAGTTTTTGCCTCTTTGGTCTTCTATCTGTCTATATGTTCTTATTTTCTGTTTTGTTTCTTTTCTCCTTGTTAGAAAATGTACTTGTAAATATTTGGAAGAACTATAGAGCAAATAGTTTACAGTTAGATCACACTACCTGTGTGGTTGCTTTCTTTTCTCCATAAAATCAGATCAGTTCTTCAACTACCCTTTAATTAGATCCAGGAGTAGGGTAGGATTACCTTCAACCTTTTAATGTGGTTCAGAGATGAGGATTCCTGAACAATGCTCTAAATCCAGGAAAGACTAAAATATCCAAACAAAGAACAGATGATGGGGTATTGAGAAATAAATACTTGGGTAAATAACTCTTAATACCAGTTACACTTTAATTTTGATATTGTGTGTATAACAAGAAAATATGTTCTTATAGCAGTAACCTTACATCAAGAGCATAGTGTTTGAGCAGCTTTGACCAGTTTCACTTTCACTTCAGCATGTACAGATTAGCTGTGAGTGACTTTAACCTGTCTTGCTGGTTTAATCCATCAGGTGGAGATTTTGTGGTTAACTATTGTGGTGGCTTTGTTTCTCAAAATCAATATAAGGTAAAGGAAATTCTCTCTCATGTAATAATCATATTTAGTCCAGAGCTAAAACAAGGTGTACGTTGTTTAAGCAATTGCCAGTGAATTCACTGAGGGAAATGAACAGCATAAAGTGAAATTTAACATAAAGTGAAACATATTTAATTTATGCTTTGAAGATTATTTGACAGCTTCTTAATCTTTTGTTTAATATTGGTAACATTTTCCTCCTAGTGTGGTTTAATACATGAAGTTCACAATACAGCAAAGAAGTGCAAAAAGGGGGAGGTAAGGATTTAAGGCTATGTCAGAGGACGATAGAAACATATCGTGCCAAAAGGAGTCATTCCCCCATGTCCTCTGTGCTGAGGCAGTAGGCATAAATAAATCTAGGGTTTCTTAAAAAATCTATACTGTTTTTAAAAGCTTTAGTGAAGGGGACTATATAACCCATTTACCTGACAGCTTTCTGTACTAACAGGAATTTATGCCTTTAGAAAATTTTCCTAATATCTGACCTCCAATTCTGTCTTTGGGGAAAAGAAGGAGAATGTAGTCTTCCTTGTAACAGATTTGTACATTTTGAAAAATTGTCATCAATCTTCCTTTCTTTAGATCCAATAAAGCTAAATTTAAACATTCTAGTATTGTTTTACTTTCCTCCTGACAAAATCCAAGGGTAAAGAAATCTATCTGAAACCCAGTACAAAGTGCCAGTTTAGACATAATCAGGATTTAGTAAAGAGATAAAATATTGACCTGCATTTTGTAGGAAATATTTTTTTAATATATCATATCACATCACAAGACTTACCTTATTTAACATACTACCATATTGTAGATCATTGTTGGTCTGTTGTCCTACATAACTCTCACTCTTTCTCTTATTAAATTGCTGCCTAGACAGGTTTTTGAATTTTTCTTTTAGGCATCTGATTTCTCCTTTCTGGTTGCAATGATTCACAGTCACCTTTTCTGAATTTCATTCCTTTGGTTTTGAGCCATTTTACTGTTTAAAAAGAATAAAAATATTTCAATCCTTGCTTCTAGATTGCCACACTTGCAATCTGGTATCATTTGCAAATTTGATAAACATGCTTGTTTACCATGAGTTCAGTGAAAATATTAAACAGAACCTGGGCCTGGGCAGACCAAATTTGTGTCCCATCTGAGGGTCCTGCAAGCATGAGAGTCACTGACAGCTGTTCATTAAATGTACATTTTAACTGCTTTTTGTTTCAGATCACATTGGTCTTACACTCGCACTTCCTTAGCCTGTTTATGAAAACTGCAGGGGGACATTAGGAGCAACTGTTTTCTCCTTATACATCCTGCCGAAAACAAAATTAATTTGCTTTGGCTTGATTTGGATTCAAAAGCTTCATGGTAGGCAGTTTTTTTATTTTGCTACTTCATTATCTCATCATTTACAAAATTATTATTTAATAATTTCTTTCAGCAATTTTCTGACTATTTAATCTAAGATGACAGAATGCAAATTCCTCTTTTTTTCCATATTCCTCTATTATAAAGGGGACTATGTTCCCTTTATGTCTTTCATGGTTTTCCAGAATAGTTAGCTGTTTGCTCTGCTCAGTTTTGAGTAGTCCTTTAAGCAGCTTAGGGTGAATTTTTGAGGTGTTGCTGACATTCATTAATCTCCTTCACATAAATACTGTTTGTTCTTGGCCTACTTACGTGTCTGTCTTTGGGAGAACATATCATTATTGTCTTTAATGTCCTAGATTTCTTTCCCAAAATTGATTACCATCCTGAGTTGCCATTAAAGACATTAAAATTTTGCATTATTAAAGATACCTCACAGGATCTACTCCTATTGAAATATCTCTCTTTTAATCATATTACATGGGCCACTTCCTACAAGTCTTTAAATACCCCTAGGCTGTATTGATACTGTCTTGAGATGAACGCTTCCTATGCCTTATGTGGTCTTCTCCACAGCCATTCAGTCACAGCCAATGGCATTCCCTACCTTCAGAAAAAAAAAAAATCTCATTATATTCTGGTTAGAAGAATGTTTATTGACTGGCCTTATTTATAATTTGGCTGATTGCTCTGTTTATCATAGCGTTTATGACTTTCAAAAGTTATTAGGTTGTCATTCTATGTTCAATCCTACTTAGTCACACTCGGCTTAGCTCTGTTATCTTATTTGATGCCTTTGACTAAATCTTCACTGGTATGATCACAGTATATCCATTTTCAAATTATCACATTAATATCTCCCATTTTGCAGGTTTCATTAAACCAAATAATTGACTGTAATCAATAGTCCAAATGTTTCTGTGCAGCTGCAGAGTCATCTGTCTGCCACAAGCTTTTTATTACAAATCTAGAAAAGCAAACTAAAATGTCTGCTTTACAAAGGGTTATTTTCATGAACAGTTTTTTCAATCTGAAAAATCACCAGGTGAAGTTATGCTACATTCTCATGCCAATCATAGATTACTGACTCAAAAATGGTACCGTTAATATAAATTAAACCACTGCAAATACCCTGGTAAGAAAATAAAACATGATGAAAGCTGCTTTTGTAAATTTTATTCAAAAAGTATTTATCTGCCAAATTTCATCCCTTTAATCCCTACCTCTACCATTCAGTCTGATATTAGAAAAGGATATTTTTATATTGTTGGTATCCTGAACATTTATCATATGGTCACAGCACAGAGGAGACTGGGTTCTTGTTTAAGTTTTTAACATAATTCTAAAATAAACATTTATTTTCACCACATATGATCATCCTTGCATACCTTGTTTGTATTTAGCTTCTAAAACACAGTTGGTAATATCTTTCTAAGTGATTAATTTGAAAGATATCATGTGTACAAGTTTGAAAATCAGTATCTTCATAGATCATTGTGTTTATGAAAACAATTTTTATGAGTCACGTTTCAATAACTACTTATAATTTTTTTAAAAATGTTTTTATAACCACAAAAGAAACACTGGGAAAAAATAAGGTACTCTTCCAAACTTCATCCTAATATGTGACTAATTTTTCAGAAGAATAGAGGAGAAAAATAGAGAAATTAATTTACAAGAGACCATGATGCAGCTACAGGACCCAAGGAGCCAGTTGCCAGTAAGATTCATATACAGGGGCTTCGTTTGCTACTAAAAAACATGTTTTATATGCAAAGTTGCACATAAACATTTCAAAATCAGTCTTACAACACCAAGATCTCAAATAACTTTTACGACACCTACTCAACACAAACAGCAAGAAAATGCTTACGACTTCTCCAGCCCATTTTCTCAGTGTCAGATTGTTAATACACTGCATGAGAGTCTGTTACCTGACCCATAATTCTTGGCTTTGTACAGTAACAGACACATCCTGTGTTTTTTCCATTCTTCATTTTCCACCATTTCATGTGATGGAATACTTTTAAACAACATTCTCCTGTGCATGATATCCATAAGAGTGGTTTGGTGGATTTATGACCTCTCATAGATCAGAGCTACATGGAGTTTCTGCAATTTATTAATCAGCTTTAATTTTTGTAGGAAATGTAGGAACACCACCCCTTGGTTTTGAAACATTCCACATGCTCTCAAAATTTCTGCACTCAATACTGTGAACTAACTTCCCATAAGCCTGCTTTTAAAATGTCTTCTAAATGACACCTTACATTAAACACTCCAAAGGACTTCCAGTTTGATAATTCAGATCAGATTCTGAATTCCAGCCAGGTTTAATATTACTTATTTTACCTGGCTTGATTCCTAGGACTAAGTTCACAGTGTCCTTTGATCTTGTTAGTTTTTCAAATAAGCATATCCCCTCCACCAATGATATTATGTTTCTTAAAGGACATTACTTTCATGATACCTGTGAGTCTTAACTGTTCTTGGTATAGACTCAAATATTATTTTATGTATGACTATTTAAAATTTGATAAACTGTTGGTGTTAAAAAACTGAATCACAAACCCAATTGATTATTATGCTAAGAAAACAGATCCTCCCATGTTTCTGGATTTCTCCTACCAGACCTGTTTCATTATTTTCTGCCAAAAATTACATTTTTCTCTGCCTCTCACCTTTATACTGCTACTTGATTCTCAGTTTATAGCAATGCACATTTATTACTTATCTTCCTTAGAATGAGAAAGCTTCAAGTCCTTCTAAGGTAGATTAAAACCAAGAAGAGATGTGGGAGATGAACAGAACTGGAGAATAGGCTGTTATTAAAAGATTCACCATGAAAAAAGTGCTCTTTTTCTCAGCATTGGCTTATATCAGCTATGTCATTTTAGAGTATCCAGTTAATCTGTATTTATATATCTGTCAGTTGTTAAACCTTTTAATCATTTATTAAATTGCATTTTTTTCATTTTTTTTCAAGAGTTTGTGTTCTGATTAGGGATCTTTCCCCCTAAAGTATCCATCGTAAAAATATTTCTTCCAGACAGTTTTGATATAGTTTCTGCTGATTTTCGTACCACTCAATTAGAGGTATAAGGTTTTCTGTAAGCATCTCAGATTTAAGAAATTCTCATCTTCTCCTAGTGCTTACTTGCACTACATATGACTTAATCATTTTCTTCAATCTTCTCTCTGTCACTGTTTCTTCTGAGAGAGTCCTTACATTCTCTCATCCTGAAAACCTGGGCAAACTGGGATCTTTCATCCCTGTATTGTGAATAAACACATGCAAAGAAACTTGAAACAAGACTCTGACTACTTCACAGGGCTATAACATTTTGCAGGAACTTAATAAGAGACTGGGTGACTTCATGTTCTCCAAGGAAAGGGTTTAGAGAAAGACACTGAAGAAAGCCAGGCATATGTGTCATAAGTGTCTGCCTCCATTGCTGATGTATATGAGAAGTGGAAGTGGTTTTCCCAAATATCTTTTACATGTAAGTCTTCCTTGGCTTAGCTCAGACCACTAAGTGACGGTGATACTTATGGCCCCTCTCACATGTATTGTATCTCAGCCTTTGAACAGTGCTGTCAGCCTTTGGACAACTGATTTTGTTTTAAACTGCAGGAGAACCAGTAAATTTTAGGTCATCTCCACTATGCTTGCATGAGATGAGTCACAGGAGGAAAACAATCTTGGGCTGTCTTAATCCCGGTTACCACCAGTCTTCATTACATAAACAAATTATTACATTTCTTTCTTCTGTTCTTCCACTTCTTATTTTAAAACACTCAATGAAAATATTCAGTTTTAAAATACTCCATAAAACTCGTCAATTCTCATTTTTCTACTCCAACAACCAGATTATGGGAGTGAAGGGTACAGAAATATAAGAAAGTAGTGTGTAGTAAAGTTGAATAAATAGGATACTTTGAATGCTGTTTCAGTAATTCATGTTTGTACTTTCTTGTCAAATGTTGTCAGGTAATAACAATTCAAACTTTTTCATTACAGGAAATGTTGAAGTGAACATTGAGAGATAAAGGACTTGCCCTAAAAACTGACAGCTTCTATTACCATACAATGAAAAAACCTCTTTCATGGCAAATGCACCTATTTATCTGGTTTGTCTAGTTACAAAAACAAAAAACATGACTAAAGAAATCCAATACAGGGCCTGAATCCAGTTGTTCTGATCTGTCCAATACAACTGGTTACAGAGATGCACAATTTTACAGTGTAAAATCAAAATAAATCTGAAAACTAATACTATGTTGTAATGTGTTTGCTAATGGACAGTCATAAAATGTTTTGTCTGCAATGTCTAGTCTATGTAATCTTTTTGTCAGGTTTCTCATGTTCTTGCCTGTTTGAAATACCACAAAAATTTGAACATATGCCCTGTTCAAATTTTGTCTTCAGTGCAGAGTGCATTATGTGCTGTTATTTACAAAACAGAGTTACGGAATGGTGTTATTATAGAAACTAGTTTACATACACAGACTTTGACAATGAAGTTCTGGGCAACGATTGAAGGAGAAAAGGTAACCTATGCCTTTATTTTTTTCTCTGATCTCTCACTTTTTACAGCAGATGAATAAATCATGTAGCATGCTTTCTTTCTTATTTTCTCTTTATTCTGTTTCTTTCATTTTAGTTTATGCCTGCCTGCCTCGGTTAGATGATGACATTTTTATTGTGGAAAAAATTATTTTTACATCCACAGGATAGATCATTAACTCACCTGCTGGGTGTCTGTACAGTACCCAAGCTGTGCTAGTCTGAATGCCTAAGGACACCCCTTATTTAGTCACTGTCCTATGCTGTGTGACAAGGTGGCCTTTCTGATGCACTCATTACCCAAAACTGCTTTATACTGCCATGTATTTGCCCACCTTGGAGTTTTAGAAAATTTTTTATGACCTAGACATGTATGTGTGTCCTGCTATTCATTTGTGTGGAAGACCACTGTGGGGGGAAGAGCAGGAACAGATCTGTCAGTGTCTGTCTGTCTTGACTACCATTAACCCTCTGGGCCATTTCTCCTTCCTCAAAGTACTTTCCTTCATGTGTCTGTAGGAGTAGGACACAAATTGCAATTGAAGGTTGATCTGTGCTGGATTTATATCAAGTCTTGTCAATATTTCTTTTTTGCTCTACTCTTATTGTGTCAACATCCTTAATGGGGGAACACTTGGGATCTCAGTCTAAGAGATTTGTGTTGGGAAGCATTTTCTCCACAGTTGCTCAGCTGGGCTGTCAATATGGGACAGAAACTTTCTGATGGGCTGGAGGAATTGTGGCACTCACTGGCTCATGCATGCCACATATATAGCCAGGTGTGTTCCCTTGAAGGTCAAGGGTCCAGCTCTCACTCCCAGGAAAATGTCACACCAAAGAGGAGGTCCTTGAAAGGCTGTGGGCAAGAAAGCCCCCAGAGTTAAATAATTTTCTTCTCAGCCATGCTACGTCTCTGTAAATCCAGCCTTTAATTAGAAATCTAAGCTCTAGAGGAATTCCCAGACAGTTAATGAGAAAGAAATTATGAAGAAATCAAATGTCAGGGTTTCGTAATTCAGCTGCTTCAGAGAGGCAGAAGTAATATTTCCCAGCTGGGATTTTCAACCTGAAATATTGTCCAGGAGAGGTCCTCAGATCCTATTCATGCAGCACAGCCCATGCTATGCAAAATAGGCTATGGTAAACAATCTTTTCTGTGGTTAACATACTCAGCCAGGATACATAAAAAAAGGTTTAATTTCTTCCTCTGACTAAAGGGAGTAAAAGTTCTTCCATTCTAATTGAAATAATTGAATACTAATTGGGCCATGAAGAAAGAACAAAAGGCCTGCATGAGGGTTAGAGTACTTATGTGGGTGTCAGAACATGTTTAAATATTTTATAACTATTACCCACTGGAGGTGAGAGTCAGTTTTCCCAGGTGAATGCCCTTATCTTGTTCTCCGTGAGCAGCCTCCACACCTTCTGAATCTCACTGGCTACATGTGTTAGAGTCAAGGAAATTAATGTGAAAAGCATCTCCAGAAGTGAGTTTACTGAAGGACTGTAGTTGTTCAATAGACTTGCAGACTCATTTCCATGGCTTTCCATGACTCTTCCTTATTGAGCACCTTAAATATGTGGCAGAAACTGTTCTTCAGTAATTCTTTTTTATTTTTCTACATCTCAGGGAGAAAGGAAGCTACTGCATATCCTTGTATTCATACCTTCAAGAACATATAGGTGAAAACAGAAAAAAGAAAAAATTCATAGTGCTGACTTTGGCAAAAAGATAGATCATGCATTTACTATTGGAAACATCCATTACCTGTGTCTGAGACCCTAACATTTCACCTAATAGATTGATAGATGCAGATGTTAGCAATTTTTGGCAATTGATGCATAATCTTGCAAATCTTGTCCTTCCATGATTTAAGGAGCCTTTTTATTTCACTGGTTGTTTGCAGAGGGCTAGAGATCTAAAAAAAAGAGGTTGGAGATGGAGAGGGAGAGCTGTTTATTTCATAGAAACTCATGTTAACCCTGATGCAGAAATTAGTCTTTCATCAGAGAAAAGCGGGGATGGGAGAATAGGAATATAGTTTCTATGTTGACTGTGACAGGACATCTCTGCTTCTGTTTGTTTTATGCTAAAAATTATCTTTTTCTGTGACAGTAAGATGCAGAGAGGTTGAATCAATCATTATTGAAGGTAGGGGTGAGAAATAATTTGTGAAGCATCCCAAAAGAGAGATTAAAATTCCTGATAAAGAGGTTATGGTTGCCAGCTGAAGGCAATAACAGAGAATAAGGTGAAAAGCCATAAGCAGGTTCAATAAGGGGAACTACCATATAATTAACAATGGAAAATGTGCATTTTGCTTTGAAGGGAGCCTAAAAAATTGCACTGAGATTAGAACTGGGCAACTGCTTGGCTCTGTGGCAAGGCTGAACTATTACAGTACTGGCAATTGTCCTTTCAGTTACTTTGACACATGGTTTTTGTCTAAAACTGGAGACTTTTTCTTCTCAATTGATTGACACCTAGAAGTAGCAGCACTCTATTATTGGCTGAGAATGAATTATCATTTCCTCAGCAAAACGTTATTGATATAACTGCATCATTACTGCTTCTGTCCTTGTCTATGTTCATCTTGAACTTATCTCCTGCTTTTTCTACATCTGATTATTTTCTTACCCATTATATTGGCTATGGAGATAAAAGGCAATAGGAAGGCCACTGGAAAATTATTAATCTTATTTTTTCCTTTTTTCAGCTTACTGAAAGCAAAAAATAGTGGACTAAAAAAAGCACAGTGACAGCAGCAATACAATAACAATAGTATAGAAAGAGAGAAGGTGCTTTACACACAAAAGGTGTTTACCACCTCAGTGTAGCTCTGCATGACTGCTGGGACAAAGACAAGTTGGCAGACTCTCCCCATAGGCTGTGGTCCCCTGGGTCAAAGACAGGGCAGAGGTTGTTCCCTGCTACCACCTCCTCCCATCCCTGAGCCTGGGACAAGAGAAAACAATGACAGACAAGCCCCCAAAGCTGGGGTGTCTGTCACACTGCACCACTGCTCTGCTCTGCTGGGGCTTGGGTCCCTTTGGCTGTGACTCTGTGCTGTCATTCTGGATGCTGGGCTCGATTCCATGTGGCTGCTACCAGCACCACCACTTTGGCTGCTCAGCCCTGCTCCACCCAGCTCCCTTCAGCTCAGCTGGCCTGGGGTTCTCCCCTGTCTCTCCTTTCGCTGTGGCGTCCTCTCACCATCACTGTCCCTCAGCACCACATCAATTCCCTGTTTCTCTGCTTTTCAGCACCACATCTTGGAGCCACAGCTCAGACAAATGGGTAAGGGATGGATGGTGACAGCAGAGGGCGGGGTCCCTAGGGCTGATCCTGACAACCTTCCTACTGGAGAGAGAGAGAGAGGCTAAAAGACACAGTATGATCACTTTTTGTTCCACCCCAAAGTGCATGATGATGTGTATGTTATAGAAGAACAAGTTAGCCATACCCAGACGGTGCTAAGCTCCATCCCCTCTGCAGCCAGATCACACTGCAGATATGTAAAGACTCCTGGTTGCTGCTTCCAGCTGAATTCCCTTGTTTTGCATTGCTCTCAGTTTCCTAACACTCAACTAAATAACACCATTAACCCAGAGTATTTTAATTCCAGACGTGAAAATGTAGAGGTGGGTGCATTTAGTCCAGCATTTCCTCTTAAATGGTACCTTTCAAGGGAACAGTATTTAAGGAAAATAATAACATAATGCACAACACAGTACTTACATACCACAATATTTTAATAAATTTGGAAAACAAAGCTACAAGAATAGGAGGAAAAGGTTTTAGTTGCTGCCATTGTTATTAACAGTGCACTATTATTTACCAAGGAAAAGTGGCCAAGCTCTGTCCTGTGTTTGACAGGTGCAGTTCTGTAATTGTGTTAGATATTTTACCTCACATAACTCGTGTTAAGCAATTCAATGTGCTCAGTGGCAAGTATTACCTTCTTTTTCTTCAGACAGTTACAAAGATTTGAGAAAACTGGGAGATAAAAATCACATGCAGTATCGTTTGATCATTAACACACAGTCCAAGGCCCATGACTTCCAGTCATGATCCTGACATTGGCTTGTTTGACCTCCTTTTGTTCACTTCCTGACCTGTAAAACTGAGATAACATTTTACTTACATATTAAGATCCTCAGATATAAAACATGGAATAGTATAAAAAGGAGCAGTTATATGCAACATGTATTTGCAATATTCTATTTAATTTTTTTCCCATATGCAAAAAATATAGAAAAAATATGGACTTTTTTAGACCAGACTATAAATTATCATGTACATTCACAGTCATATACATTCAAATTAGAGTAATTTTGGAAGCTGTAAAAGAGGCTCACTCATTTTTGCTTGAACAGAAAAATAGATTTAACAACAACAATGATAATAGAATCACAGATTTGAAAACTGCCATAATTTTCATTTAATATATAAATTTTTTTATTATAGTTATGACCCATTTCTCAGGGGTTTTTATGTATAAATTCTATAGCAAAACCATTCCTAGAAAAACCATTCCTGTTAGCTGTCTCTGAGTGTTAAATGAACTCTGTAGCTCAGCAAGAAACTTTTATATTTGTCAGATTTCTAAATGTTCTTATCTTTCTGTGAAGTGTGTGTCTATTTTTTTGGCAGCATAGTAAATGATTAAGACACAATTTACAATAATGTGTAAAAGAACAAAAAAATCAAATATGGTGGCTGTATGCACATATGTTCCACTGCTAGTACCAACTTTGAACAATTAAATAGGACACCAAATCCCACTGATAAATGAGGTCTCAGATTTTGACTTTGTCCCACTCTTCCTGCTCTCCTGGAGGAAAGAGATTGCAGCCTGTATGGGGTAGAGATGTTGCTGCTCCCTGAGTTGCAGCCATCAGGAACCAGGTAGGGATAAATACTGGCTCTGTACCCAGCCATGATTACACTGGCTTTGCCAGAAGTAGTGCAGAAAATAGCTATTAGACCAAACATTTCAGACACAGCAAAGGGGACTGCCAAAAAACCAAGAAAGCCAGATGTCAACCATCAGGCAATCACCTTGTGGTCTGGCTTGATCTGTGCTTGATCTGACAGGATTAAGATAACCAAGCCTGGTGAGAAAAAGGACCTGGGGCAAGGTTCTCCTCGATTAGCTCTGAGTTCAAGGTCTTCCTTAGTCTTCCTCACTGAAGTTGTCTGATTTATGAAATGGGAGCAAAATCCCTATACCTGCTATGACACATTACTCTGGATGTGAGCAGCTTCCTGCATTCATTTCATGCTTTATTTTGGATAATTTATGTGGTGAAGGAAGCATTAGGCACTCTCCTGTAATAAATTGATTTGTTAATTCTGGTCTTGCTGAGACCTATAAACAGACCACACATTGAACTGCAAAACATGAACTGTTGGATGATCTAAGTCATAAGTATTTGTAATACAAAATTACACTTATCCCTGCCAGTGCAGTTATGAATTTTTTCTTACATTGTATAAAGCTTCAAAACATGAGAATTAGGATATAAAAATATTATTCAAATTGGCAGAGAACTTTTCGTACAGGGAGCTTTGCTTGTCCTGCAAAACTGTGTTAGTTTCTCTTGTCTGAAATATAATTCAACTTTTTAAGTTAGTTTACTGTTGACACCTTCCAATTTTACTTCTAATTTCAAACTCAGCTCAAACATGCAACCAGAAAACTTGGAACTTAAAGATTCTCCTCATTGCATGTCACTCCAAGGGTTCTTTTGTCAAGAAAAGAATATAGGCTGCAAAAATCTAACAAGTCTTACGAACGGGGCAGTGCTTCTTCAGATGTAACTGGGACACAGGAAGCAGGTTTAGGAGACATCTTTACTTGCAGCTGAGGGGGCTCTTGGAGAAAACCCAAAGATCACAAAAGAGATGGGCTTATGAGTGCATATATTCAGGTGACAGATGTCAATAGCCTCCCACAGGGAGAAAACTTACCTAGAGAGGGTACAGTAATGCTGACAGATTCTCCATTAGTGGGAATCCATCAGTTAGTCATCTTAAGAGTCTTTAGCTCATCTGAGGTTAAGAAACGGAGCACAAATCTGTTCCTTTGCCTGCAGGAAAATCAAGATTTGATTGCTCGAAAGATTATAATTAATTATAAGATTATAATCTTCCATGAACTCTTTATTTTTGCTGATTTTTAGAAAGATCTGTTAGGAAAATATCACCAGAGTGAGAATACATAGCAGGAACTAAGAACTATAATTGATATGTATGAATATAGAGAAACTTTACACAAATATGAGAGAACATTTTACCTTCCTTTCTCCTCATCTCCTTTTGGCTTTCCCTCTACTGCACAATGGTCCTGGCATTTTAGAAGCCCTTTCTGTTATTGACTGAAGTAAAATGATTTGCTTCTATTAATGTTAGCTTCCTGAAACAAAATATAAAGAATAAGAGAATTATTATGTCTTTGCATTTTTATTTCCTCACTTGCAAGACTTGACTTGCAGCTTATTTCAGACATTTCATTTCAGTTTTAAAAAGATAAAATATGAACAATAAATTTAATGGATCACAGAATGCCTTTGCATATGAAACATCTCAGATTTGTTTTTGTGATCTAGATTGCTCAAATAATGCTTTCTTTAACATAGACAAGGCCTGAAAGTGGAAGCTGTTTATGCTGTTGAAATATTCTACAGTTTGCTTTCTTCGTTTTTGAATACTCTGATGAGAGGGAGGGCAAGGGAAGTTCAAATCATCTGTCAGAACACTGACTTCATAGCTCTAACACATTTTTATGTGCACAGTAGCTACTGAATTTTTTCTTTTGATAATCTTCTGCCCTCTCAGCACTTCTTTGCCTATAGTACCTTCTAGCTGGTTTCATTTTATCTCTTGGCAGAGAACGAGGTCTAATTCTTGAATGGACAGATAACAGCAGCATTTAATACAAGGCTGCAAGTCCACAGCAGACTTCAGCACAACGCTGTTGGCTTTTGGAGAGCTGGCAGCAATCACAAGGAGATGGTAAAGAGGTCAGGATTCTCTTATTTTGCCCAATATGTCATGAGTGATAACTACAAGGTTTGAGTGGGCATGCACAGCATATGTGCTTGTCTCATGGGCCTCATACACTGGCTGACACTGCTCAGTTCCTCAGACACAGTAAATCAGAGCAAAGCTCATTTTACATGTGGAGGTCATGAACAGAATAACTCTGAATAGTTTTCATTAAAATAGTGACAGGAGCAGAAAAATTGAGGACCTTATGCACCTCCAAGAGAATATTTCACTTGTCAGATATGTGAGTAACATGGAAGTGTGATGGATAGTTAAAATGAGCTTTTCTTTACTGAGAAATGAGAATCGGTCACTGGAGAATTAGAAGCAGTAACTGCTTTGAGACAGAGGAGTTATGTATAGTCAGATGGTTGGACCATAATAGAGAAGGTGCATTAGGAAAAATGTGGAGGCAAGCAGCATAAAATAAGGTGGTAGTAGGAGCAATTCTGGATAATGAAGAGAAGGGAAAAATGCAGTGGGATAGAAAGAAATGGAGATTGGGTTTAATTAGTTCAAATCAAGGTAGATAACCTAATTAATGAACTTTTTTTTCTTTGGATCTGACTATATACAGGACCCTAAGTCTTTCACTTTTATCAATAGGTGGTACTTCCAAATACCTAATCATGTTTTCCCTGCTACAATATGTTAGTTGAGATAAATTAGATTGACTTTGCATATCCCATACTGTGCTTTCTTTGATCCTGTCAGCCTAAAAGCAACTTCATCAAAGTATAAATATTACTTAGGGAAGCATCTTAGCTCTGCCAGTCTGGTTTTCCTCTTGAAGAATTTCTACTATTATTAATCTCAGGGGAAAAATATTGTTTTTATTTAAAATAAATAAAACCAAATGCAGTTTTCAACTATTGCTAGATGTGTTTGAGGAACTTGCATGAATAATCAGAAGAAAAGCAAATGAAATGTTCATGAGATCACTGATGCTTTCTTAGAAGAATGAAACAAATAGAAGAAAAGCTAAAAACACTGTGTTGTGGAGGTTTAAGATGTAAGTAGAGAGGTTTATCACTAATAAAGTGATTCCTCAAAAGAAAGAAAAATGAGTCATACCTTCCCAAACACCCAAAATGAATTATGTTACTTCTGACTTAGTTCTAATGTTCAGCTGTGGCACAGAAATATCTAACACAAGTATGGTTGCTTAGATTTTTATGAAACAAAAATTCCATCAACAAAAAAGGCAAAGAAAAACTAGTATAGAAACTGCATTAACATACTGATGAAGAGATTTTTATCATTATTTTTGCTTCTCTTTGGCTTCATGCTCCTGCAATGAAAATGTCCTGAGGGTTTAAAAGTAGTGTTTTTTAGAAAACTATGTGCACAAAGGTCAGGTGTTCATTACTGTGAGTTATTTCAATCTAGAAAAAGCATAAGAAATGAGAGAGTGTGCAATTTCCACAATATATATTATCTGTACTTCTGAAAGCCTATAAAGAGTGTGTGAATTACCCACACAATTCGTCCTTTTTGAATTTATAGTAGTGAATAACACTGCAGGAAACTGACATACAAATGAAATATGTATTCATATACAATAAAAAAGGCATTATTATTTCAACAGCAAAAAAATTGAGCTTCACAAGAGGCACCACTTTAATCACCTCTTAAGTTTCTACAATGGTGTGTGCAGCATGAGGAACAAACAAGAGTAGCTCAAGACTTTGTCCCAGTCCCAGAGATTTAATATCATTGTGACTCCTTATGTTTTTAGCTTTTATATATTTCAGATCCTGTACTGCATTAGTGTATAACTCCAAACTCCACATAGCGTATTAGTAAGCTGTCTTCACATTTTGGTCAGTCAAAGCAATCCTTCCATGCCTGAGAACCAAGGTCACCCTCANTAGCTCAAGACTTTGTCCCAGTCCCAGAGATTTAATATCATTGTGACTCCTTATGTTTTTAGCTTTTATATATTTCAGATCCTGTACTGCATTAGTGTATAACTCCAAACTCCACATAGCGTATTAGTAAGCTGTCTTCACATTTTGGTCAGTCAAAGCAATCCTTCCATGCCTGAGAACCAAGGTCACCCTCACAGCCTCAGGCCCCAAAAAGTATAAACCAAAGTGAATTGGGGAGGAGCAAACTGTGGGAATATGACATTACCTGAAGCTGTAATTGGAGAATTAACTCCTGATATGCAAATAGACCAAATTTATACCTGTCTGAGGAACCCATGACCACCATCCATCTTGGGTGTAGCCTCTGGAAGGCTTTTGACTGCTCGAGGTGTATCTACTGAAGGCCTTTAATAAATTATTCTCTTAACTCTGTCTACTCTTAACTCTGTCTAGCCTCTGTTCTAGGTAGCTGCTCCAGGGCATCAATTGCTGTAAGTGAACCCTGGTGGGATGAGTTCAGTGACTGGAGTGCCCCCTCAGATGGTTACAGGGTCTTTAGGAGAGGTAGGCAGGGCAGAACAGGCAGAGGGGTGACACTGTATGTAATAGAAGTGTTAGACTGTATGGAACTCATAGCCGGCAGTCGCTCAGTTCAGAGCTTCTGGGTAAGAGCCAAGAGGCAAACAAATAATGCAGATGTCATCCTGGAAGTCTACCACAGACCTCCTAACCAGGACCACGATGCCAGTAATTTGTTCTTTGTGGAACTAGGGGATGCTTCTGAATCAACTGCCCTTGTCCTTATGGGGACTTCAACATGCCAGAAAATAACTGGGAGCATCACACTGCTGGTACAACCCAGACCAGACGATTCCTTGAAAACCTGGATGACATCTTTATGGAACAGTTCCTAAGGGAGCTGGAAATCATCAGCCATCACTACAGAACAAAGCAAAGTCACCCACTTGATCTAGAAACACAAGAACAGATGTTTCTTAATTAAAAACTCATCAGCACTGTGTGTCTATTAGATTTACACCAGAAGACATACCCTCTTTGATATCTCTAAAGCATCCAAGTGCATTAGCAATTAGGGAACAGAAAGTTTTTGTGAGGTTTGGTGGTAAAAATAAAATAATTCTCTTTAATAATGCTAGTAGAAGGGAAAACTTCATGATTTCTGACTGATTGTTTCACTTAGACCACATAAGCATGCAAGAAACATTAGAAACAGATGCATTGTTTTCTTAGAAAACCAATGAAATGTAACAATCTATTAAATATAGCATACAAAGCTTCAACATACATCAGCAAGGGGAAATATTCATTGTTTTGTTTTGCTGTTGGCTGTTTTCTTTTTTAACCTCACCTAGGAAAATTGTTTGCATGAGGATCCAAAAGCTCATGCATCATTGATTGGGTGCCAGTGATTTTGGAAACATAAAGAAGTGTACACTGATGAATTGGAGGAACATCCCCTGTGTACTCAGATGCCTGAGGGGCAGGTGAAGTATCTGTGTGCTAATAGAGGTAAGCATTGTGCACTGAAATGTCTGTTTTCCTTGCTGTCTCTGTGTTATATTTATTAGACTAACGTTTCTTAAATCCATTTTATTTAATATGCTTTTTGATGCTTGTACCTAATAGAATACAGTCTGAGGGACACAGAGTTATTTTAGTGTGATTTGGTTGGACTGCATAGTAAACCAAGACATACCCATCTTACTGCTTCTCCTTTCCTTTAAGGCCATGCCCTGTCAATCATCATTATTATATACCTCTGGACAAATCCTTAATTGTGTGTCCAAGGTGTGGTTTATGGACTTGAAGGAAAAGGTTATGCTGAATAATGGTGGGTAAGATCTGAAATAGCAAGTATTCCCAAATTGAATCTAGTATTGGATATCCCTGACAGATTAGTAGTACATAATGAATTTAAGACCCAAAAGAAATTTAAAGATGAATCACCAATGATCAGATTTAATAACCTACTGTTCAGTTTATGACATATATTAATACTTCAGGCATATATACAAGCTAAAATATTAAATTAAACATTTCCTAAACAAAATTACAATATTCATACTTCAGAAAGTAACATTTTAAAACTAGTACATCCATGTGCATATTTTATCTGTTTTTTAGGAGGCAATACTAGAAGAATAATGCCACTTCAATGAAAAATCATTGCAATAATAGAAATCACTTTCTTAAGGATATTTAAGAACAAAATTTCAGACAGTCATAGAATCTTCAAGGTCAGAAATAACCTTAAAATCAAGTCCAGCTGTTAATCTAGCACCATTACCACATTCACCACTAAACGGTGTCTTTAAGTGCCACATCTACGTGATTTCTGAACACTTTACAGACTGTTACTCCATCACTTCCCTGAGCAGCCCGATCCAATTCCTTCCATGAAGAAATTTTTTCCTAATATCCAATCCAGACCTCCTCTGTGACAACCTGAGGCCATTTTCTCTGTTATTTAAAATTTTCAGGGTTTTACATGCACTATATAAATTAACTCCATATTTTTATAATTATAATCACCTAAGTCAACATTACATAGATGTAATCAAAGTAGTAGACTCTCCCAAACAAATCTCTCAGCCTTCCTCATAGGATACTTTACAGTTCTTCTCTTTTAAGTCAGATTTTAAGAGATTTTGGCTGTTGTCGTAATTCTCAACAACTAGTAATTTCCTCATTAATTTTGTCCTGCAGTCTGCTTAACATGACAATAGAAGAAGGCTGTCTAAAGGGAGATAGGACTTTTCAAAGCAGTATGACATTCACAGTGAATACTGTATTCCTATACACCATCCAAAAATTTGGGGATCAGAAATCAGTAGCAATTGAAGACCATGGACCTATCCACTTTTCCCACTAAACTTCATGTATCAAGCAGTTTCCACCATTTGCCAGTTTTCCATGTCACATTTCATAATGGTGCACTGCAGTGACCCTCCCTTT
The DNA here is from genome assembly GCA_013397195.1 of Hylia prasina. NCBI lineage: Eukaryota > Metazoa > Chordata > Aves > Passeriformes > Sylviidae > Hylia > Hylia prasina. The sequence goes on from VYXD01006142.1 coordinate 177,782, forward strand.
AGATGAAAAAGCCTTGGGTCACAAAAAAAGCTGCCTATGGACAAAACATTTCCCTCTCATCTGGAGTGGAGAAATGAAGAACAGTGCTCTTTACCAGTGCTGACCAGCAAGTCTCTATCCTCCACAGAAAATACAGCAACCACTGTGAACTCTAGATGGAAAGGTGTGTGCTTGCACCCTATGAGCGCTGAGTTTGCTGTGCAAAGTGACCTCAGTCTTATCTCCCCTTCAGTGCTCTTTATCCATGCCCAAGCACCAGAACAGGTTCTGAGTATCACAGACCATGGAGCTCATGCAAAAGCTATTGACTTCCTTTCCAAGCACTCTGACGAGGCACTGGTGCCACTTTAGCAGAGTTCATGGAAGATTTCTGGTTGCAGTTGTGTTGCAGTGAATAAGATGCTTCTGCACATACCTGCACCTTGATCACATCCTCTTGTTACTAGGAATCCCTGCATCCTCACATCCACTGGCAAAACTGCATGTGACAGTTCCTCTGCCTTCATTTCATCTAAGATGTCTGGGTAAGTCTGAGTTCTTTAAAGAGGGAGATTGCTGCGTTTGGTTCTTTTTTATTTTGTCCTTTCCCACTAAGTTCATTTGAGAGCAGCACATTGCAGAGGGGAATATGTGATGATGCCAGCATACCTGACCAGGCAATAGTCTCACTGGGGAAATAGTGATAATTTGCTCTAGGAAAGGTAGTGTTTTATGTTCTCAAACAAAACCTTACACATCTTGGTGCATCAGCTCTTGCCATAACTAGCTATAGCATTTGCAGGTTTGAATGTATATTTCCATCACCTCCTTCAAAATCCCCACTAGTATAGCAACATGTAATTGTCCTGCATTATAAGTTTATGTTTCATGACAACAGGAAGAATTAGACTTCTAAGTCCCTCTAATATTTTTTTTTCTGGTCAATTACAAGCTGTCCCCAAAGAGTTCATCCACTTCTTTCCCTACTTAAAAAAAAAAACCCAGAAAATAAAGCTGGATAACAGTTCAAATTTAACTAACTTGCTTTGATATTTAACTATCTTACTATTTCATATCCAAAAGCTTTTTTGTAGACTATAATGTATAGAAAGTAATTTTTAATCTGAGACATCTTTTATCTGTGGTCTTTGCACATAGACGAGAATACAAGGTTAGGAAAGGTTGGCTGGCTGGCTGTGGAAAATTATGTATATTCTGTCTGAGATTCTTGGAAGCTTTATGGTTTGAGGAAACACAGCCTTAAACTGGCTTAAGCATTACAGAGGCTTAATCTTCTCCTAGCCCCACTTCTTCTTTTCACAAACTCTTTCACTGACTTCCATATCTACAATTTGGCCCCAGGCAACTGAAGATGGATGAATTTAGGAACAAACAAGAAGTGAGACAGATAAAAATTAATGTTTTACATTCCCTGAAGCTCTGCTAGTCTGCCCCTCAATTCCTTGCTTGTTTGAGGACATGACAATATTAAAACCTGAGAAGGAGTAAAAAGTAAACCTAAACAGCTTTTAGTGCTGTTACTTCTGCTCTGCATTCCCTACTTGTCTGTTCAAATATGCCCTGACTTCTAGTATCTGATACTGAAATTATGTGAGAGGCATACAAGGTCATGACAGGTTACAGCTACTGTGGGAGCTTTGGTTTCCATTTGGCTTTGGGTGTCAAGTAATTTTGTTAGGATCTTTTCTCACATACAGTTTTGGTATCTAGATCTACTGCTGACAGCTTGAAGAGCCTGAGTCAATATGATGGTCAAACCACAGTAGATATCACCCACCCACTCATGGTCCTTAAAGCTGAAAGCAGGGCACTTCAGTAAGAATGGAAAAGCTTTCTTAATGTGTCAAGTATGCCAGTTTTCTGTGCAAATTGAAGGCAGAGGCTTCACAGGATAAATCAGTTCAGAAGATAACAAAGACCTCTTATCTACTTTAGAGTGAAAAGAAAAAGCAGACAATCTTTTTAAAGCATAGCTTTGATTCAAGTGAATCAATTAGTAACTAATCAAATACTTAGTACTAAAAGATTAAAATGCAAATAATTGCATAATGTTACTTGAATTTTTTAAAAATATATTAATCAAAATTCCTGGCTTGTATTAAAGTGTTAGCTGATAATTCATGCCCACATATATTTCCATTCTAACAATCATTTGCACTCCCTCTGATCAACTTTGAGCAGGCTCTGACTGGAAAGATTGTATGTGATAGGTAAAAAAAAAATTTAAAAATCACACAAAGGACAAGTCCATCTAGCTGCCCTTAACAAAACTTCTCCTATAACAAAAGAAGAAATTCCTCTACCTAAATCTAATGAGTATGCATGACAGCTAAAAGAGGGTGATGTCATTGATACAACCATTTCTCCCTCCTTTATTCACTCTAAAGAGGAAAATAGGATGGTAAGTTTGCATAGGTCCTTAATGTTAGGTCCATAGGGTGTCAGGAAAGCATCTGAAAAGCAAAATGTATAATGTCATCTGTGCTTCATCTTGGACTGATTGGATGAGTCCTTCAGAACTCACCCTTCTCAAGGACCATTTTTTAGCAGTGGCTCAAAAAATCACCCTCTGGAAGAGGATCCCCACTGACTGTAATATCCTGATAGACCCTGTGGGTTTTTGGGAAGGTTACACAGAGTTGTTTGAAACTCCCGTCTAAGATGTTACAAAGGGCTCACTTTAGATTTGGAGTAACTCCACACAATACCAGTCTTACAATGAAAGTAAATTTTGTGCTCTGTGTGTGGCAAAAGATTTTCAGATCTGGAAGAACTACAGTTCATTCTCACTCCTTTGATAACTTACAGTTCCTGCTTAAGATGAGTCCTTGAGGCAAACCAGTGTAAGAATCTGTATTGATGCCACTAAACACAACTTCAATTGTGTTATTTCCAGGTAGTCAATGAATTATTAGTCTAAGATAGATACGAATTTATAATAAAGAGTTGTTCTGATCTGATGTTATTTTTCCTGACAACCTGCAGACATGCCTACAAAAATGATATTTGAGATGTGTTATTTTACTGTCATGAGAAAGCAAATGTTCTCTAAATACAGCTTCAAGCAAAAAGTAGTATTTTGAGGATATGTTCACTGAACTTACTTGTTAAATATCCACTCAAAATATAAACAAATTGATACTTGAAATATTTGATAACTCTGCATAATTTGAACGTGTATGTAGTGACAAAGACTTTCTGGTGTCACTGGCATTTACTTTCATTTATGTTATTGTTTAGCTCTGTTTGTATTTTTGCTTCCCCTTAACTGACATGTTTTCAAAAGTTAGGGGTTTTTTCCTGAATATTTCTAAAAAGAAGCTTTAATTGAATAATGTAAATGGTGTTTCCATCAGGTGTCAGGCATAGACAGTCACACCAAGGGCAATCAAAAACTTTTATGTAATTTTTTAAGGAGTGATTTTATATAGATATAAAATTTTTACTAAAAGAAATTTTAAGCAAACTGCAAAGTGTCACTTGTGTCTACTCACTGAAAAAAAAGGTATGGCAGAAGACAGGCACCACTTGAGGCTTCCTTTGTGTTGACCTTTAAATTTCAATTTGATAAGTGTATTTAGACATATGTGCATATTCAACAAAATTATGCCACGGGATTTACAGACTTGCAATTTACTGGAGTATTTTTTAAGTCACTTTAGTCACTTTACCTCAGTCCTGTTCAAAGAACTTGTGACAGATGTGTGAAAATCAACACCTTCAATAAAAAGTGCAGGAGTTCAATGACCAGAAAGAGGATGGGAGCTCATAGAATGGTTCAGCTACTACTTAACAACTCACCCTTAAGGTGGAAGATAAAAGTGAAAGATTTTAACATTTCCTTTTTACTGCCTAAAAATGTCTTGAAGCAATTTCATATGTCCCAATGAGCTAGAAAATGGAAACCGAAGAACATGAATACGTTAAATATATTAAGTTATTATGTGGCTGCTTCATAACTATTTAATAGTTAGAAGAGACCAGGGGTCAGATTCCCCAGAAAGTTATTGTGTTGTCTGTGAATTTAATTTTGGGGTCTTTTTATTCACTTGTTTTAAATTGCTTCTCTCTCTAATTTAGAGATGTGTGATGCATCTTGGGGAAAAATCATTATCATATTCTTGTACCTTTTTTCATCAATTTTACTATCTTGACCAAAAGATATGTATGTTACAAGAAAATCATTCCTTGTGTAAGTTGATGGGAGCTGCTGACTTTCTCTTGATAGCTCAGTAATGGTTTCAAAAACAAAGCATGGGTTAAGGATGCATTCTACAAAAACCTATTCTGAAAAAAGTGTTTCTTTAATTGAAAGTTAAACCCCACATATTAAAAAAATGTTAATAGTAAAATAATTTTCCCTTCTGATTTTTAGTAACTTTTCTAATTTTAGTATTTATTTGATTTTACTGCGTCATATCTTCCATATCTTCCACTGAACTGCGAGCATTTCCAAGCTCACATGAGTCTACGATAAAAGTCATGGCCTTTTCTTTTGTATTTTATCAGAGATTTATCACCTTAAAATCCTAGCGTCAGTTATAGACAAAGGGAAGTGTTGAAAAATGTGTGCCTTGCTCCATAGTCCATAGTTATCTCCGTCCTATAGAGTTAGTGTGATGGTGTGATACTCACAGGCAAATCAAAGGGTGAAAGCACGTGAAACTGTGTATAAAATTGCAGTTTAAACTTTTACTTATTTAGTTTGTTTCCCGTTTCATGTGCTGGGATGCATCAGGCACAGCATGGCCATCCAGGCAAGGGAGGGGATTGTCCTGCTCTGCTCTGCCCTGGGGCGGCCTCACCTCCAGTGCTGGGGGTAGATTTGGGTGCCACAATATAAAACAGACATTAAGCTTTTTTTTCTGCAAATGATGATGGATTCCTTTATTAGATTTTATTATTAAGTTCTTTCTTTCACCCTCTTAAATATAAAAATTACATTTTTAACCTTATTATTTAAAACAAGTTTTGCTCTCATAATCTTTCTGTGTTAACTCCGCTTCTCTGAGCACTTGAGTTAACATGTGAGAGCTCTCCATTTTATCTTCACCTTGTGCTAAGAATGACACAAACTCTAGGAGTAGAAATGTTGCATCTCACCTGTATCTAATGATAGCTCTCCGCAGAATGTCATGTTGAGATTTTTTGCTTACTTATCACAAGCTCATGCAGTTTTATGCTGCCAGCCTACATTGGTCATGGATCATGTCATGGCAGAAACAAAGATATCCACAAGGTGCTACATGCTTTTAAGGAGGACAGTGATAGAAGCACTATTTGACAATGTTAAATTTTATCCCAGTCTGCTTTGGATTTCTTGGTATGGGCAAAGCTTTTTATTCTATTTTTATTTCTTTAGTACTGTGGTTTTGACTTTTAGAGTAAGTAATTTCAATTCTTACACATTTTTTCTGAGGAATATTCCAGTTTTGCATTGTTTCCATGGGAATGACTTGTACCATATTTATTTCTAAAATAAAAGAACATACCATAGAAATGCCAAATGCCCTTTTCTCCTTGGCCTTTCAGTTAAAGCTTTGAAAAACAAGTTTATTATTTATTAGGAGGGATAAATAATCAACACGCATTAAGACAAAGAAATATGTCTTGGTGAAGGAATTATGCTCAGAGCACAAAACAATAGCTTGTTTCCCACAAGAAGTTCAGAAATACAATTACTATTGTGTTCCTGTCTTAATTCATGATAAATGCATGTGTGACCTACTAGATAGTCACATAGGACCAGATTTTGCTTCATTTGGCAGCAGCAGGGCTGCAAGTTTTCCTCTCAGATGTTCTCTCAATGCCTGGATACATTTCACATTCAGAATAGCTAAGCTTTTAAGAATAGGCATTCTCTGAACAGGACAGTCCTGGACTTATTTGAAGAGCATGTCTAAAACATAAGTTTGGGATCTGTACAAAAAAAAAATCAATTGCATTGTTCGCTACCACTGACATCTGTGAGAGAGTGGTCAGAGAAGTCTTTGAAACAGATGAGAGAAACTTTGAAACAAATGGAGACTTTGGTATCTATCACCTCCTAGGAGGGTGTATGAATCAGCAGACTATTAAGGTTAGATTCCTTTTGTTGAAGAACTGCTTTTTTGCAGGGAGGATTATTTGCACTGCCTAGTAACAGAAACTCTGTCAAAGTAAACTCTTTCCCCCGACTTATGATTCTGAATTTAAAGTGTATATGTGCTTTATCTTTGTAAATTTTAAAAAAAGAAAATCTGATTCAGAAAAATCATTTGTTCTTCCGATCTCATGGAATGTGGCTGTTAATAAGTCAGATAGTTAACACCACATGGACTTGAAAGTGCTACTGTTTGTGCAAGAGGTATCATGATGCAGCTTCTTAACTTTACTGTTATTAACAATCATATTTCTTATATATATATCTGTCATAGTCAAAGGTGAGTGATTAGTGTTTTTCAGTACAGAGGTTTTTTACACATTTATCATCTAAAGATTGACAAAACTTCTGACAAAACAAGGTCATAGCCTTCTATCCACAGAAAGTTGAGCTCCCTCGAAGTGCTGAGCATGAACACTGCAGTGGGCACCACCTGTGCCAATAGGTACTTTGCTAATGAGTGACATTTTCTGTATTAAATGTATCACCTCTGAAATGAAAGTAAAAGGAAAGTTACAGTAGTTTTGTTCTTCAGAGCAGTCACCACATCCTGTTTTCATAGTAAAAGGTGCACTGCCAGTATGACCAATCATGGGTTTGTCAGTCTCTGCATGGTAGCTTCAAACTAATATCCTTTCACCAGATCCTGTTTCCTTCTTACATTTCATAATTTTCTTTGATAGGAATTGTTTTTTTAGAGGGACATAATGGGAGTGAGAGGAAGGGTTCTGTTTTTTTTACCTTAGTAGTATTTATTACGTTCACTACTGAAGATTTATCTAAAGGCTACATCCTCTTAGAAATCCTCAGGGAAGGATGGGGTGATATTAAAGTCATAAAATGTCACTGACTGCTAAAGAGGAATGTGATACCATTCACTACAGAGCAAGACAAAGAGGAAAAGTCATGTTGCTCTGTTTTGTTTGCTATTACAGCTACATTGATACCCAATTTCAGTGGAAAAAACTCAAGTTCAGAAAGATACTGTGAACTGAAGTCGTGCACAAGCACAGTCCAACCCTTACTTTATTTCTTGGTTAAAAAAAACCAAAACAAACCCCCCCAAAAAAAAACCAAACAAAAAAGGGGCTTCATTTTTAACATATGAACTCTCAAAAATTAAAGTGAAAGTAAAAAAAAAGTTAAGCAAGATTTTGGACATTTAAGTGAGCGATGTTTGCCGAACAGCACAATTTCTCACTTTATAAGAAAGTATGTGTCAGGATCCTGATTGTATTATCCAATTGTGAATCCAGTATTCTCTCAACTGAACAGTGAATTTGACATTCCTTAGTTTGCAAATACTCTTCCATCAGGTGTGTTTCAGTACCTGTGTGGAAAAAGAGCAAACAAGCCAGCTCTCTGCTTAGGCAGGAAGATGGCTCAGTTTCTCTGACTTGTTTGTTTCTTGCTAGCTGTGAGGCTGACAATATCAGGAGTAATTAGGGTTCTAATATATTGCCTCAGACATCAGAGATTTGATGTAGACTAGGGGCACTTCTCAAGCAGATCAGTAAACAGCAGTCGACTCAAAGTTGTAAATATTACTGAGTGTTTCAATTGGTGACCTGGTGTGGAGCAGTCCTTATTCCTGAGTTCTGAAAGACAGGAGTGACAAGGAATCTGATTCTAGGGAATTTTTCTGACCCTCTCATTACATAGCTCTGGGGATATGATGAAGTACAAAGGAATGACATGGTTATGAATTATATAAATAATGCCCCAGTAGTTACTGGAATAATTGCATTGAGTTTTACTGTTACCAGGGAGAGAATGAAGGAAAAACAAGGAGAATAGAACAGTAAATTAAATAGGCAACAAGAGAGAAGAAAACTACAAACATATAAACATTTTGTATGTTTTGAGGTAGAACAGAAAAAAATTAAATACCTTTCAGATGGAACAACAGATGCTATTTCTCATTTTTTCTTATAATTCCAGCTGCTACCTCTCTGACTTTTGTGTGTTCTCTGGTTATTTGTATGTAGGGTTAGGAAATGTGGATCAGGCAAAGGGACAGTAAGAAAGACCAATAACAATTTGAATGGCAGAGCTCAGGATCATGATCAGCAGAGCAGAATCCAGTTGGAGACCTGTAATCAGAGGCATTCCCCAGAGATCAATACTGGATCCAGCCTTATTCAACTTGTTTATCAATGACCTGGGCAAAGGAATAGAATGCACCCTCAGCAAGTCTGCTGATGATACAAAACTGGGTAGAGTGGCTGATACACCTAAAGTCTGTTCTGCCCTTCAATGGGACCTTGATAGGCTAGAGAATTGGGTGAAACCTGGTAAGGTTTAACCTGGTTTTGACAGGGTAAAAACCTGGTGAGGTTCAACAAGGGCCAGTGCAGGATCCTGCACCTGGGGAGGAATAATCCCAAGTACCAGCACGGGCTGAGGGTGGATCTACTAGAGAGCAGCTTGGCAGAGAAGGACCTGGGAGTGTTGGTGGGTGAAAGCTGACCAGGAGCCAGCAGTGCCCTTGCTGCCAGAAGGGCCAATGGCATCCAGGGCTACATTGGGAAGAGTGTGGCCAGCAGGCTGAAGGAGGTGATCCTGCCCCTACAGAGGCCACAGCTGGAGTGCTGCATCCAGTTCTGGGCTCCTCAGTACAAGAAAAACAAGGAGCTCCTGGAGAGGGTCCAGTGGAGGCCACAATGATTTGGGGTCTGGAGTATCTCTTAGGGGGAGAGACTGTGAGAGCTGTGCCTGCTTAGTCTGGAGAAGGCAGAGAGGGGATCTCATTAATACACAGAAGTATCTCACAGGTGAGTTCAAGAGGATGGTGCCAAATTCTTTTCAGAGGATCCCTGTGACAAGACAGGGAGCAATGGCCATAAACTAAAACCAAAGAAAATGAGGAAGAACTTCTTTACACTGAGGGTGGCAGAGCACTGGAACAGGCTGCCCAGGAATGTCATGGAGCCTCTTTGTCTGAAGACATTCAAAATCCACCTGTGTCACCTGCTTAAGGTGACCCTGCCTTTGCAGGAGGTTTGGACTGGCTGATCTCCAGAGGTCCTTTCCAATCCCAAAAATACTGTGATTCCATTTCATGCTGGATTTTCTGCTACCTTTCCTTTGTGCTGCTCCGTGATTTGTAAATCAATTAAATGCATCTGAGTGAATGAACCAGATTTGCCTATAACAACACTGAAAAGAAATGTGCAATGCAGCAAATTAAAATCTAACTAAAGCACTGACTCTGCTCTGCTCATTCTTGTTGGCTTTGTGACTTCAAAATATCATTCATTCTCAGGATGAGAAACAGGCTTAGGATAATATAGTCAATATGCAGAATAGCAAGCTCTGTTGAAACCTGTGATACGAGCTGAAATAATTAATACAATTGTGCAGATAATATTTTGATGGAAATAGGTGCAGTTGAATTATCCACTGCAGATGAATAAGAATGAATCATCAGAATGTTCTAATTCTGCCACAAGAATAAAAGGGTAAGATAAATATTTTAAAGATATTAGCTATTTTAAATAATTAGCAGTCATAAAAGGAGTTATTAAATAGTCAATTTCTTTTAAAGGACTTAAAAGAAGTTCTGTCTTAGTAAAATCTGCAGTTCTTCAGTTCTGCCATAGTAAAATCTTTTGGAATAAAAAGGCTTAAACCTCTAAATAACTCCCAAATTTGCCATATACAGTTTGATTCATTCACAGTAGAACATAGGTAAGATTTAAAAACAAACATACAACCCCCCAAAACACAAACAAACAAACAAAAACAACAACCCCCCCTGAAATCACAACAAACACATAGCCTGGTTGGAGTTAAAAAACAAAGTAGATTTGCATTCTTTTGTGTAATTTTTTTATTTTTTTACACTCAGCTATGTATCTGAAAGCTAGAAAATGACTAAATATGTTTCAGCTACTCTAGATAGCACACTTCAAGGTACTCCCAGAGACTGAAGGATCCCACAAGGAGACAAATGTCACTTTGAAAACAAGTTCAGTATTTTGTGATGTTGCCTCAGACCATTATCTTCACAGAGGAGCTTGTGGACCTACATGTATAAAATGCTCTCTAGCCACCACAAGGCAACGTGAGGTGCTTTAATACTGGGGGAGATCAAGAGACCTCATGTAACTGTCTCACTGCTCCTTCTGTGAAGATAAAAATCCCTGTACATACGGTTTTCTTCAATAAAGGTGTCATAGGATAAATTCTGCAATCGTTACTCCTGCTGAGTAACAGATTACCATATGAACAGCAACAGTTTGAATCAAAATGAGGTTTGTGGTGGTAATTTCTTTCAGTAGATCGTCCAAAATTAATTCAAGTCTCCACAGGTTGGTGTCCAGAGATGCCTTAAGAGAATAAGATCGTTATCTGCAAATGTATTGGTGAAAAGAAGCAAATGTCCTACTTGTTTAATATGAATGCTAGTGTAAATTGGATCAGTGAAGTACCAAATGTTTGAGATTAAGGTGATGCAGGTCAGAGATGTAGGTTGACTCCAACCACACCTGAAAATGCAGAGCTAACAACTTCATTCAACATCTCACTTTTGTACAGGGAAAAAAAAAAATCATAGTGTTAGAAAATTCACAAACAGAACACTTTGAAAAATTAACATTTCTGTGATTATGGCTGCCAAAACTATTAGAAAAAAAAAAAAAAGGTGCCCTAATAAGGTTATTATTCTTAAAATTACTTTCTGGAACATTTTTATTTGAAATCAGTCAGTCAGCCAGAGAACAAGACATTTTGTTAAAAAAGTCTGCCATTATCATATAACCAGAAATCTGCAATTGTCATTTATACAACACAGGTGCACTATGTTGATGGACCCTCAAATCTATATAAAATGTGTGGATGAGATTCGAGATTTAATGAGAATAACAAATGCCTTTATTTATTCTCTGTCTGATTAAATTCTATCATTTGTAAGAGAGCTTTCCTCTTTATTTGAAGTAAACATCCACCAACAATGTGAGGAGAGAATGGCATGTCCAGGTTCATTTTTAGGGTTTTGCACAAAGCAAAGTTTTTGGACTGGAATCACATTATCTCAGGTCAGTGTAGCACTGACTTGAAGCTTAGCAAACTGCAGCTCCTATGGTAGGTTCAAATAGGGGTAACTAATTTTTAGCTTTAAACCAAGACCTGGAGTTTAAAATCTATATTCACAAATCCAAAAGACAATATGAATATAAAATTCAGCAATGAATAAAATGCAAAGTGTTCAACATCTGTTTCTTGGCTCACATAGACAGTTGTGTCAAGAGGTTGTGAAAAATGTTCCCCATCCTCCTAGGAAATCAGCAAGAAGCATTGTCTGCCACTAATTTTCAAATAAGCTGCAAAATGAAAGCTAATCATTGTCTGCCAATGATGAGTGTAATTTTGCAGGGCAATTAAAATCAGCAACTATTTTCTTCAAGAAATTAGTTTGCAAAATATTTGTGGCCTGGTGCAGGTTCAGGGCAGTGGTTTCTGTGTGCTTGCTGGATGTGCTGCGCTCACCCTGTCACCTGTGAGCTGCAGCAGAGCTCTCCCATCACTGCAGGGTTTAGCAGCATGACAGGACGTTTCCATAGAGCCCAAGATGCACTTTTACCATCTGAAACATCTGTGTGGGTGTTTGTCTCTTGGTTCATTGCTTCACCAGACACTGTGTCTAATTTGGAATTACTTTTGCTTCTACATGCTCTTCACTTCTTGCCTTTCTATAAACTCTATGCTGGGAGCAGGAGCTCCTGAAATCTCCTAAGTAAAACCTACGTCCTGTGCTAGTGGTGGATGAACATTTCTTTTTGGCTGCTTCTGTCAGAGTATAAGTTTTCCAGACAATTGTTATCTTTGGATTTCTTTGATTAACTGTTAATATTTGCAACACACAACGCACAAAATGTTGCAAATTTTATTGGGCAGCAGTTGGGGTTTGCTGATATTTGCCTAGATTATTTTCTTGTTGTTTCTTGATGTGACTGCATAAATTTCCAGGATAACCTGACTTACAGAAGCTGAATTGTGACAGAATACTGGGGTGCTGCAGAAGAAAAGAATGTTACAATGGAGGTAAATCAGTAGTAAATTTATGTTTATGAATATTCTTAGTTTTTTTTATTAATCAAGAATATAGAGGGGAAGTGCCACATAAATGGTTATCATCTGTAGATCACATAGTATTAATCAAATTATTACCAGTTGTGAATCTGCAAAATTCCTGTGGAAAAAATCCATCATTCTTAGCAGCACATGAAGCTGGAAATTCATGCAGGAGAAGCCAGCTGGGATTTCACAGCCAGCAGCATACAACCCTGGACTATTTGACAACAGCAGCCTCAACATAGTGCTTGTTGCCAGATCCAGCCTTCAAGGATCTGTGTCAGAAGCTGTGTCTGTGTCACAGCAGTGTGTTCACACAGAAATGGATGTGAAATGTTGTTGCCATGTCAGTGTGACCAGCTGTCTCCCTGCAGAGAGCTAAGACAGGCATTTAGGTTGAGTTTCAGAGTGTTTTCATTATCAAGCTTTTCACTCTTTGCCCAGGACTGAGCAGTGATACTTCAGCAGTTCTACTACCTGTGTGTGTTTACTAGTCTGAGCTCCAGCAAGGCTGCCTGGAGATTTTGGGTACTTTAATGTATATTTTTTTCTGTGAGTGGGTGCCTAAAGCTAACTGAAATGTGAGCCTTCAAATAAAGATACAAATCACCCAAAGCTGCAGCCAAATTTGGGAAATCACTGATGTGTATTCTGTCAGCCCCCTGTACCCAGAGGCAGTAAGTTAAGGCCAGCTTGCACATGGCTTAGGTCAGAATCGAGCTGATTCTACATTTGCATACTTGTACGCAAGAGAAAATTCTAGCCAACTTGAGACTTCTGATTACCTGAAAAATCTTAGTTCAAGTGATCAGCTAGTCTTTCTTAAGCTTTCCAGCTGCATTTTTCAAGAGTCCAACTGGTGAAGTCATGGAACTGCAAGGATTTAGAGTTCCGGTGTCCTGTGGTAACACTGCCTTTGGATCAAGAGTTTGCTTTCTGTGAAACAAGTGTCAGCTTTGTATTGCTCAATGCAGAAAATTAAGGATGCACACAACAATAAACCTTTCAAGGTGGTTGGCTAAGGACTCTCTTCTTGGAAAGCATGCTTTATTTCTCTGATTCAGCTCCAAATCCTCGCTAAGGATAAGGATCTTCACATCGCATGGATGTTTGGAAATACAGAACTGTGTGTGAATCTCATCACCTGTTGCTCTGATGAGTGCCATAAAATCCCATTGTATAATTGACAGAATTTAGATGATGGTTCAGATAGAAAAGATGTGTTGAATGGGGAAAACAAAATAAAACAGTTAATTTCTGATCATGGAGATTTTAGGCAGGGCTTATAACAGGAATTTTGATTAGTGGAATATGCATGTGGAATAATGAAAATAGTTATTGAAACGCTTAAGATTGTGCCACATCAACTTCTTATAAGGAAAATTAGTTAAATGCATGGTTTTGGCTTTAACTCAGATATTTTAAAAACTCCTCAATTTTTTGTTTAATATTTATAAAACAGGAAAGTAAACAAAGCCTTAAAACATATTCTTATTTCCTTTGCTGTTATGTTTTCTATTTCTACTGAAACATGAACATGCTCTACTGTTAATACATGCAGATATGCTTGTGAGTGGGTGGAATGTTCAAAATTCTCCTCTAGTCTGCCAGATCTCAGAAGTCCCTGTATCACACTAATTCCTTCATTATTATCCTGGCTCTCAGAACCATCAAATACTCAATCTCTCATGATTACTTTCCTTTATCTGCCACCTTCATGCCTCTGAAAGCAAAAGGAAATCCCATACTGATTCCAGGTCATGGTGCAGAGGATGTTTCCTGTTTCCAGGCTCATCCTGGAAGCACAGAGTATTCTGACATTTATAAAAATGCTTGAAGCTTAAAGTAGCTGTAATTTAATGAAGGTTGATGCGATATTTTTGGCAGATTTCAGGATACCCTCATGTATCCTGTATCCAACAGTAAAGGAAAAAGTAATTGATAATTTTGGAAAACAAAAGTGTAACAGATATTCCTATCTTGGCTTTATTATTTTTACTTTCTGCTATTTCAGCCATGGAATAACAAATGTTTATGCATGCAATATTCATTGGCAGAGCACAAATACTGTTGCAAACATAAGAAGACATTGTTATTACACATTACAAACAAAAATACTGGAGTCAAAGAGATGAGATGTCCTGAAAAGATACAAAATAAAAAATATGCGATAAGCTTTGTAGGTTTCTTGTGCAGTGCCACAACCCCTCCATCTGTTCAGAAACCACTGAATAAAAAACAACGGGATAAGATGGAGGCTGGTGTCGTGCAATGATCAGTGGTAGGAATGAATTTGAAAGTGCGAATAAAAGCTGAGAAGCCACGAAGAGCTTTTATTATTTTTGATGAGAAACAACGGGGTATTTTAAATTTATTTGAATATCCTTTGTCTTCAGACAAAAAGGAATTACCTCTCAGAACAACATTTCCAAAACCATATACAGCATCTTTTTTTGAGAGGTCAAGCTGACAGTGAAGAAAACCTGACAGAGGTTGGTGGGTTTGCCTTCCTTCAGTTGACACTCCAGAAGAGTTGGGCCATTTCCACCATTGCAACATTATTTTGTCATTTGTGGCAAAATAAAATGTTGTTTAAAAATTAAGTTAGTAAATGAAACAAAATTTTAAAAATTTAAAAATTAAAAATCAAAAAATTATTTTTTAGAAACTTTATATTTAAAATAGTAAATTTGGAACACATTCACATTCCTGTATTCCATATAAACTCTTCTGAGAACAGGTTTGATCCCAATCACTACAGAAAGTAAAGAAACTATTTGCATAATCTTAATGACTTTAAAAACAGTGAAACTATTTTGTTCGTACAAAATAGTTTTCTTTGTACTGTGAAACAGAAGAATTTGATTTCTACATTTTAGCACTCACAGGTGTACACTATTAAAGGCAAAAACCAGTCTTCCTTTTGTTTCCTTTTCCTTATTGAGAGTATCCTATTAAATAGAGCTTAGCATCTCCAACAGTTAATTCCTACCTTTTCTGAATGATTTCCTCAATAGATACAGAGGTATGGATAACCAAACTAAAAAAAATATTACAAAACTATATACTAAAGTGAATTAAATGTATTCAGAAGATGCAACAAATTCTTGCCCGTGTTTAATGTTTAACCAGCTACTACAGAATTGGTGTCCTTATCAATGTTCACACGACAGTTTCAGGATATCAAAACAGCAACATTTTGTAAACACACCTAGATTCACAGATTTTCAGGTGAGAAAGCACTGAATTCAAATCATCTGTGCATAAAATTTTCTTATTTCCTTCAGATATCTGTCAGTAATTCTGCCAACACTTATCTGGATTAATCTCTCTTTCTCACCAGGTTATATGAGTAATTCCCTAATACTAAGGATTCAAGTTTTTGATCTCTTTTGTAACCTGAAACTATCATCTTCAATAACATGGTTTTTCTCATTTGTTTTCAAAAACAGTCATTTTATTTATATTCTGTAACTTCGAGTATATGCATACTTTTTCATTGAAATTAATGATTAAATTTTTTGCTCTTGTCTGTGATGAAACAATATCAACAAACCAAAATAAATAAATAAAATCAATTTTCCATAATGTCTATGTCTGGAAAATTTGTTGGATTTTATGAAATTTTGTTTCCCAAAAATACATACACTTTACACACACAAAAACCAATTCTATACTAAAATCAATATTATGCTAACTTTCAAAAGAAGACAATTGATCTCAGCCTGATTCTGTAGCTGTGAGCATATTAAAAGACTGTACTGGAATTGAATAACTCAGACAATTATTTATTTTATGACGTGAAAATCTTATGTGTCTCAAAGGATATAGCACTACTTCTTACCTTCAAAGGCTTACTGGATACAAATTAGCTTTCAGATTATTATTAAAAGGAATATTTATGAATATAAAACATATCTTTCAAACATTTTATAAAGTGTGGCAAGGTAATTAGTTCCAGAAATTTTAGGTCAGGATGATAACTATGATCATAGTAGTAGGAGTCTTTCTTCTTCAAGCACACGTCAGAATTGAAACTTGAAGTTACGATCCCTAATGACAGAGAAATTCAAAAATGACGCTACAGTCAACAAAATACAGTGGCTTTGTGTAATTTTTTCCTATAATTCTGGAGTTTGATACAGTGCACTTCTGTGGAAGACATATTTTGACAATGACCTACCAAGCCAGAGAAGATAACCATTTTTGGAGCAAATATTAAGAGGTATCATTGAGAGTTCACAAAGCACAAATTACCTCTGAAATAAGTAAGGAAGGAAAAGTAAAGGTTACACATCCCCTGTCTTCCTTTTCCCAGGCTTTCCTGGGACTCATATGGTTGGCTACTAACCCACTGTGTATCTCTCTTCGAAACAGTTGTTTGGATTCTCCTCAAGCTCCACTAAACATATTGCAGACTCAGAAGTGAATTCCAAAATTAGAGCATAAAAATCACAAAATCACAGACTGCATAAGGTTGGAAGGGATCAGACCGGGTCATATGGTCCAACCTCCCTGCTCAGGCAGAGTCATCCTCAAGCACCTGGCAGAGCGTTGCGTTCAGGTGGCTCTTGAAAATCTTCAGCGAGGGAGAATCCACAACCTGCCTGGACAGGCTTTTTAGTGCTTGGTTGCCAACACCGTAAATAACTTCTTTCTCATATTCAGGTGGAATTTCCTGTGTTTCTGCCTGTTGCCTCTTGTCCTATTGATCAGCCTCACTGAGCAAAGCCTGGCTCCATCCTCTTGGCACCCTCCCTTTAGATACTGACAGACATTGATGAGGACCCTTCTCAGTCATCTCTTCTCACGGCTGAAGAGGGCAAGGTCTCTCAGCTTTTCCTTGTAAGAGAGATGCTCCAGTCCCTTAATTACCTTTGTAGCCCTCTGAACCTGGAATTCCATGTCTCTTCTGTACTGAGGATCCCAGAACTGGACCCAGCACTCCAGATGTGCCTCACCAGGGCTGAGTAGAGAGGCAGGATCACCTCCCTCGACCTGCTGCCAATGCTCTTCTTAATCCATCCCAGGACACCACTGGCATTCTGGCCCACAAGGACACTGCTGGCTCAGGGACAGCTTGTTGTCCACCAGGACCCCCAGATCCTTCTCCACAGAGCTGCTTTCCAGCAGCCCCCAGCCTGTGGTTATTAACCCCAGGGGTTATTTCTTTCCAGAGCAGGACCGTGCACGTGCCTTTGTTGAACTATAGATGGTTCAGGTCTGCCCATCTCCCCAGCCTGCTGAGGTCCTTCTGGAGGGATGCACAGCCCTCTGGGGAATTGGCCCCTCCTCCCAGCTTTGTGTCATCAGTGAACCTGCTCAGGAGCCTCATAATGTGTTAATACTACAAATTGGCTCAGGGGAAATTTCTCCATATAATTCACTCTTTGTACCTCTGTGTTGGTCTCACTCCACAGAAAAACCTTCTTCAGCAGCAATGGCTTATGGCAGCAATTTCCTTGGTCTATATTATATCTCAGGATATCAGCTTTCTTACAGTTTCTTTCAAAATGATGACAACTCAAAGGGGAGAGAGATGCATCTGAGTATATCTATCATTGAAGCAGCTTTCTCCCTTTCTTCAAGCACTAATCAAAGTTTCAATCCTATTCTTGTCTTTAGCACAGCTGTCTTCTCCCTTTACACATGGCTGTTAAAATAGATCCATAATTTACTGAAGGCCTATCCTCAGGTTACTCTTGCACAAAACTTTCCATAGCTTTACTCTTTTGCAACTAGCCACTGTTGTTCTTCAATTTTATCTCCTGTCCCATGCTACTCATGGCCTATCTTTAATTATTTCATAAACTAATGACATGCATTGCCACAAAAGGACAGAACTAAGATCTGTTGCTTATTTTTTTAAGAAATTACAACATGAACTGAGGAAAGTGAATATCCTTGAGATCAGGTACAATGGCTCATAAATCGTGGGTGTGGAAGAACAAGATAAACTTCCATGTGGATTTTCTATAAGCTAACTATGCAGGTTTAATCTTTCCTTAAATAGCTCTAGTAATGAGAAAATAGCAAAACTGATTCAGAAATTATAAAAACACATAAATTATCTAAAAACTCTTATCAGGATATAGCTTAACCATAAAGAAGAAAAATATTGTTTTGTTCTCTACCTACTTTTTAAAACTTTGTATCTTCAGGATTATAAAAGTCAGTATTAGTACAATTGGCAAATAGATGTCAATCTCCTTGAAAATTGTAGAAAAACAATAAGATTCGAGATACATAAAGAAACCCTAATAAAACACAGTTATGTGTGAATCGTCAAAAAGAAGAAAAACAATGATTTCTATTGATCCTTTTATTTGTATTTCTTGGAAAAAACCCAAAATTTTATAATTAGCCCTGAAGTGGCTTTTATTGTGGATTTTTTTTTTAATGTATATTTGTCTTGGATTGACAGATTAAGATGTCTACAAAATATTGTGGACAACAGAGGCTCTTAGTTTTTTCTTCAAAATTCAGGTCAAAACCATGTGTCAGAATTTAATGATATAAAACTTGATTTTGATGCAAAATTAAGCAGTACCTTATCTGCAAAACTTGTCTTATATTATTAAGAAAGTCAATTTACTGCTGCTGGCAAAAAAAAAAAAGTTTTTAGGCTCATCTTTTTTTATTTTTTGAAATTATAACTACATATATGATACAAAATAGTAATGGCATGAGCCCACAAAAATACAATAACATTTCAATTTCTAAGCAAACTATTCCAGACATGCAATATTTCAAAGATAAAAGATAGCATTTTTCCACATTGAAAGAAAACGAGCATATGCTTCTTGGAAATTACTTGTTTGATTTTCTGAATGACAGAAAACACATAAAAGAAACATAAACAGATTTTATCTTATAACAGTTACATTATGGAAGTGTATGTGTGAAAGAAATATATGGAAAATCAACTTTGTCATGGAGAAATTCATTAAGATGACAACGGCGCTAAAAGTAAATCCTGGTTTTTAAAATCTCTTTTTTCATATAAGTCAATACATTCACTTTGCTTTCAACAGATACATGGATGTGACATGAGTCATAAACACTAGTTACGCATTTGATGTTTTCATTTCACTGCTATATTTTATAGCAACACTTTCTAACTCAGCACAGTCAAAGCCTTTGTCTAGAACTCTTTTAGGTCATTGTCATGAGTAATGACAAATCTCACATGTGTATTCACATATACTTCACCCTCAAATTCATTGTAATTTTATTCAGGACATATGTTCTGCAGCATTATAAAAAGCAATAAAGCCCTAAAAAGATATATTACTTCATGAGAGGGGTGTACATAAAGTACATAAACCCAAATAATATTGAAATTTAAGATCTGAAAGAGAGAAAGATGCTAAAAGAGTTTTATGGGAAAAGAATATTTAATTTCCTAGTAGAAAGCAGGAAAAGTGTACCTAAGCTTCAAGTGAGAATGAATGATTGAATAATGCAAATATTAACCTGTGTCTTAGGATTCAGAACTCTGCAAAAAATTATTTCTGATTGTACTTTCTCCTCTGCTACCCTCTTTTGCTTCTTCCTTTGTCAGAAATGAACCCAGGTATCACTGGAAGGAAAAAGTCAAAATTAGAGATACAAAACACAGAATGATTTACTGGTTAGGGCCATGGGTGAGTTGTTAAGCCATTGCTCCTCTGATTCTTATTAAAGCACTTACAAAGTCATATTTCAAAGTGGTTCACAGCCTCACCTTGACAGGGCTATGGGGAAAATTGAGGTCTTAGGTGGACTCAATATGGCCCGAGGACAAGGTCTTCCTAATGCTTGAGCTGAAAGATTTACAGAGGTGCTGCTTTACATGTGATCTGGAGATACATGATATTTCAACATCATATCTGAAAAGAAGTTCAAAGCAGACAAAGAAAATTGTTAAAACATGAATTATGTATCATCCTCCTATGTATTTCAGCTACTTCTAAGCTTGTCTTCTCTTCTCTTGCTTCTTCCATCTCCCAGCTCAGCCCAAACTCAGATTCAAATTCTCAGATTTCTGAAATATATTGGGACAGGTCATACATCTATCACCTCACATTTCTGACATACTCTTTGTGAAAATTGACTGAATGTATCCCTTAAATGTACAGTAACAAGAATAAGGATAAGGAATGTTTCCATGTGGAAGCAATTTAGGAACAGAAGGCTTGATAAGGACAAAAGTTTTCCTGACATTGGAAGATAATTTTAATTAAAGGAGAGTGTGTGAGTGTGAATTCAGGCTAGAATTAAACAAATTTACTCATGAGTAAGAATATCTGTTATCACAATTGCCCCAGAATAGCAGTTCTCTACCAAGTCTTATTCTATATCTGAAAAATAGTACTGTGAACATACAACTTTCTAGAGGTCAAAGGCTGGTGGTCATTCAGGACTAAAAAGCTAACTTAAAATGAAGTTTTTCATGCTTTATGATAGTGCACCATTTTAAATAGGTGTGGCTTACTGCAGTTATTCCTAATTTAAACAAGCGTATCAAAATTGCAATTACACCTTACAGTTCTAAATCCTAAGATGTAAATGTAACACTGTAGAAATGCATGTCATTTGAGAGGTTGTTTGAAGAAGCAGGTAAAATTTGCCGACTTCAGAGGAAATTTGCTTTTTTTTGGATTTGGGCAAAACTCTGAAAAGTTGTCCAGAGCAAGGGTTTTGTTAGCCTTCTTAAATATGTGTTATGTATAAGAGCACATACCACAAGCATATATGTAAAATATTAACACATACATATGTGTAAAATATACTATGAGAAAAACCAATTTTGTCTAAATTGTTATGTACAATAACCTGGTCTTTATACACAGTCCTACAACTTAGTTATGAGAGCTGAGGTGATTTTGTTCCTGGGTTGTGCCTTCTTGTGGAATATCCAAAGTTTTATTAGATTTCTTCAGGGATGGTGTATATATTTTAAAAATTAGTAACTATCTACCCACACCCTCAGCTTGAGTCTCTTTTTGTCTAATAATTGAATGAGGTTTGTTGATTTTGTTGTTGCTCTAGGCATTTGTCTCAAACTTAGAAGATAAATGAGGAAATGTCATGAAAAAATCTGTGCATAAATTGATGAATAACTAATAAGGGGAAAGTTCTTTGCTTCATCTAGCTGTTTGCATGCTGTATTTCAATTATTCTGTGAGTGGGACCATAGGACCAGTCTGAAAGTATGGTAGCAAGCCAGCTTTTCCCAGCCCATCCTGAGGGAAGTTTCTCTAGAGAGTCCTTATCAAACACCACATGACGGCTTGCTGCATTGCAGCACTGGTGGGGTTTATATGGTTTGGCAGAACAGTCTGAATTCTGTGATAAACCCTGCTTGTTTGAATGAAAACCTGTAATGCAGCCAAATGAGAAGTTTTGCATCATTGAATAAAAGAAAGAAAGGAAAACACACAAATAGGGCAGGAAAATAGGTGTCTTGGAAAGGAATGTCTCAGAGAAAGTGATGTAGGGATTCACATTGGATGGACAACTCAATTGGATCTGCCATTATAGTGCTGGGTCAAAAAAGCCTAATGCAACCCCCAGATAAATACAGAGAAAAAGAGTGAATTGAAGGAAAGAAGTCATTTTGCTTCTGTACTAGGAAGTCATATAGGATTTTTGTCCAGCATTTTAAAAAGCTTGTTAAAAATCTGAAGAGATGCCAAAAGAGATGTAGGAATGAGTTGAGGGGGTATAGGAATTATCTTACAGGAAGGTACTTAGGACTTATTTTGTTTAAACTTTCAAAAACAAGTCTGAGAAGTTAGTTGAATGATGGATATAAGCCAGTTTATAGGGAGAAACGCTGGAAAGTGAAGGGCTCACTACTACAGGAGAGAGAGGAGGTGCAAGGATTAGCAGCTGCAGAGCAAGCCCAGAGCAACTAAAACACATAAACAGCAAGGGTGGATAATCATTGGACAGATTCTGGAGGGGAGTATGTTTCCCATGCCTTAATGTCTTCATATCCAGAAAGGGAGCCTTTTGGGTAGAAGGAGAAAAGCAGCAGATGAACTGACCACATTTGAGTCAACCTGAAACCAGCTGGGAGCAGATCCTGCATAATTCAGAAGTCCATAAAATTTATTGCAGCAGGTAAGAGTAGAAAAGGAAACCACAGCCTGCAGCTCTGCTCTGGCCATTCTTGCCTTACCCGAGCCCTACAAAAGGTTAGGAGGCACAGCAACAGCCTGGTGTGGGAAACGTGAAAGATGAGCAGGGACTAGTGTGGTTTTAGATACCTGCTTCTGCCACAAAGTTGTTGCTCCATGGGCAGAAAGAAGGAACAAAACACTTCGAGAAATGCAGAGACGAGGCTGAAAGGGAGCGTGGGCAGTGCCAGCCCTCAGTAGTGCCTGTGCTCACAGCCCAGCAAGACTCCAGGACCCTGTTAGGTGTCAGTTTGTTTCTATGAGTCACTGTCACATGTGTGCTCATATATATGTATATACTCCCCCATTCCCTAAAATAGCCACAAAGCTATTTATTATTCATGAAAAGTCCAGTTTCATTGCCTCTACCTTTAGTCACTGCCTTTTTCTTTACTAATAAGTCAGTTTCAATTTTCATAAAAGGTAATTTCTAAGGGGTCATTCCAAATATTTTTTCTTGTGTATCCTAAACTAATTTTCCCTAAATATACATTCAGATTCACACAGTACAATTTAACTTGAATATGCAATCATTTTTATTCATCTTTACCTTGCTGAATAGAAGAATTTCTGTTTAACCGAACATTTTGTGGTGGGGTAGTCATAGTCATAAAAGGGAAAATAAACATCTAAAGCTTCTAATTTAGTGGTGTCATTACCTGCCTTCTTTTTGGAAAGCAGGATATTGAAATAATTCATCCGAGACCTCTTGTATTTCAAGCAGATTTCTTATTCTAAATGTTAATCTACATTTGGATCACATTTTTTCCTTTTCTCTGAACTTCTCTTAACTGATTTCAAAATGGATAAGAACATGTTTCTGGCAAACGTAACTGTTTATGCAAGGAAGGGGGAAAGCCTCCTGGTTCTAGTTGGAAGATTCTTTCCCCTGAAAAAGTCATTAGAAATATAAAGAGATATGACTCAAAGTCCACTATTTAAACTTAAGCTGTAGATGGTGTTTTTCAAAAAATTTTTCTAGTTGTTATTTCTTTTTCTTTTCCTGTAGAATCCTTTTGAAATATATAGAGATGAGGTCTCACACAATCTCAGATTTTATACCTTGGAGAAATTTTCAGTGACTGTAAGTTATGGAAAACTGCTGTTAATGAGACAGGTACATGTCCTACAATTTAAGAACATGAATAATCCACTCTTCTTTGACATTCAGATTCTTATTTTGGTATTGTTAAACCCTGAATATATGTTCCCTAAATACATCTTCTCTGAAATATATTTTTCCACAAGCACTCATATATGTAATCATATAGAAGGTAATTCCTTAATCTGGTGTTAACATTAAAGGAAAGATAAATTTCACATACCATGGATTCATGATCTTACTGCAGCTTGGAAAATCCAGATAGGCACTCTGGGTTAACACTTCAGCTGTCTGTGTTGCTGAATCTTTGCTGCAATTTTCACTCATAATACCTAAATGCAAATGTAACTACTTCTGCTTTTAGGCTGAAAGCTCATTTCAAATCTGCCAATATTCAGCTTTCAGACGATAACAACACATTTTAATTTTTTCTCACTCCATTTAGACTTGAACTGAAAAACTGGAAGCAGATATTATGTATCCATGTACAGCACAAATAATAATTATCCATGTAAAAGGTTAGGGGTTTCTTCATTCTTTTAAAAATTTTAGCTTTTTTACATAAGAAAACTATTCAGCTTCAAAAGAAAATTAATAAAACCTATAGTGAGGGTTACAAAAACATATTTGAACATTTACTTCTCCCACTCCAAGAAAGGAAAACAGATTCAAAGACCTTCAAATCTTAATCCCTACAGTATTATCCACATTTCACTTTGTCCAAGTATACTTGTGTCAAAATAAGATACCGCTGTAATTTGATGGAGTCAATCCAACATTCTTAACATTCTCAGAGAGCATGCTCTTGTTGACCACAGTGGCTGCTCAGCATTATGCTGGATGAATTTATTAATCTAGTGGGGGAAGGCCATGTGTCTAGTGGCTAACCAAAACCCCTCCCAGAGATCTCTGGAGGGACGGGAATTCCCATGATCTGGGTTTTTTCTGCAAGAGACATGAATAAGCACAACCAGAAGTCAGACTTCAGAATACTTCATATATCTGTAGGTATTACCACATTCGGGGCTAAAACAAGTTCCTATTAGGGCTGCTGAATAGAGAATGATATCAACTTTGAGCTCTGTCTTAGCGCAATTGAATAATCATTGCAAAGTTTTCATTAGTGGCACCTCAGAGAAGACCAGACAGATCATGAGAGAAGCTGTGGGAAATTTTCTTTTTTTTTTTTTTTCCCCTGTAAATTTCATCAGTTTCAGGTTGTTAAGAAGGTTGACTAGAAACCAGCTGGTCAACTTAAAAACTGCCAAGTACCTAGTAATGAATCTCTGTTATGCAGACTTGATCAGTAGTGGAGACTCTGAAAATATAGCACCATTCTTAAACTTCTGGTAAAATATATATATTAGTTTATCTGTCTGAGCAAGTGTCTCACATTTGTCAAAAGTGGCAGATTCCTGACTCCTCATGAAGCTACAGTACCCCATCAAGATAGGAAGATAACAGTATTAAAAGCATGTAAGTTGTTTCACTGAGTAATTAGTTCCTTCCTAAAGATTTATGTAATTGCATTAGGTTCAGAATCAGCCATCATTTCCTTAATCTGGTGTTAACATTAAAGGAAAGATAAATTTCACATACCATAATATTTTGCCTCTTTCTTCCCAGAAGATGAAACATTAGAAATACAGTCTTTTTGGAGTAATATTCATTGCTTTTGCCTACCTGCAGTCCTTACTGTAGTTGTCTTTATAGAGCAAATGCTTCCTTGCAATGACAAAGATGCCATTTCAGAAAATTGTGGGGCAAGTTGATGAAAGAATTGCAATAGGTAATGCTTTACACTCCAGGAAAAGTGATATGACGTTCTATTTCTACTTATCTTGCTGAGCAAATAATGAAAGTAACTCGCTTTTCTCTGTAATATCTTTTAACAAGTCCTACTACCTGTGTAGTTGCATGCAATAAAGTCCAGGATAGTAAAGGTCTTCAAATGGAAAGGGGAGCTAGTGTTATAAAATAAAAGTGTTCCTTTTTTTTTGAGAACTGAAATAAGTCACCTTCAGTCAGGTGAATTTTCTAATTTGGTCCTTTTATTGTGATAAATATCAGTGGGTGACTAAGTCTAAATCTGAGAGAAATAGATTAGAAATGAAAGATTCTCAGATATATTTCCTTTCAAAAAGAAATGCAAAAAGAGATTATTACATCTTCCAGAAAAGCAGTTATCAGTCGGGTAAATGTACATTTATATAAGTTTGACAGGTGTTAAAAAAAAAAAAATTAAAGAAACTACGCTGATTAAACAGGAACCCTGATGCCATGACAGGCATGAGGACAGACTAACCAACACTTAGGTTTGAGTAAGCTGTTTTTGAATTAAAGGTCCTTATCTTTCTCTTGTGTTTTGTGCTCTGTGAAAACCATCAGTCTTCATGTAATTTAAGGAGAGAGGGGGGAGGGAAGAGTTGACAACTCAAGCTCTTGTGTGAAAGTAAAATAGTCTTTAACTTTTCCCTAACTGTTAATCCAATCATTCAGTGACAAACGCTTTTTATTCCCACAAATAGAATCATTTTTTCACCAGTCAGCAGCCTGGCATGTTTTCTGTACTTTAACTAACCTCCAGGAGTCAGAGGTGCCATGGTCATGTTGTCTGGTATTTATGTACGAGGAAGCAGAACACGAGTAATTGATTGTGGGCCATTCATACAAATAATGTATTTCTGGGTGAAGGAAGATGAAGATGACGCAAGAGTCCTGTGTATGTACTTCACCCACCAAGAAGGCAAAGACATGCAATTTGAGGGAAGAAGTATGTCTATACACAGCATTTGTAGGTAGTCAGAGTGTTACTTGTAGAGGGAAGGATGCATTGAAGGGCCTCAGGAAGATTTCAGGTACATCTGTGGGTAAGGAAGAATTATTTGCAGTGTTTTGGGTCTTTTTTTTTTGCATTTTAAACATTCTGAATTAAAATCCCTAGATGTGACATTTTGACAGAGGATTTAACTGCATGGCAATCCCTGCAAGTTCAAAGACGATTCTATCACTTCTGTTCAGAACAGTAAGGATGTGAATGTAATAGCAAAATCTTTGTGTGCTCCAATCACATCCTGGGCAGCATGGTACAAAGAGTGCAACATTATATCTCCTAGACCATCATTAGTGGTCCAGCTTGATTATCTATAAAATGAAATCTAAACACCAGAAAAGAGTCTGGAAACTGAAGTGTGGCACTTAAGCAGAGAAACAGACAAACTTTCCTTGAATAGAGCAAGTTCTTATCCGTCTCACATCACAACACCTGCCAAAATACAATATTATTCTATTGAATTTCAAGGTTATGTTCCATTCAGGCTGCTATTTTATATGAGATTCTTCACTTCTTTCCATAATTTGCTTTATTTTCTATGTTTTTATAGCCAAGAATAAAACAAATTACCTGACCCTATAGATAAAGAGATGAATGAATGAAGATTGCTGAAGCAATGAACATAATAAATCAGTTTCAGAGGAAAATAAAGAGGAAAAATGATGACAAAATGAGAAAAGTAGCAACAAACAAAAGGAAATTCGGTAGATTTTCTCAACAGCTTCTTGTTTTGAAAACTTTTCATGTTAACCTAATTAATAAATCCCTGTATCAATTTATACTTTTTCCCACTTTTTTGTTTTCCAGTTTTTGTTTTCCAGTTCCAATAGTATTTTGATTCCTGATAATGAAATAGTAATTGGTAAATACTGTGAAAAGCATTTCACATGGATAGCATTTAAAGACAGAAAAGCAAAGAAATATTATGTGAGACTGCTTAAAATTAAAATCATCTCTAAATTATTTTTACTGAAAAGATGTTTGAAAACAAGATATTCTCTGACCTTGAATTTTTGTTAAACAATACCACCAAAATCAAAAGCCTCAAGTGTAAATCAAATGCTTTGTGCTTCACAAAAACAAAGAATAAATAAACATTCTGATTTTCTGCTATTTTTAGTAGAATGAGCTGCTTTTTATCCCTGATGAACTATGGAATAAAATGTCCGAAGTACAGCCTCTTAACAAGGCCTATAAAACTGTAGAAAAAGAAAATGATATATCACAATGATTGATTGCTAACAGTGACTTTCCTAATATTGGAATAAGAGAAAATCTTTCGTGCAAGAAAGAATTTCATAACTATAATCCCTTCTTACTGCTATTCTTTACTGACTAAACCATAAGGGGAAAGAATGAGGTGGTTCTATGAGAATGTCAGAGTGAGAAAAGAGGGGATCTGAGTAAAGAAAGCAAGGAGATTTTTATTTTCTGAAAGACAGACACTTAAAAATTATAAAAGGATTCAGCACACATTTGGTCTAAGACTAAAACATATTTAAGAATGTTAAGGTATGTAAGACAAGAAAATGAGAGTGAACATCCATAGTTTGTCGTTGCATATATTTTTTTCCTCTCTTAAATACGTGATTGATTACAGGAGCTCTAAACAAGAGATATTTCTTATCAACTAATGGGTACTTCTGAAAAATACATTCTCAGAGTGCTTGTAAGGCTGACACATGGGGAAAAACTTTTAAATTGTTTGAAATTCTGGGTTTGATTCTCTAGGAAAGCCAGGATGTAAAATTCGCTCTACTGATGGGGTTTTATAGTTTGTCACTGTACCAGGCATCCATTCAGATCAAGGAAAATATAAAAGCTTGTGACTTTAATATCATGGGATTTAAAAGATCAGTTCTATGATTATTCACCTGGGGTATACATTCATTATATAAGTTAATGACATGAAAAGAGGCTATTAAAAGAACATTATTAAAGTTGCAAAGTAATGAACAGGACTATTAGTTTCTCTATGATTTTGCAACTGGGTTTATAACAGTTCTATAGGGGTGAATGCTTCTATTTCTGACATTATCTTGGTCAATACAGTAAACACCTAAAGAACAGAGTCTAAAGCACACAAAGTAAATCTCCTTTTTAGGAAGAAAATAAAAATTAATTAGGATCCCATGTATTAACTCTCATTAAGGAAGTAATCTGTCCAAAATCTACAGCCAAATTCAGGTTTTTTAACTGTTAACAAGTCACTTAAGCAAGATTATGTTTGAGTGGAGAAGTCATTTTTTTCTGAGTTGGATTTATACAAACATGTAGATTTTTCTTACAATGAAACCAAACTTACACCACAAACTCACAGTGTAGCTGATTATTTCCACCTTTCAGAATAATTTCAAAATCATGCTACTTTTATTAAAATTGGAAATAATGAAATGTCACGGGATCAAATTTCCTGGAAGCATTGGCTGAATTTTGAGTTTTGAGCACAAGTGAGGCCAATTATATGTTCAGATTAACATAATTTGAAACTGTATAGTTTGGTTTCTGTGAAAGTTTTTGCCACACATTTTCCTGGTTATTTTCTTGGTTTTCGTCAGTGAGCTACTGACATACTCCACTGAGAAATTAAAAGCGAAATACAAGGAGTTAAATACAGGCCTGGTTGAAGACAGTGGGACTTTTATTCCTGAAATGAATATCACAGTTACCCAACCCTTCCCCCCTAATTAATTGCATTAGCATTTAAGGGGAAAAAAAAAANTTTGCCTCTGTCAGCCCAAGAAAACCAGAAAGTTTCATGCTTAAGTATGGTTGTCCCTATGAAGTACTGAAAAACTATTTTGGAAACTTTCCCATCAAAGCAGCTGTGCTCTTTTAACTTGGGTCTGACTAAGTACCCTGTTTTTCATTCACATTGCAAGAACTACTGAATGTAAAGACACTAAAAGGAGCTTTCAAGATCGCTTGGGTAAATTTAATATTTTTAAATATTAAGGCATTAATTTTTGGTTAAAAAATATTTAAATAATTTAATCTGTAAAGCATTTTGATAGTCAATGGTAAAATTGTTTTCAGTCCTTTAGTCTTTACAAATATGTCTTAAAAATTCCTGTCTTCAATCTCTGCTTTTTTTTCTGTTTTGCTTTCTCCTTTGTATTCATGAGTTATACAAAATATTATAGATTTACATATAAAAATACATATAAGAGATTGATATAGATATAAATATATATGCATATATATGTCCAAGTTCTGATAAAGGCGAAAATATTGTATGGTACTGAAAAGAAAGATTTTACAAGGAAATGATGTTTCATAGAAACAAATAAAATCTAACAGAACATATGGGACATTAGTAGAATTTTCTAAGTATATTAGGATTTTGTCATCATGTTATGAAGAATGGATCTCTTTAGTCACCAAGGAAACAGGTGTATTCTGTACACTAGTCATAGCAGTTTATATGAACTTCAGCTAAACTCTGTGGGATTCCTCAAAAGGAATGATTGTATCAATCACATCACAAGATACTGAGCTCAGTATAACTGCAGGGTTGAATACCACGGCCAAGGTTAAGATGTCAGGTTGAGTGATCATATAAGGTCTTTTTATGATTGATTTTCAATAAACCATCTTCTTTCTAAAAGCTTTCCTATTCCCAAAAAGCCAAGTAAACACTGCTGTGAGAATATGAAGCTGTTATAAGCTTCATATTATCAGTATGAATTAAGAATATGAAGATCTGTTAATAAAGCAACTCCCTGTTTAGCGCTATTTAAGAATTTTGTGTTCAATCAGGAATAGCTAGACACAAAAATTTCCATATCCTTGACTCTTGTTCCTATGCAAATGAAATGAAATAGCCTTAGTGGTTAAAGTGAGACAGAACAGAAAAAAGTTTTTCTCTTCAGTGACAGCAAAATAAAATAGCATATTGATAATATGAAAATGAGAAAAAGAATATCAACTATGAAGCTCTTGTTCCAGAGGACTGACTCCAGGAAATTAGAAAAACAGTCAAAATGCTTTTGGGTCCTATTTTATTACTTTGCTTCATACATATCAATTATAAATTTTATCCCTTTGTCAGGGCTGACTCACTTGAAAAACAGTTACTTTCTCACATCTGATTTCTTAACACCGAAAAAATTGCCATTCATGGGGTCATAAATACTGAAAAAAAAAAGGATGTGAATGAATTAATTTTTAACTACAGGGAGAGAATATTAAATTTAAAAAAATATGATAGAAATTCTTTTCTTTGCAAGTAATCTACTCCAATATACATATTTATTGTTGTAGTAATAAAAGGTGAACTTTTAAGCAACAGAAGAATATGCATCTGCCAGAGGGAAATATTTCTCAAATTTCATTGTGCTGTCATAAGCATCCAAGAAGAATTAGGTGGTTTTCTTTTATTTTTACAAAACCCTCTTTTTTTCCATTTTTATTTGACTTTTATGTTTTTTCTTCTCAGACGTCAAGAAGATGAATGCAAAATTAATTCCAAAGAATAGTTATTTTGATTTTTTGTGGGTATGTATTTTGTCATAACAAATACCTAGATGGGTACTGTCACATTTAGAGTGTTCTGTAATAGTTTTCCTTTTTTACTCTATAATGTACATGTGGGCAGTTTTCACAAGTGATTGCCTTGTATTGCCTGAAGCAAAGGCTAACTTCTAGCTTGTTTCTCATCTAGATAACTGCAGGCTGAGAAAATGGAAAAAAGTAACTGTCACTTTCAGAGAAGTTCTGTGCAAGATTAATCAGTACTAATACTATTTTATTGGAAAATTAGTCACTGGAGCTGTCAGAAAATTTTAATTTCAAATACTCTGTCTTTAAAGAGATTTTTTTCAAGGGTAGAGATCACTCACAACCTCAAGTAGATTAAGTAATTCAAAATGTTGAATTAACCTAAATGTTGCATTGAAATATTTAACCATTACTCCAGGGAATCGTGTCTCTTACAGATCTTAGTTCTATTAGTTATGCCTGTTATTTGAACAAATGTTCTAGTTACCTCAAGTATGATCAATATCTGGCAACAGAAAACTGCTTCAATGGATGCTGTTTCTTGGAGGCTGTTCTTTCTATCAATAAAAATTTATAGATTTCATGTTTTCATTTTTCCATAGAAATTTCTCAAAATCAATATATATAGTAAAACAGGAAAAAGTATAACTATGAGTAATAAGATTAACACATTGTTATGGTGTGGCAATGCTTTTATATTAAGGATGAGTAATTTGAAACTGCTGCTTGGGAAAAAAGCATAGCTGGATGGAGATGTAAGAAATTATACAGTTGTGAATGTTATGGTAAAGGTAGGTAAAATTGATTATCTATTGTTTTTGTAAACTGAGTGTTATTATTGGGTACTAGACTGAAATCAAAAGGAAACCCTTTTCCCACAAGACAGACTATTTTGACACCAAGTTTTTAAACACATCAAGTGTAAGATAGTTTCAGCTGTGACTATTGCATATGATGACTTGAATTCAAATTCTAGGCCAGGAAATTTCTAGAATCTTCCTACTAATTGCTGGGAAGATAAAATGAACTAAATATTTCCATTATCTGTTCTTATCCTCTAATCTTACATTAGCAGACACTCCCAGCCAAATGGCTTGCTACTCCTGTGATCTGACCTGGTTTTCTTGGTGGAGTGACCTGTCTACCAGAAAGCAGGTAAATGAAGAGGTAAATTACAAAATCCTTATAGGAGATGAGGTGATGGTAGTGGTGGAGATGTTATTCCTTGGCTGTGTTGGGCATATAAACGAGTGGCCTTCACTTGCCGTGTGTAGCCCACCTGAGAGTCTGTGGCAACTATAAACACACAAGACACAACTTCCCATATGATTTCTTTCAAACCTAGCTGACAAATTTACCTGAGTGTAAACCTCAGAGAGGATCTGCTCTTTTGCAACAGCATCACGCCATATGCTACCATTTTTCTTCAGTTGATCTACATTGTGCCTTCTTGAGCGTGTATTCTACTTGTTTCAGATAATTTCTTGAAGTGATAAATAGGTCTCACTTCAAAACTGAGCCTGGGCTTGTCTTCTTGAACACTGCTTTGCCTCTTACTTTCTGTACCACAGATGAAGCTATAAATGATCTGGCTCATTTCCATTGCCTGACAGATTGAAGCTGAAGTGGCAATGCCACTAGCCACTAACCATATGTAAGACTGAAAGCAATAATAATCCACAGCAAAACAGATGAAAATCCGTAGCAAATATTTTCTGTATCAATTTCTAACTCTTCCCATTGAAAACTAAATTTTAAAGAAGTTCTCATAGTAAAGTCAAAGAAAAAATATGGAGTGAGGAGGAAATAGCAGGGATACAGATTCTCTTCACTGTTATTTCTATAGTTTAGGGTTTTACTTTTCAAGTCAGCTGTTTCTGTGAACCTAGTTAGACAGAGCTGCCAGGAACTGATCTTCCATGAAACACAGATATGAGGAACCCTTGCCAAAGACTGCAAGTGATTAATGCACATGGGACTATTTCATAAGCAAATGCAAATTATGATCTATTTTGATGGTATGTCACAGATGATTTCTTCTAAGTTGTCTTTTATATCTTAGTTTTCTGTCTTAGTAGAGGAAAACTCTGCTGGTTAAAGGAAACAAACTTCAAATGCTGTAAATTCAGGTGTCCTTAGCTATGCTATACTGACAAATATGATTAGTCTAATTTTTCATTTAGTCATTTGATAAACATCCTTACTGCTCTTATGCACTGATATATGGATTTAGAGATTATAAAGATCAATTACTTGTAGTGCAAATGTTATAAAATTGTATAGCAAGCTTTATCCTTTAAAATTTTCCATTCCTTTTTGCTATTTTTATAAAAGAACCCTGACTTTAAATATTTGGACTTAGATTGAGTAAGAGGTTAGATGTTAAATGTTATACACTTAGAGTAAACCAAAAAAACCCCTCCCCAACAATTTCAGTTTTCACCCAAAATTGTAGGTGTTTTGCGCAAGATTCATAAAGGGTCTATGAGTCAGGCAAGATAGGCCAAATGAATCATCCCATCTATGCTTCCTACAGGAATAACCCGGGGAAAACAACTCTTGGTGGGATTGATCTGGCGCTGAGAGCTCCCCAGACAGCGATGAGTATGCCAGTTTAGAAATGCCTCCCTCTTTCCTTTAATGATGCAGGATTTGTAGACAACAGCTTTCAACTAAATGCTCATTTTTATCTGTCTATATTCAGGAGGAAAAAAAATGCAGAAAAAAAGGAGTACCATTTAGAGTTATAAATTGCATATCTTTAAGCAAAATTAGTCCTCCTAAACTTCAGGGTACTCATGGAATAAAATCTTCCCTAAACTCTGTGTATATTTACCTCTTAAATTATTGGCTGAGGGGCGAAGACGGTTGTGGTTTGGTTTTTCTTATCTTCCGAGTAATCAATCAACAGATTCATTAAATTTATTAATCTGTAATACAAAATTAATTATTATATTTACCGATTATAAAATTATATTTACCCAACAATTATACCACATAGAAAAGATTAGGTATGAACAGACTTGTAGGAAAACTGTTACGAGAATATATAGTATAGAACAATAGAAGAATAGGGCACCTTAAGACAAAAAACCTCCACTTGTGTCACTTAAAACTTTAAGGTAGGTGAGCCAAAAAGGCAAGAAGCCAAGACTGAAGAAGTCAGAAAAAGACAGCAAAGAGGGCATGGATAAGAAAAGTTACAGCAAACACAGCTTGAAGATTAATTTACATCACACCTCTAACTTCAAAAGAATCAGCCAGAGGACTTCATTGGCCAACCCTATAAAAATGCAGGTAGGTTCTCACAGCAAGGGGCAAACTACCCTGAATTTACCAGACCTAGAAAACACCTGCAGAAACATAAATTCTTACTATCCTACTGCTCTGAGGTTGTTTATGTACTAAAATGTGCCTGTTTTCTTTTCCCTACAACACAGGAAAAAAAAGAGAGAAACCTAACAGCCATTTCTTTGGTGCTTAAAAAAGGACACTAGGCCAGATGACAGTGTATCATTGAAAATGTAATTTAAATTGTTTCCTTTTGGGTAACAATGCTGGGATGTTTTCCTTCCAGGAAAGTGGTGGGCAGCAGATCAATCAATCAGAAACGGAGTCTAAGGAAAAACCAAAAAAAGTGGTGAGAATTGACTGAGTGGGGAAAAGCAACCAGCAGAGATCCAGCCTTGAAATCAGCATGGCTCAAATGAGCTTCCCCATGCTGCAGTAATTACTGACCTGGCTTCTCAGCATGCAGCTGCCTGCACTAAAGATGAATAAAACAGAGGTGCCTGAGCCAGGGAGGCGCTTTCACTTCAGCGAAATGAAGAGAGGCAGATGCAGGTCCCACAGCAAAGACACCCTGCAGCTCCCCTCAGAGCCTCTCTGTGTCACCAGCATGTGGCCAGGTGCTTGGGTGGTAGCCGTTTTAAGGTATAAAGCCAAACAAAATTCCCCAATACTGTTCCAGAAAAACTTCCACAACAAAGAGAAAATGGTTGCTTTCTTGTTTATGGTAATATGAAATGCGGAATATATAGAAACTTATATTTGCTTTAAGGTTGCTGGTGTTGATTTAAATCACTTGTTAACACATATGGATGGACTGCAAGCACCTTGAGAGATTATTATCCGTGTATTTAAATCTTAGGAAACAGTTTTATTGAATATTTATGTCCCTTTTCTTATACACTACACAGATGCTATAGAAAGTGCTAAGGTTTATGGGTTGCTTTGCAGTACCTCTTTTATTCTGCAAAATGAATCGTGATTATAGTGTTTTTATGCCGATTTCAATTAGTTTTTTGAAGAGCCTTTGTACTGTTGATATTAACAAGGAAAAATAAGCTGTCTAATCTCATCCTGTGCAAGGAAATTACTTTTATTTTACTAAATTACATGCATTCACAATGTGTTTAATGCAGAAAAAGAGATGTCTTAATAGCATAACACATATTCTATTTGTATTAGATGTAACCAGCTGCTTGAGAAACTAATAGAATAGAGAGGATAATACTCTTTAATGCCTTTCTGATGGATTCCACAAATCCTCTTCATAACTTCATGTGAGAAGAAGTTTACACAGGTTGGCTTTGGCAGAAATTGCTGTACAAACTGTTGACCTGTGCTTGCCTCAGACTATGTTTGAGGTTGGATGGAACACCTGAAGTTCACATTTTCCAAACTCCCTGCTCAGGCAGGATGACCTAGATCTGGTGGCCCATGACAATGTCCAGACGACTTTTGAATATCTCAAGGATGGAGACCTCTGCACTGTGCTAGTGTCCAGTCACCCTCCCAGCAGCTGGGTTTCCTGAAGGTCAGATGGAGCCTTCTGTATTTCAGGTTTTGCCCACTGCCTCTTAATCTGCCACTCCACTGTGAAGTGCCTGGTTCTATCCTCTTCACTACTTCCCTTTGGGTGTTTGTATACACTGACAAGATTTCCTTTGAGCCTTCTCTCCTCCAAGCTGAAAAGCTCCATCTCGTTCAACCTTTCTTTACAGGAGACATTCTCCAGTCTCTTAACCACATTCACAGCCCTTCACTTGATCTTTCCTGTAGCTTCATATCTGTCTTGTGCTGAGGGGCCCAAATTGAACACATCACTCTCCAGTGCTGAGTAGAAGGGAAGAAGCACCTCCTTCAACCAGATGATAGCCCAGGCCTTCTTTGTCATTTAACACAAAGCTAATCAAGAACCTTAGAGCTGTCTGATCAGCCCTTCAGCCTGGATTATGCTGCCTTCTATTCTTGTATTTATGTTTCAGGGACAGGGAGGTAATGCAAATTACTTAAAGCATGGACTGAATTTTTATTAAGATTCCTTGGTTGAGAATGGACATCCCTCAAGTAATATTCCTGTCTCCTTGGTACTTCTTATGTCACTCCAGGAGAGACACAATAAATAGGCAAAAAAGGACTCTTATACATGACTGCAGTTATTATTTGCATCTGGATGCATGTAGATAAATTAAACACAAAGGAGGTGAAGCACATTGTCACTGTCCTGCAGATCTAGGAATTGCAATGAAATCTCAATTGTTCAGTCACTGTCACGATCTTTGTAGTAGTTAATAGCTATAGTAAGTACACATGTTGATACACTGCAGCTTGTATATGAACGAAATGTCAATTGGTAGTCCAGATTCATTAGTAGAGTTAGTAACTGCATGTTTTTACATATCTCCATTCATTTTCAGTTATAAAAGTCGCATCTCTCTGCTTACTGCATTATTGCAATAAAATTATAACTTGAACTGGCAACTTATATTCAAGTTTTAATAAGGCAATTTGTTAAAGAATATTTTTCAAGTATTAGAGCTCTACAGGTGCAACAGAACAATGAAGATCAAGGTTTTTTGCTTTTTCTGAACTGAGGCTTTCAGGCATTGTTACAAAGGAATTGTCATCAAATGATGTATTGTGTGTTCATTATATTGTTCACTATAATTACGATCACAATTAAACCTCAAAAATTGTTACTGTCAGTTTAGGATGTATGAAGCTGAAAAGACAGTTTGCAGTACAATGTATTTTGTTATTATTAAAGACTGGTTAATCATAGCCAGCTGCAGTTGATTAGTCTAGAAATCTCACACGTTTAGGAGCATGTCACCAAGTTGACTCACTCAATTTTTGGGTTGTTTTTGCAGCTACATTCTAACTGTCTCTGTGGAAAGAGCAATCTTAAATGTCTTTCATCTTTCACTGTCCTTGTCCACACTATCATGACCAGATTAGGTCTTCTCTTAAACATTTTTTAATGCAATTGGAATTTTTTTGTAATCAGATTGGACCTCTGTATTTTTTTTGCTAAAGACACTTCTGTGGATTTGAAAGTAAGGGAAAAGTGTCTACTTTACACCCTCAAATTAGACCTCAGACTCAGAAAATTTCCATTTGAAATTCTCTTTTGTATTACTAGCAGATAAAGTTCTTAATTTATAGAATTAAAGCATCTTCCTCTAGATTTTCGAATTCATAGCCTTTGAGTTTGATATATGAAACTTTAGTGCTTTAGTTGATACAACAGTGTAATGATTGGTTATATATGGAAATATATATATTATAATCTAACCAAAAATCCCTATAAATTAATAGATTAAACTTGACTCTTATTTGGTTGGTCCAATTGGAATTATGAATTGAGTACTTGAATTACTGGAGGGTTGTACTTACAAGAATTAGAACAGAACAGATTTAAGTATTTAATATATTCATCTTATATTTCAGGATTATTGTACTTAATAAATAATAATAAAATAAATAGAAGTAGATAAAATAAATTTTTGTATCACAAGTCTTTCTTTGCCCTCAGGGAGCAGGAGTATTTCAATCACTGTGTTTGACTTCCCTAGAAGATCCATGACTGGCTTGTCATGAAGGTTTCATGCCCTTGACACATACCAAGAACTGCTTTCTCTACTGAAGTTAACTCTGCAAGTTTTGAGTTTGTATCATTTGACAATTATTATAAAAAAGAGTTCTGTTGTGTTTTTTAACTCATTCCCTGACTTGTAACTCAACTAGAGGTCTTTGTGTCCGGGAGGGTAAGAAAAGTATGGCCTGGAACTATGAGAAATTATGATAAATATTCTCTCAAAAAGTAATTACTTTAAAAAAAAATACATCATAAAAATTTAGTTGAATGAAAAGGCAGTACATATTTCAAATTGATTTCCATTGTTACCTGAAAGCTTAATTAAAAAGACTATTCCCATAAATGTTATGCCCCTGCTATTGTCATATGCAGTTCTAAATGTAACATAAATTAATTTTCAATTTTTCATGTTTACCTTATAAACAAACTCAGGGACTTGAGAAAATAGCATCCACTTGTCTGCTACAGAACTTCCTTTGAATTTCCTGCATTACACTCAATGCAACTATGCACGATGCATATGTGAGAATATGTGAGTGAGTCAAAAGTGAATGAGAATAGGAGATAGAGAATGGAATTTGAGACAAAGTAATGTCAGGAAAAGAGGCAATTGGACAGAGCCTGTATATCCATGAGTATTTAAGCTAAAAACCCTGAATCTGACAAGCTGCATGGGAATATGAATAGTTCCTCAAAGCAGTCTGTTGCCATGGCA
Organism: Hylia prasina; assembly: GCA_013397195.1. NCBI lineage: Eukaryota > Metazoa > Chordata > Aves > Passeriformes > Sylviidae > Hylia > Hylia prasina. The sequence goes on from VYXD01006142.1 coordinate 216,198, forward strand.
TTTAGACTTAAGGCAAGACTTAGATGTTTACTTCTGTCCCACAATACCCTCCATAAAGCCTTAAAAAAATTGATCTGTGAAATTCTAACTGCATTATAAAAATGGAATATCTTAGATTATTTTGCTTGGATAAATCACAGAATCAAATACTCCAGCATTCATCAGTATTCAGAATCCTGAATTTTGATGTCACTGTGAATCTGTGCTTTGACAGCTGGACTCAACAGTTTCACCTGAAGTGAGAATTAGATCAGGAATTTTTCCTTTCTCACAAAGTTCATTGCCAAAGTTTCCAAGGTAGACTTGTTCATCAAGACACATATGAGACCTTGCACTGATGTAATTTTAAACATGGCCTTTTTGCATCTGACTCTTTGTTCTGTCCACTTTCAATTCACTTCAAATTTATAATCACACCTGCTTATAACTGTGGCAAAAGATTTCTCTCCTGGTTTACTTTTTCACTATATAAATCAATTATTATGCCAATTTTTGTAACGTGATAGACACTAATAAAGACTGTTTTCAATGTGTTGAATTTGGTGGTTAGCTTTCCACTGTTAAAATAAACTCTCCAGATAATTTTGAAGTTCAGGGGATTATTAGTTGTTTAGTATTTTAGATGAAACCTAAATTTATGCTCTAGAGAAGAAAATATCCTCAGTTCTGAAGTCTGAAGTTGTGCAGTTAGTATCACAGCAATGGAGGACTCCATGTCACACTATCTTAAAAAGAAGACCTAGGTTTCTATGTCAGTAAGAAAGATAATTTCAAAGTATAAATCATTTTTAGATCCTATATTTATCAGTTTGCATGAGAATATGTCGTGTTATCATATGCAAAACACAATAACAAAAGTATCCTCATCACAAAACATCAAGGCCAGGCATTTGAAAATTTATTCAAAATTGTAATGTAAGACATAATCCAAAGTTCCGCATTAAGAGCATTCCACATTCTACATAATGACTATAACATGATCACTACACTTTATCCCACCACATGCAACAAACCTAGTAACATGTCTGACTGAAATAGAAGTTGTACTGTTGATGGCTCTGTACAATACAAGTGCAATTTTGTAGTCAAATATCATACTTGAAACCTGGCAATAAATATCTTTGTGTGTAATTCCTGGATTTCATGGTTGTTGGAATACTATTTTCCTGAAGGACATTTAAAGCAAGGAGGTTAAAAAGCATGCATGAGGATAATGAGCAATAGGAATGAAAAGATAATACCATATTTTTCGTTCTTCAGTGGACTTCAAATATAATAATTATTTTCTTACTCAGATATTAGTGAATAAAACTTTTTAAATGCCATTGGGTACACCTGACTCCTTTTAAACTTTGTGTAATGATAATAGTTCTCAGACTTACTTCTGGAGTTAACAGGTTTCAATTTCATATCAGTATGTTTACTCTGTTCACTCATACATGAATTAGAAATTACTGCAACTTCATCACTGCAGATGATTCTTCAGGCACACATCAGCAGTGTCCTTAACGGCAACTCTCAGAATCCAAATATAAGAATCCGTATTATCCTGCTTTTATTTTTACCTCTTTTAATTTCTTGTGCTATGAAGACAATTATTTTTCACTAAAAAGTATGACCCTGGGAATTTTCAAAGTTTTATTGCTGTTGAAGAATCCACAGTTATAATGGAAATGACTGGAAAAAGACATTAAAAACTTTTGCAAATATGTTTGTCATATTTTTCTAATCCATTCTAACTCATTTCTAAGCCAAAATATCACATTTATTGCTTTACAGAAAATAAAAAGTAACTAAATGGTCTTTTTTGTTATTCATAAGATATCTGCAAGAAAAATTGGAAATAATTTCCCCTTACTGATGTCTTTCTCTGAACATAACTAAATCTATATGGTTATTGAAGGCTTTTTTCACAATTCTTAGTGTGGAATTTGTAGGAATATTCATTTTCATTCTGCAGTTCTGGTTTATAGGCATCTACAAAACATATTTAAAAAACTATAGACGAATAGCTTTAAAGCTAGAGGTTTACTTCATTTATCCTAGGTGTTTCAAAAGAAGAATCCAATTTATGAATCCCTTTTCCTAATCCATCTAGAACTGGAGACAGAGGAATGAAGGCTATTGACATATTGTCAGTGATTTATGGCTTGTGTCTTCTGTACTGTATAGTAGACAAGTGAAAGTGTTTGAGCTCTTTGAACTTGCTCTGACAAAGTTTTCAGGGGGGCAGCATTTTAGGAGTTGCTCTAATCCTGCAAATGAGCAGGAATAGTGCATCCCTCAGAGTCCATCAATACTGGCTGGAATGCAATGAGAATACCTGGAACTGGGTAATGAGGACTCGAGGCTCAGTCTTTAAAATCGGACAGCTATAATGCTAACTCGCTTTTCAAAAAAAAAAAAAANAAAAAAAAAAAAAAAGGAATGACAAAATTAATTAACCTATTGGCAATTTCTCTCTTCCTTTGTTCTGCATGTTGGTAGTCCTGAAGAATCCATAAAAGGTAATATTAGTGGTGAGTGGCCATTGCTTTGCAGATGGAAGCTCTTGGGGAAGTCCTTTATCCATGCTGGCCACTCAAGTTGCAGATGCAGGAGCAGGAGGGAGTTGTTTGAGGCAGATGTCCCCAGCATGACTCCACACCAGCTCCTTCTGCAGAGAACAACATTCCCTGACAGACAAGAGCAAGTGACACTCTTGCTGGGGGTGAGGTTTTCAGTTCACTCCTGCTGATCACATTATTGCACACTTTTGTCTTGTTACTGCTGTTTGAGCAGGGATAAATTGCACCTGCAGGTTTCTATCACTCTTATTGGTCCTGTAAACTGGTATCCACAGATGCCCATGAAAGACAGGATTGCAATTGTGTAGGATTCGTAGGTGGCAAGATAGTGCCAAAGACTGATAAAGCAAATTACTTGATACAAACTTTCTGACACTTGCAAACATATTCTGATATAACTTCTTTATATAAAATTGCAAACATAATGTATTGTAGCTTTTTATAACCCTCTAGTCTCCTATTTGCAAACTCAAACTATTTTTAACTCTCAAACTCTTCCCCATGCAATTATTTTTTTTCATGGATGAGTGGTGTAAAAATAACCAATTTGGGAAAAAATCATTAAAGATTTCCTCTGTTACTGCAGTGTGTGGTTTTGCTATTACAGAATTACTTACATTACTGATGATATTGCACAGAATTATTCACATTTGCATGGTTTAGAGAGAAAATTAAATGTACCCAAAACACACTCTTTACTAATGGATCTCTGGTTCACACTTTCACATGAATGATCATACTTGTAATTATGGGATCTATAGATGTTGATAGAAGTTATTCTTAGAGGAAGAGCACTGCTGCCTTTAAAAGCAATTAGATTTAACACGGAGTTGACAGAACAAGTGAAGCCATCTGTCAGCATTTACCACCCTCAAACCAAGGCAGAGCCCTGCTGGTAATTTCTGGTGGGCATCAGCAGAGCTCCATGGGCAGAACCACAGCAGATTGCTGCTTCAGCTGGCATCTGAATTCACCCTCCACTCTCTTTCTGGGCATGACCTGAAGGTGGACATTACTCCTTCCCCATGGAAGCTTCCTTGTCATGGGTGTCCCAGCACACCTTCCTAGCGCTTCACCAGGCTGGGACATAGTTCTGCCTGCTCTCTTTACAGAAGTACTCTAAATGAAGTGAGGGAAATTATCCACTATTTTTGTAAACTAGTTTCTGACCAAGGACAGAACATTCATCTATCTTAAAATTGTACATTTTTACTGGGTAAAGTGGGAGGCTCAGAGTGGGAGGCAGCCAAGCCCAATCAGTACAGTCTGTGTATCTGCCTGATTGGAAGGAAAGATTTACACTCCTTTTGTAAGATAAATTATTTTCCATCTCCATCATATACTATAATTTTTACTTTTCCTTGATTGTGGAGAATGTAATAACCTTTACACATTCTTTTTATCTGGAAAATAATTGGAGTTTTACTGTGAGAACTGGACTGTTACTGTTATTGTCTGCATCTCTGTTCAACAGGTAAATTTTTTATATAACCCATAATATCAATGGAAACTGTTAGTTAACACCTCAATATGAGAATAATTCCCTTTCATTTCAAATAACAGAAAAGTTTTACTTTACAATAAGAAGCATTACTGTGTCTTCAAGATCATAAATACATTATGAATAAGTAATGAAAATTCATTTTCTTGAAGTTGGCAGCTGGATGAGTTTCAACATCTCTCGTAGAGGTTCTGATAATAGAAAATTGGAAAATAAAATTACACATGTTAAAAAAGGTTCTATATTCTACTTTAGGCGTATTTTAAAATAATGCAATTTATTTAAGAAGCAAATAAAGGAACAGACAAAAAGCTAGACAACTTCAATCTGAGGTTTTATTTATAAAATTCCTATATTAAATGCCATAGTGAAGAGCTTCAGTTTGCTTGATGTGCACTTACACCAACACTGAACTTTTGGAATTTTCAGAAATCTCTTATGTAATACCTGGAAAACAAGAGTTTAATCACAAAGTGGCATCTGGAGTAAGAAAAGTCCTTCAGTAGACCTTATACTGAGCTGGTGTTGAGGTACATGAGGTCATAATATGTTTTGTTTTGTTATATGGAAAGAAATATAAAATGAAATGTTTTCAAGTTCCTTTAAAAAGGTAATTTTCAATAAAGGATAAATTCTGAGCCAAACCATTTGAGGGATGTAACTGAAGATTAAAATTTTAATTGTGTTTAGAATGCTTTAACAGACATACATACAATAATGTCACACTAAGACTAAATTGGAAGCAAAACCAGCTATAATAAAATTAAAGGAGGAATACAAACAAAGGGAAGAGGATGTTTATAGCAATAAACTAAAGCTATTAACTCAGGAAACCATTAAACTTTCTAGAAAAATATAAGGACATCTACAGACAGATTTAAGGATAAAACATATTTCAAAAAGAATGAAAAAAAGAAACTGAAGTGAGTTATATTGGTCGTGCTTTTGCTTGATTAGGGGGTTCATCTTTTGACTGATAGATCAAATGTAGCTGATCAATGACATTTGGCAAACTTTACCCTTTCATTTCAATTACATGACAGGCTAAGGTATTCAGAAATAGATATTATGATAAAAAATGTCAGAAGAGTACTTCATTCATACCATATGATGATGAAGTATTTTCTGTGGCATCAGTGACTTTGAGAGGTTTTAACAACAGTTACAAGAGCTAGACATATTTACATGAGGATTTCAAGTATAATTGGAAAACTTCCACTTACATACTTCAGGAAGGATCCCTCATTACCATTAGCTAATGTTGATTTTCAATAGCTCATGGAATAGTCAATATTGAAAAAAGACAATTGGAATGATCAAACTAATTATGTCTGTCAGCTTATCATAAACCCTGAAGTAAAGTGTGGACAAACCGATAATAAAAATTTATTAATGAAGATTTAAAGGAAAGTAATACAGTTAGTGCCAGTGGGCATATGTTTATGGAAAACAGATCTTGTCAAACCAGCTTTATAACTTCCTATTGCTGAAAATAAACCAAATAATCTATGGAAAACAAACAAACAAAAGCAGCAAGCTATGGATACAGACTAAGGCTAAGGCCTCGTATTGGTTGTAAGAAGGGGTTAGCCTGATGCATGCCGGATGCCTGCAGGAGAGCAGGAGATCCCTCTGGAGTAGTCAGACCAAAGGAGTAATTCTTAAAATATTCTATCTGCTTTGCCTCTATTTTCCTCAACTTTCCCAGGTGAGGAAAGGGCCTGGGACTACTCTCAGTAGGTTTCTTGTAATGGTTAAATTTTCAGGGGGAAAAATGATCATTGAGAAGAGGTTTTAATAGTACGAATGCATGTACAATTTGTGGAGGTAGAAGCAGTCAGAGTACCTGTATTTATCAGTATTTCCATCTCACACAGGAATTCTTTATATGGACCAGAAGTTACCGATTAAAGAGGTCACTGGAAACTGAGAAGATTTCATGGACAAGCCACAAGAACAGCTGACAGACTGGAAAGATGCTTGAGAATTTGAGAAGTCATTCATTGACTGCGAAATCTTAGCAAATATTTGTTATTTAATAACCTCTCATACGTGCCTAGTGAGGAAACAGGAATTTGATAGTGAGTAGTAGATGTCCCATGGCTGAAAATTCATGTAAAAGAGTTCAGACTTAAAAAATAAAAAGACATAACTTTTCAGTGACAAGAGTTATAATAGCCATTTAGCAAGGACTATAGAATTTTTTCTATAGTTTTAAAGGATATTATAATATACTTTCATTTAAAACATATTGTATGGAAAGGAATCAGAAGGAAATTAGGCCAATATAACTCTAAAGCCAGAACAACAGTGTCAGAGCAGCTGATTGTGATTCAGCTCACAGGTTTGATACAGAGGCTCTTACTATCACCACAGGTTATATGCCATAAACAGCTGCACAAGCATTGCCAAGATCAATCTTGTATTTTGAGAGTCCATTAGCTGCCCAGATTTTCAGAGCTATTCCCCAGCTGGAAGACATAAGAGGTGGCTTGGGGATGAAATTCAGAGCATGCTATGGCTAATTTCTAAGGTGGAATTGCAGTAAGAGACAACAACCTGGGAGCAAGGATACAATTACCCCATACCTTCAGGCGTCTAACTGAGGTATTGTACCTTTGCAGGCACTGACTATACACTGTGCTCCTGTCATCTGCCTCGGGGGAATATTTGTCACAGCTACCTTAATTATTCTACTGATAGCTTAGAAAACAAGACCTCTAACTTTCTGTGCTCTGAACTACACCAAATGTAGGTGCCTACAGTAGAGGCATGAATGTTTTCCATTGTGGGTGGCTATAAGCACCAAGTGGAAAGAAAAAGGAATAAAGAGTTGAGTCACCAGAATATGTCAAAGGAACATGCAGAAGCACTTTACCTAACTCACACTGGAAGTCAACCGTGAGGAGATATGTAAAAGCATAAATGAAACTAAGATCCTAAACACTTTTAATAGGGATTCAAGCAAGAATGCACAGCTTGACTGTGGATTTCTGCAGTCCAACTACCTCACTTCTCTGCAAATCCAAAATTTAGGACTAGGACTGCAGTGTAGGTCACAGACAGCTTCATTTGTGCCTTACATACCCTTGGGCAGTTTAGAGATGTTAGTATCTCTCAGGGGAGCTGAGGAACTTTAGTGTGTATATCTATATATCTATATCTATATCTGTATCCATATCTATATCTATCTATATCCATATCTATATCATCTATATCTATATCTATATCTATATCTATCTATATATGAATATATATATATATATGAATAACATTTTATGCTATTCTTCTGAATGTGACCCTTTTAAACTGCCCTTAAATATGAAGATGACAGAAGGTAAGGGTAGTTTTATAGTCCCATTGAGGAGAGAAAAACATGGTCAAGACACCCTCCTAAGCTTACATTTCTAAACACCTTCTCTAATTTTGTTAGGCAAATAAAAATTTGATACCTTTGATGTGCATATCTAATTGCCACTGGTGCTAATGGAATTATTTGCACAATTCAAAAGAATAAGCCCTATAATTTAAGGGATATTTTGAGGGGGACGTCAAAGAAAACATTAAATTCTTGATAAGAAGTAATAAGAAGTTTATGAAAAGTCTGAACATTTCAATAGCAATCAATTTTTAAATGATCTTGAGTTTTTTAATACATGCCAAGAGTTCTAGCCTACAGAAGTCCAATGGATGTTCAATCAGACTTCAGTAATATAAAAATGACAAAAATAAGAACATGAATGTATTTAAAACTTACTGAAGTATGGTTATAAAAAAGAAAGTTATTAGATTTTTTTGGTAGAAAATTGTAAAAGACAAAAAAAGTGAGGTTTTAATCTCATTCTTTGATGGAAAAGGAATTATTAAGCCCTAGATACACCATAAAGAAAGAAAGAAAGTCAGACAGTGGGTAAACAGAGTCGATTTTATTTTTCCATTACATTTCTTCTTTCTCCTTTTAGGTATAGAATTTTGGCTTATTGTGTACTCAGTCATATATGTGTAATGTCTACATTACAGTAGTAATTTCAAATCTTGGACTGCAAATGAGAGCAAAAGCTGAGCAAAGGCATGTGCTCTCCCCTTTCTGCTGCAGTAATCGTCCATGATGGGATGATACAGAACACCATGAAACAGAGCCAGAGCATGCCTGGCACCCAAGCTGTGGGCTTGGTTCCTCATTAATTCTCCTAGTACCTTCATGGACCTGCATGGTGGTTGCACCAGAGACATGCAAACTGACAAGCCTTGCAAAAATCTGAAGAGAGGAATTCACCATATCTTGGTATTGGAGCACAGATTTTGCATCTGTCTCATTGTCTACAGTCTCCTAACCGTCAGTAGAACAATCCTGGGGAGAAATTAATCCTAATCCTAAAGTAAAGGTATACAACAGAACAGATTAAATTAAATTTGTCCATTATATTTTGTTGAGTGCAGAAAGTGGAATCCAAATAGCCTAGACACGTGTCTCAAGGTAGGTGTGGAGATTCCCACCCCCAGTTTATCCATTGATGTAGAAGCTGGTCTGACCTCCAGTGATAGAGACTGTAACAATCACTTTAATCAATGTTTTCCTGCATTTGTAATAATTTTAAAAGCATTTTTTAATTACAAGGTGTAAATTAAACCAAATATTTTAACGCAATCTGCCACAGATAAATAGAACAGAATTGTTTTTCTATTTTGAATCTTTTTTTACATACATGAAGAAAGACACATCTCATTTTGCTTTTGCCTTCTCTAGGTTAAACAAAACCAGTATTCTTGATACTTACCTGTCATGCTTTCTACATCTGTGGTCATCCCAAACAATATTCATTTTAGCAAAGATTTTTTGCTGTAGCATCTAAGGATGGCTGTAAGATTCCAGCTGAGACCTTATCACAGCAACATAGACGTCAGAGAAAATCTACTTCAAATGTCATAGGCACAAATCTTCTGCATGGAAATTGCTTTTTTCCCTCTCTACACTCCCCTGTTCTTCAACAGCAAAAAGGTTACTCATCCTTGTTCTCTTTATAAATCAGGTCATTTTGCAGGTATTTTTTCAGTCAATATCCTATCCTGCTTATTCCTGCCTGTATGTAACAACTTACACTAGAAAAGCAGCATGTTTTTTTCTGATCCAAACTAAAATCTGATGAGATTTCTTTGAATTTCATGATATTAATTACAATCTTCTTGCCTTTGTGGCCCTTCATACTTAATGAGCATACCTTCTGTTCACTTCTCTAGCTCATTCATACAAATATTTTATAATTTTATATCCTGCAGAAAACTTTTGGAGAGTGGAAACTGCTGAGCTTTCTAATTACATGTGGTATTTTTATCTAAGCAATGTTTTTCCATACTTCTTCCTGGAAAGGCACCTGTTTGAAAACCTTACTGGAACTGCAATTTGACATGTGATGTTCCTCCTATATGCATAAGACCTTTACCTTTTGTAGGAGGAAATGAAGTTACTTTGGCATGATTCATTCCAGAGACACAAAAGCTGATGGTAATTCATTCCTTTGTTTACTCAATGTGTTCAGATTTCATGCTTATTGGCTCCAAGTTTTTTTAAGCAGCAGGAGTTAGGATATCTGTAATTTTCAAGAACCTCCTTTATAAAGCAATGCACCACTTTTTCCTTTTGTTATTTTTTTCATATCCATCTGTCATAGCTTCTCAGATGCAACCAAACACTGAGCTTTTATTTATGAATCCTTTCAGTTCTCTGAGGAAAAAAAAAAAAAAAAAAAAAAAAAAAAAAAAAAAAAAAAAAAAAAAAAAAAAATCAGATGAAGGCAGTTTGAAAACATCTGATTAAGTCAAGTATCAATTTGTTCCTTGCTATACCAGGCTGAAATCTTGATCCTTCACGCCTCATATTAACTATGATAGCAAATGAGCTTTTCGGTGAGAGTGGAAAAAGTCATTAAGTGTTCAGAAATTTCCAGCATCGCATGCCAATCACTATCAATCTCTACAGAAGCAGACTAATGAGATCCTGCTTCTGGAATACTTACTTGTAACTGGTTTTTGTTGGAATTAATTTTCTCCACAATTTTTCTTTTCTGTCTTTGTTTTTCTAACCTAAATTTTAATTGTAATGCTGTGTTTTTGCACCCATCCTCAGTAGTTTGACCTGGGGTCTGTTTTCTATGCTGTTCACTTTGTGATTAAAATGACAAGGAGATTACAGTTTCTCAACTCAGTGCCCTTGATATTCCTGTAAATTGCTCATCTCTTTTCCACATTCTACTAATACAAGCCATTTAAAAGTTCTTTCCTTCTAATTCTCTGATTTCGTTGAAGTCTGCCTTTCTGAAAGCTGTTGTTTTCATTCTGGTTTTTTTTTCTGTACACTCTGTTAGGGTCATGAAGTTACACTGCTATGTTCACCCATACCCAAGCTATCTTTTAATCTGATGACCTCAGAATTCTTCCTCTTAGTTGAAATAATATGTAGATTTTCTCCATTATGAATGTACTACAGCTTTGTTACTAATGGGAAGAACTTGCAGGGCAGTCAGGGTCTAGCTACGTCCTTGTTTCTGTTTGTTATTAAAATTTCCAGTGATAATTACTCTTTTAAGGGTTTTAAAGGATCAAAATGGCATTACCTATTCTGGGTTATACTTGTAGGACATATATCTGTGAGAGATTTTTCATTGGCTGGTTCTGTATTTTGCAGCACTTTGCTACTTGAACATCTTTTATTTTAATATCTTTGTTTTTTCCATTTTAGGGCCAGATATGAGCCTCAGATATAGCTGAGAATTCAACCTTTTGAAATAAACATCCCTGTAATTCTCATATCCTTTCACAATACACTTATTTCTACTCAATTATTTTGTTTTTCCTGTGTTATCATCTTGCCTCTAAACACTTGTTCAACACAGTGAACCTGTGTCTGTGTGTGTGTATGCATGTCCAGGCCTGCACTTACTCAAATATTGAACTTAGAATAACAAAGGAGTGTTTGATTTCTAGAATTAAAAGTGTCAACTAAGTTGCCTATATAATATGAGGATTTAAAAACCTTTGGGAACAACTGGCAGATCCATTTGTACAGTGTAGTGACTGCAGTAACCTCAAAAATACTTCAAATATTCTGTTATAGAAATAATGAAAAAAATATCTTATCAATATATAAACAGAGACAATTTCAAAAACCCATATAGATTAATAATCTGGTTGACATTCAGTTTTTTAAATCATTTAATTTTAATTTTTCTTTACTATATATGTCTTTGGTTATGTCTTTCCATTTCATTAGAAGTTTTGGAACTTGAATCAGAAAATTCGATTTACTTTGGCTCATGTTTCCTATAAGTCTTCATTTAAACATCTTATCCATGAAAGACAAATAAAAATAAATCATTTCAAAGATGCAAAGGACTGAGAAAAATATAATGTTTTTCTGTCCTGGAATTAGAGTACCAGAGAATTATAATTTCAATCTTCATTAAAAGCAAACTATAATTTTTAATCCTCTGTGCCCTTAAAATCATGATTCAATGAGGCATTTAAACACCTGCTCTACTTCAAAGTATGCTCAAAATTGCTTTATTGGATCAGATCCTAATTTGCTCAAAACCATAAATGGACCTTATCAAAAGTCAACAAGCTTGTGCTTTGTGACTTACTTTCAAGTTATTTCATTTGAAGCACAGGATCCAATTAATTCCAATAGAGCTGTTTTACAGATATTGAATTTACATATTAAGAACTAAATTGAGGCCAAATTGAAGAATACCAGTGGTCTCAAGGCTTTTGCTTCTATAGCTGTCTGAAGTGCAAAGTTATATTTCTGGAAGAGTTTCCTGTTATTATACAATTTTATAAATTATACAGATTCAATTCTTTTCACCTGAAATTTAGTTTATAAAGACATGCATCTTTCTTAAACTGCTAACACATAGTCATGGTATGATTTTCAGATATAGCTAATAAAATAAGTTAATGTAAATAAATGGTAATATTTATACACTGGACACACTACATACTGAATTCCTCAGAATTAATTTTTGGAGCACTTTAGCTGTACCTCGTTAAGACGAAGTTTGGATCTGATTTACAGGATCACTGTGGAGTTCCTTATTAAACTGTCACTCAGGGAGTATGAGAGTGGAAAACCCATTACTGTGTTAATTAGATCTGTGGTAGTTTTCAGGCTGGTGGTGACAGCTGCCTGCATGTGGCCCAGCATATACATTATCCTAGTGGCAACACTACCTCTGCTGTGGTAGAAGCCTTTTCTCAGCCATGATAAAAGGGAAAAGGGTGCTGCTTTTCCCCTTAGGGGGCAGCATCACAATCCAGGAAAAAGCTTCAAAGGTTAGATTTATTTTCTTGCAAAAACATTTGTAATGACAAAACACGCTGCAGATTCATTGCACTTTGTTTTCTTAAAATTTATTTCTTACTTAAATGTACCTGCCTTGCACAACAAACGCACAGTTACATTCAACTAGGTACAAATGTTACCAAGAAAAAAATTGTGTTAATGAATACCAGGGAACTATATTGTTCAAAAGACTCTGCTTCTTGCATGACTACAGGACTTCAGGAAATGATTCCATGATAAATTAGGTGGTTTTACTTCTGGGCTATCCCATGAGGGGTCAGGTGATAGGTAGCCACCACATCTTTTAATACGTTTCAGCTGTTAATTTCTTTCAGTTTCAGAAAACGGAGTGAAACAGAACATCCTAATGTGCCCTTGTGACATGGAGACTAGTCATATTTTCAACAGTGTTCATGAAAGTAACGTCCCTTGGCCTGTTAACCTGCCTTAGGCTGCAATGCAGCTGTTACAGGGATGGAAACAAAGGTACAATGTTTGGAAGTTTACATGCTCTGGAGCAAACTCACATAGGCACACACCTCTGGTGAGAGTGAGTTAGCAAACCCCACCTCCATTGATAGGAGCACGTTTGGAAAGGTTGGTGAACTCCTTTGAAATGCCCTGAATTTGCTCAGAATTTATATCAATTAGTAGCTAATACTTCTCATAAACCCTAAAACTCCACATCACAAGCATTCACTTGTTCCCGTGGTCAGGATTCTAAGTCACATATGAAAAGCACAACATTCTTTGTCAAGCCAGTACAGAATTTCTTCAAGAGGAGCTCAAAACTAGATACAGTCAGGTCAGGCCTGCCAAAAGCAATAGCATTACCAGCTGAACCCATGAGGTTTTTCCTTTCTTCTACTTTGAAAAGAAAAGCACTCTCTCTTTTTCCTCTCATAGTGTGCTGGGAGATGCTGCTCAGCACTGTGGTGAGCAGATATGGTACACAAACTGAATCATTCATTGAGTATTCCTGGGCTGACACTTATACCTGTGCTTGGGGAGCATGCTTAGTAACTATTCCCACAGACACTGCTGTTTCTGTGCATTGAAAAATAAACCAGTCCAAACAAGAATATGCTGTGAATCCATTGAAGTCAGTGAACAGTCTCTCCCTGCCCTTTGTGCCAGGGTCTCATGCTGTGCCTTGCTGAGAAAAATGACCTAATGAATTTTTCCTCATCTCTGACTTGGATGACTCCCTGATGTTATCTTCACCAGGTTTCCACTTCAATCTAATTTTCTTCTACATAACTTATTGTATTTACTGTCATATTTTTTAAATTCACAATTTAATACTGAAAATTATGTAGAATTTTTGATATTGAAGGGATTATGGAGTGCTCAAAAGAAATAAACCAAGTCTGCAAGTCAGAATACAGGCCACAATTAGTGTGGAATCAAAACTTTTCCTGTGCACATAAATTATTCCCCTTCCCAGAGTCTTAGAGAGCATGTGGATGAGACTTTAATGTCATAAAGTTCTGTTGATTAAAACAAGAAGCAGTAATTGGGATGGGAAAAATCATTCTGTTTTTCAGTTTTTGGTCTGAGCTCATGAACTTGTTTTCAGTCAAAGGCTGGAATCCAAAGCTGCTTGTCTGAAAAAAGCTGAAATCTGCTAGTAAATGAGGTATCTCAGCTAGAAGATTTACAAGACTAAAAAAGAATGTTATCTGCATTTGTCTGGAAGCTTTGTGATCACTGAAGGGTATGTATGACTGAGCTACTAAATTCAAAGCAAGGACAAGAGAGTAAATAAAAAGGTACATGAAGATTAACCACCCAGTGTTCACAGTCCACCACTCACACAGTGGAAGAATATAAGGCTAAGTTAACTTTTCTTCAAAGTCTTTGCTCATGGAACACATATGCCATTTTCCTTTCATCATAACTTCCTTTAGAGATCTCTACTGATCAAAGGTTTAAAAAAGTGGTAGTAATCCACATTAGAACAAGGAAATCAGAAACTTGTTTTCCTTTTGCCAAAAAGGACAGTTTGCATTAGTGCTTTCCTTGATTTACCCTTTTGGTGGTATGCACAAGACCTGCCAGACAGACAGACAGACAGAAGACTCACACTTTATATTTGTCCCCAGTAAAGCAAAGATGCTAAGAAACTGGATTTTCATAAGATGACATAAAAAAATCAAGAGCCACTATGAACATTTCAGGTTTTCTGATGATTGTATCAAATTTATTTTAAAGTCTGATATCAAAGAGATATAAAACATGAAATCATGATCATTTTCTTTGACTGTGTTCTCAGAAGTAGTGTCTATCTCTCCCAAAGGAGTTAGTTGTTGTTGTTGTTGTTTTTTTAATGACCATATCTCAAAAACTTGTTTGGAAAACAGGTTCTCAGAAGTAGCAACATGAGATTTCATGTGGGGTGAAAACTGGTATGAGTATCTAGTGCACGAGCTTAGTTTGACAATTATGGCTCTATACCAGGGTTGTTCAGCTTATTTTTTACATCCAGTGGAAAAATAAAGTGTCACAACATTTCTGATTCTGAAATAGAGAAGAATTCATGCTTTAGAAGTCAGTCAAATTCTCTTCTTCTTTACTCCTCAACAAAAAACTGAAAATTTCATTGTCAACTGAAGATTATAACACCCACAGTTGTACACTTCAGTATGAAGACTGTTGAATGGCTGTGTAAAGGCAATGTGATTTAAGTTATGAAGGTTTCTAAACATATCATAATCCAGGAATCCATTCACTGCAGAATTCAACCCAGCAGCTCTGATGAAACTGGCAAGATGCATTGGCTGAAGTTATCATGAATCACGACATATGCAATAGCACTGAATTTACTAGTTTCTCTCATGCTTATAACTACACATATTCCAGTAATGACTCTGACTATTTTTTTGTACAACACTGACAATTTTGTTTCTGACAAGAACCTGGCAAAGAAATAGAGAGGGAAATACCTGATTGCATATACAGAGAAGAAAATATCAAAACTTTTTTTTTAACAACTTGGATTTGCCTTGTCTCTTCCCACCACAAATTCAGATATTGCAGTATAATGCAGCAACACAAAACACCAGTTTCTGATCCCAATTAATTTGTTTTCATGAGAGAGGCTAGAAGAGCATTAAATTTGTGGCAGCCCTGCTGTAAGGAAACATTTGGTCTCCTAGCTGCCATAATTATTATCAGCTGCAACTTATTGGGTTTCCTCTTATTATTGTTATCACTTGACACAGAATTATAATACAGGTTTAGCCAGTTATTTAGCCATCTGTGAAGTGTCTTAACTCTGTAAGGCTTGGTATAAAAAAAAAAATCTTATTACTTTTGAGGAATATGAGTTCATGGTACTGTCTGCAATTCAGTTAAATAAAAATGAAGTCAGTTGGGAAATTGCTATAGTTGGACTAATTGCATATAATAGCCTAGAAAAATATGGGAATTATAGATTAAACTAAATCCTTCAATAAAGCTTCCTTATGCTAGACAGTTTTTTGATTCCTTTTCCTTGCAACAAGCTATGTAAAAAATTGAACATCTCACTAAATTATCTTCCTTTAATTATTCAAATTTCAAATAGAACATTTTTCATCCCTTGTCTTCATTTCCTGGCAGAGACCAGAAAAAAGAAATTAATTTCATTAAGAGACATTAGAGGTACAATATAGAATACTAAATCTGGTCAATAACACACTGACTTATTGAATCATCTTGTAGTAAATTAAAAATTATTTCAACAGCCCACAGGCTAAAGTATTAAAAAGTATTAAAACCAACATCAAACCCTTTCTCTTTCACATGTAAGAATTAAAGGAACCAAAGGGCTGGAGTCTAAACACAGGGTCCACTGCTCATTTGTTCCCAGGGATGCCACCAACAATTTCAGGCTTTCTGCCTACCATTGATGCACATAAAATTTCCCAAGACTTATATTCCTGTATCAGCAGAATATTCTAAGTTCATCTCTGTACCCCAGCGTAAATTTCTGGAGGAGCAATTTTCTGAGTAATGTAATAGAAAGGTCAGACTGTTCAGAAACCTGTGCCTACACTAGTTTGAAGAAAGATGAAAATGAGATTAGTTATGTTGTTGAGAAGCCAGTAGATTGTTTTCGTCATGTCTGATAGGTTCTAGATCAGATTAAAGAAAAAAAAAGTAAAACAAAAACAAAAACAAAACAAAACAAAACAAACAAAAAAAACCCACACAAAAAAAAACGCAACAAAACCAAAACAAAAAACCCTCAAACCTCTTTTTATAAAAAAACCCATACATGCTCTTTAAATATAAAAGTCCCACAGTTTTCTCCTGTGTGAGGACAGAAAGAAATCATGGAGCCTTGTAATGGTTTGATACATTACTAAAATTTATGAGAAAAAGTTATTTTATCAAGGGATAAAGTAATTCCCATTTTCCACATCTTTGCTTGGATGAATGGGAATGCTCATAAAGTTTGTTTCTTGTTTGAGCTAAAAATATATGCATATATATACATCTGTACATACATATATATACAAATATACAAATTAAATTCCTTCTAGGCAATGTATGGTCTCAAGGATACTGAAGCTTATTTCAAAAAGGAACAGGACAATCTGTGACTGTGGTGGATTTGATGAGCAGAAGTGGATTTAATAGTGTGAAGGAAACCTCAGCTTAATCTTTATTAGACGTGTTTGTAAAGCAAGTAATATCCAAGAGGGAACAAACTAGAATAGATTATGTGGGAAGTGATAAGCCTACATTTTTGGACATCTGAGATGCAAGCTGGAAAATACCAGGAAAAATACAGTTTATCTTATATTAGGAGAAGAAAGCAGTTTAATCTCTCTTCAGACCCCTAGACAGACAAAGCAGAGTTGTGTACATCTTCCTGGAGGGCAAAGTTTGGACCTTGAGTACAGGTATTTAAGAGTGCATCCACATAATTGTCCTGATTTGGCTTGGGAAGACGCTTTCCAAATGAATTTTGCAATGGTTCTCTCACTGCTCTTTGGTTTGCATAGCAGAGGGGAGTCAGGAGCCATGAACTCTGTTCCCTTTAGGTAACACTAAAGTGAAAGATGCAATCTGGGATCACATTTAATATATTGTAGCTGCTACTTAGCAATCATCTCATGGGGTCATACTAAATTGATCTGGAATAAGGTGACTGCAGTGAGGACAAAGTCTCTTAGACAATCTGTGTTGCTATACAGAGCCTCTCCTGTTAGAACATTCCTCTTGCTAGTGTAGACATGATTTAAGGCTTTTACTGGTTACAACAATAAGTTGCTGATGCAGCCAGGATCTGTTGAACTTCTGAATCCTGTATCACAGATACAAGGAAAATCAAGCAGAATAAAATAAAAGGAGAGGCAGAAATTAAGATAAACACTTTTAGCCCCTTTTCACAACAGAAAAAATTTTATTAGACAATATTTATACTGTATTAGATCATCTCTATGCATCTCTATTTCTAGATATGAAAAAAAAAAAAATCATAAGACTGAGATTCAGTTATTTGAAGGCAAATCAATGGACACCAGGAATCTGATTAGGCATCACTGTTCTTTGTCTTTCCTGAGAGTACTTTCCAAAAGAGGCATTTCTAACACAGATTGCAAATTAAATAGAAGTCTTTATGCTAAAAGGTCATGTCTTTCATGTTTTTTCCCAATTCATATCTCACCTCTTGTTTATCTTAGACACTATCTTTTGAAAATATTGTCACCAACAGAATATATATTAGTAGATCACCTCACAATACAATGGTGTCTCTCCGCTTGTGATACCCCATACTTCTGGCTGTCATCCAGCAACCAACACTCAGCTGCAAAAGATCAGGAAAAAATTGTGAAGGTCTGGAGGATACGCTTCTGATTTCTCTAATATTAGAAACTCTTTCTGTTAGACCTCAAACTTATTTCCAAATGCTTAAATGGGTTTTGTCTCTCTTGATGGTTTCTCAGAATGTTTCCTATTGCACTGAAACACATGGAGAACCATGATTATAGAGAGTTTGTAGCCAGAAGAACTTGTTTGTAATTAGGGAAAGGATCAGGAACAGACACCAACATTAATAATGGCGATGCTAAAAGGACAGGGAATGGCTTGACTGTCAGAAGTTTTTCCTGATGGTTGCAAACTACAGGGAGCTGCTGGAGGCAGTGAATGAGAGACAACATGATAAATGTCAGCAAACAAAAATTAGCCAAGGAGGGCTGTGTTCAGGTGTTCAGGTTGGATGCTTTACTCAAAATTAAACAGTCTTTTTAGGCTTTATCACTTAAGCAAATGGTAAATAGGGAGATACAACAGGTAAAGTTTAAAAAGGTCTTGTGAACCTTATGTCTAATTACTCTTAAAACTGAATGTTCCTGGAAAGAGCTAAATGGTGAACCAGAGTGCCTGCAGCTTGGCTGAAATGCTGATGGAGCATGAGTGATGGTGGAGGTTTGGGGGCAGCTTTATTCATTCTGATACAAAAAATTTTTTGATCTGCAGGTGACCTGACCTCTAGGAGTTCTCACAAAGGCTTGAAATTGTACTCTGAATTGGGCACATTAAAGCTGGATGATAAAATCAGAGTCAAAATACTGTAATGTCCCGAGATGATGAAAAAGTGGGAATTTCTCTCCATATGTACAATATAGATGAATCTTTGAAACACAAACACACACACACACAGAGCAACATAGTAATTATCAGAAAGCTCACAGGAAGTTCTGATTACAATTTGTAAGGAAAATGACAAAAAAATTAAATTATGAATTGTCTAAAATACAAGAAGTGGCTCTTCTGACTACTTGCATGATGGTAAGATTCACCACTTACAGTATGCAGACTTCTTATGATCCAGCTAGAAAGTGTTGCAGATCTGACCTACCCCAGATCCTCTCATGGGTGAGACTTAAAAGTAGTCAAGGCAGCCAAAAGAGGAGGATGGTGAAATATTACTAAACTGCACATAATTTGGAAAACATAAACTCTTAAAAATTTGCCAATAATTATCTTTCTGTCTTACAAAACCATTTTTATTACTTCTGCAAGAGTGCTACTTCTATTAGCTTTGATTACAGAAAAGCACAATCACATTCAATTAATGAAGGAATGTCTCCCTTTTAAACACAGACTGCTGGTAGGCTGCAGTATTTCACTGAATACTGAGGCTAGACTGAACACAGGAGACTTAAGTAAGGAAGAAGATAAAAACGGCAACACATTCCTGTGTGAAATGTTATATTCATTTTGTCTCAGAATCAGACACCGACTTCCACCTCTGTGTGCGTGCAAGCGGGTGCCACCAGCCCCCAGGTATCATTCCTTTCCTCCTGCCCAGCATCACCAGGGCAAGATTTTGAAATTGCACCTGAGTTTAACTCTCACAGACACGTGGTCCAGCCTCACAATTACCAAGACCTGCACAGCTGAACTGCAATAAACATCGAGGAAGTGATAACTCTCTGTGGCACTGACCATGGCCAGCACTAACTTTTTGTGTCCCTACAGGCTCTTGAGATGCACATATCCAAATATTAAAAAGGTTTGGCATCCAGCCAGATTTCTTTCACAGAACACATTAGGCTTTGGGAATTACGTCTTTTGGGGAGGAAAAGATTTCTAGCTGTGACCGCTGGATAATAAACCCCACTACTTAAAAAAACAAAGGAACCTCTATTAAGACCAAAGTCAGTGATCTTGACTAGGTTGTATAAGATGACATTAATTTCATAATCTATCCTTTTTCCACAGAAAGAATAAATGATTCCTCAATCAGGAGCTTATCTTAAAAATACTGAGCCTTGTTCTTTTTACAGTCTCTATCTGAAATAATCTTTGGAACTAAATAATAAATTATTTTCCTCTCATATTTCACATTAGTGTAGATTGAATGGAAACTAACTTTGACAAGTGCAGTTTTACTCATTTGCAGAGGGGAAAATGTCAGCACAGTCTTTAAAGGAGGCATGGCAAAGGTCTTTCCAGGTATTGCCTCCTTTGAATTTTTTAATGAGAGAACAAAAGAAAAATCAACGTTGTGCAGTTGATGTATAAATAATCCTTTGGATATTGTCCATGACAGTTGGCTCTCAGACAAGAGCAGGTGAATTCCTCACAACCATTTCAGTGTTAGAGGAAGTTGACAATTGCTGCAATAGCTAGTGAACACATACTTTAGGTTAGAAATGTGTACCAGGAGACAAGGTTACGGATGTTTTCCAGAGGGCAGAAAACAAAAGGCCGGTTATTTAACTGTTCCAGTTGGTGGAGGAGAGGAGAGTCAGCCTGTGTTTATGCAACATATCCCACATAGTTCCTCAAGGGAGCACCTTTTGAACATAAAAAAGCTGAAATCAGGTCACTAACAGCAACCCAGAATTCTAGAAGGATTTTTCCACTCTTAGGGTAAACAGAATTTTATCTCCTGATGAGGTGAATTTTCTTTAGTCCTATTGACACAGTCTCTGAAACCAGCAATTTCTACCAATTCACATAAAGCATGAGGCTCTTCACGCAAACATGGTTCACAGCATCTTCTGAGCAGAAACTGTGTAAGAGCATTTTTTAACAAGGTAATCACAGAACGTTTCTCATTAGGTCACTGGAGATTGCTGCACAGCAGGACTTTTTTCTCTGTCATTCTGGGTAATTCTGACAATAGATCTCCTCATCCCACAACACAGTTGCAGTCCTGCCTCTAGAAAATCATAATGAAGGATGTTAAATGCATGGGATGCAAAAAAATACATGTGGTGTGTATTATGCTGTACTGTTACACTCTCCAAAGCAAATTCTCCTTGATATGCAAACAAAAAATGCACTTACAAGCAAAAGCAATCTAAATAAGCAAAACCTCAAAAAATATTAGCTTAAAAGCCGTTTTCTTTTGTCTTTTTATTTTCTTCACATGAAACCTGAGAAGTTCACTAAGGTTACATTTTTAAGCTTTTCTCTGCAATTACAGGCAAATTTTTCTCTTCGCTGAAAGTTACAACTGACATATAGACTCAGGACTTGTGGCTAAAAGGAAAACACCAGCTACCACAAGAGTCGTGATAAGATCATACTGAGCTCATCTCAAACCTCCTGGCTGTGAGTCCTGTGAGCTCATTGCAGAAACAGCTGGCATTGAGGAGATGACTCAGGCTCCACTTTCAGGGCTGCTACCATGAAACAGAAACCAGGGACAGTATATTTCTACTCTCACAGAGATAGCAGAGTTCATGCTCAAGCCCAAAGGTGCTTCACCCTAGTGAGGTAAAAAAGCCATGGTGAGAATACAACTGCAAAACATTGTCCCGTTCCTTCTTCTCTTTCCTTTGGCATCCTTATGTGCTCTTCCCACCCTTTCCTGAGCATAACAGACAGCTCAAGCCTTCTAGCACCCTTTTGTTTTCCCAAAAATCACTCCAACAGATTTTTTTTTAATATCATTTATTGAGGAGAAATGTATATGTAGTTTATTTTGCCATGGCTTGTGTTTTTTGTCTCTTCTCCTTCCACCCTTCCCCCTTCCAGTCCACAAAACCAGGTGTTGTGTAATTCTGTGAACAAGTAGCCAGTGCTAGAACTGGAATGTCAACTTCCCTGAGACAGCAGTGAAAAATAACGTGAAAAGGTCATGACTGTGATAAAGTATCCCTGTATCTTTCTCTTGAGAAATACAAGGCTTCTGTTGACTTTGCAGAGCTAATCAGAAGCAGAATGATTTGAAATCAGACTTCCCTTTTCCTTACATAAGTCACTTACATAAACAAAAAGGTAAAAAAGCACTTAACCTGGACTAAGGACTAATTCCGAGTTACAATATCAGTCATGGAGTGACCATGACTGGAAAGGAAATTTTTAAGCATTATCAGCTTATTTGTGTGTTTGAATTTGGTTTTGCTACATAAGCAGAGCAGCTCCATCATTTTATTTACATTCTTATGAGGTTTACTAAATGGAGATGTATGGCCTTCAGTGTGTAAGAGGACGATTTATTTTCTTTTTAATGGAGTTTCTTATATGGGAATTTAAGAAAATTTACATGGGAATTGCTTCAAAATGCAAAGTGAGAGGCACTTTACACTGCTGAGAATCAAAAAAGAAAAATTATATTTTGAAATTGATTTTCTCAAAATATGTTTAAGATTCTGTCGAAAGTGGCTTTGATTAAATAATGCATTAAAGTAACTGTCAATAGTACAAATTAAGAAAGTGAGACTATTAAGACGATGTGTTTCAGTGGACAGGTTAATATTTATTCAAAAAACACTCTGTGGCTTAAGTGAGTCAGCAGGATGCGTGGGAGAAGGACTTGTGGAATGCTTCTCAGAGGTGGAAGCAAATTTGAATTATTCTGTCTTAATGAAAAGGGTGCAATCAGGTAGCTCTTGCTTGCAAAGTGTCCTCTTTTTTTCTTATTTTCCTTTTATCTCCATCTCATCTGTTTCAGGAGCTGCTTCCCAGACTCTGGCCCACTGCTTGGAAAGGAGGGTTTCATCCTCTGCAGCTTTGTGTTGCAGGGTGAAGTGGACAAGACAGACTACTTGCAGTCTGTCTTTTGGGGACATATGCTGCTGCCAAGAACTCAGCTGGGCTATGAAAATGCCACTTTTGCCCACACCCACAGTGCCAAGCATCAGACCTTCCAACCAGATGCAATTCATTGGCTTAAACATCTTTCCTTCCATACTCCCCAGAGCAAGAGAGTCAAAGTCCCTCTGCTACTGTGCTCCACAGTAAACTGTTTCTGCATTACCTATCCAGAAAAACTTATGTTCCTAGACATTTATTGTGGGTGTCTAGAATTAAACTTCCAATTTTACTGCATTATTATCCAAACAGAGTTGATCAAATTTCCCTTCTCCAGGAATGGTCCTGCTCACAAGAGTTAGCTCTGTTGAAAACTGGTCATTCATAGCATTTATTCCTGTATATTTTGATCTTTTTTAGGCTGAAATGAAAATCAGAAATTTTAGTGATTAACAAAAGAATGTAGTGAACTGATGGAAAATTTCATGTGAGGTCTAAAGATACGGTAGAAGCGGTGAGTTTAACAAGTAGGTCCATAATAGCTAAGGAAATAACAGGTAATTATTTTTTTTATTGAGGATAAGAGCTCATGTCCAGACTTGCTTGTTTGCCAGAATGTGTTAGTGCTAGAATTACAGGGATGTTGAGAATTGTATGTCCAGAGACAAAAATCCTGGATTAACTTCAGAAGAAGCTTGAATGTTCCATTTGTTCACCAAAAAAAAAAAATCTTTTATGTAATTGGATTTATTTTCAGTCAGATTCAAGTAAGCAAAGGTTAAAAAATACAACATATTTCATCTTTCTTGTTGCTGAAGTCACCTCTCTCAATCTCTTATATACTGACTATCTGGATCTCAGTATTCATATTAGATAGGACCTTGTATCTGTAGCCTGAAATCCAAACATCCACCCAAATTTTATTTTGTCATATTAGTTTTTTCTTAAGACCTGAATTCCTGAAACTGCCAAACACCCATCAGTTACAAAAAAAAAACAACAAAAAAACCAAAACAAAACAAACCCCCCAAAAACCCAAACAAACAAAAAAACACGAAACACTTTTTTTTTTTTTTTTTTTAACTTGTAAAATCATATGTGGGATGTTTAAGTGATATAGAACTCAAAGTTAAAATTAAACTTGTGTAGCTAAATCTGGCCAGCATCACTATTTGTACTGGTTATCAGGCATAATGCAAAGGAAACCTTGGGAAAAAAAAATCTGTTACTTGTGAACACTGTAACATCAGGAATAAAAACTGTAAACAGGGCAGAAGATTTCATATCTCATTTCAAGTGCTTTTATGTCTAAACATTCCACTGTTTGTGACCTTGCAATACAACTAAGATATACCTAAAACCAAAATTCAATCACAGTGATGATGATTTGAAATTTTCATGAATAAACTCAGCAAACATAGACAAAAAAATCCTCATTCCTCCTACAGAAAAATCAAAGCATTTGACTCTGATTTCAGTAAAAGCAGTTTTTGTTAAAGAAAAAGATGGCTTTTATCAAAACAATAGAGATTGATATGATCTTTCCAAAGAATAAGGTCCTGAATTGTAATTGGACATATTTTGATTTTTAAATAACATTGTTTACCAGGGTCATAATTCTTATATTTTCATGGGAATAGTCACACCATATGAAATATTATAGCATTTTTATATTTTCTAACATAAGAAAGTGTATGTCAAGGTTTTCCATATACCTACAAAACCTTCTGATGATACATCTGTCATTTAAATGGCTTCCTTTCAAAGAGACTTTGCTACCACATGAAACTTCATAAACTCTTCAAACCTATTTTCTATAGGGAATAAAGTGATGTATGAGGATTAGGTAGGTTTTCCTTTTGTTTTGAAGGAGTTATCTTGGTCATCCTTATATTCTCTGGGAATTGACACTGACTTGAAAACTTGGCCATTACTTTCTGCAAAACACCATAGCCATAAAAAAGGGAAGAAATTTATTTCTGAAGCTTAAAGAGGCACTTCAAATTTCTATAGCAAATCCCTGTCTACAGAGTCTAAACATCACCTTATCTTCACAACCCTGTAATAATAGTTATAAAAAAAAGTTAGGCAGACCTTTTTTATTTTTTGGTAATCACACACAGAACACTTCTGCCATAAGCATATTATGGATAACGAGGGCTGCAAGGCCCAGTAAGCAGCATCATTCTCCCTTCCAAAGTACAGCATTTATTGCTCAAGCTGTCAGAGCTAAATGGCTTTAGCATGTGTGCTTTTAACAACGTGCAAGCTGTTATGTTTTTGACAGGTGGCAGCAGCTTAAAACCATTTGAAAGCAGAGGTTAAAGAAAGCTTTTGCACAGTGAAGGATAATATTGCTGGAGCAATCATTACCATACCTGTGAGGACAGCCTACAGACACTGCCTTTCAGATGCTGGTTTGCATCCTGCTGTGGGAAACCAGCCTAGGTGGTGTGAACCTGCATTTTGTACAGGCTCATCTACAGTGCAGGTGGGGGAAAAACAGCCCCCACTTCCCCAGAGCCCCTCAGTCTGAGAACAGTGCCCTGAAAAGGGTAAATGATTCACACCCACTCTCACCTGAAATATCTCCAATGGCTGCATCAGAACATTGTTGTGATACAAAATGCAGCTGTATAGAGCAAAACCAGCAAGAGATTTGGAGTTCCATTTTTCTGGACCAAGGCAACAAGCACCAGAACTTTGCTTTGAAAAGAACATTTCCTTGAAAGAGCTTTCAGTCTCTATTTCGTGCATAATCTAAAAATAGAAATTGTTTTAATAAAAACTAAGTCATAGGCTTCATTTTCCAATGAACACTACTTGAATAATATTTTTGTAGAATGCACTGTACAGAGGAAATAATTTTGGATTGTACAGATATTCAGACCATATAAGTGCTCAACACAGCTGAACTTCTGGTGTCCACTGGGCACAAGTGCAGCTATAAGAGCTTAGGGAAAGAAATATTTTCAGAGTTTCACCTGGGATGAGGTTTTAAACATTGTCTACATGGGAATCAAGTTTTAAAATTCAAATACTTAGTCTAAAAAGAGATTTAGACAAATTCTCCACATTAAGCAAAGTAATTAACCCAAGTGTTGAAGTTAACGACTGCAACAGTGATTAATACAGCAAGAAAAAATATTTTCTTACAGTGCAGGATCGGAGAGAAATGGCATTTGTGAAGAAGGAAGACAAAACAGGTGCCTTTCATGGTTCCTTCTGATTTTACAGACATAGTACATGTTAACCAGTTTTATCTTCCTAGCACATGAGTTCTACTGTGCTGCTGTCATCCTTCAGTATTTCCTTTTCCTTTTATTTGTTTGCTAACCCAAATCTCCACACTCCACCTCCAAAGATCAGGCAAACCCCTGAAGGCAGAGACTGTATCTCACTCTGTTTGCACAGAACTCTGCATG
Organism: Hylia prasina; assembly: GCA_013397195.1. Lineage (NCBI taxonomy): Eukaryota > Metazoa > Chordata > Aves > Passeriformes > Sylviidae > Hylia > Hylia prasina. Next base: position 242,517 of record VYXD01006142.1, read on the forward strand.
ATCCTGACAGAAGCCACAGGAGCACACTAGCTTTACTTCATTCATCAAATACTCCCAAATGGAAAGGGCATTTCTGAGGGAACAAAAAAGTCTCCAGTGATCCTGGGAAATAATGGACTAGGAATATTTTTAATTGGGGTGGGAGGGGTGGTTTTGTTTGAGGGATTGTTTTGCCTTTTTTGTTTTTCTTTGGTGATGGTGGTGGTTGCTTGTTTTGGTTTGCTTTTGTTTGATTTGTTTGTGGTTGGTTAGTGGTTTTTTCCCCCAGAAGAATTGCCAGGTTAGGCCTGAGTTGTATGAACGCTGTTTTATTCTACCCCACCAGCACTGTAATCATGTCACTCTTGGTTTTCTCCCGGGATCTTCAGACACTGAATTCTGAGGTTTGCTTTTTATTTTATTTTCAGATTTAGATTGTGTTATCTGCACAGATTTTATCTCTTTCTTCTATTTTGATGTTCCCTGTGTGTGCTTTCAATATGTAAGACTTTTTTTCCATAAGATCTAGGGAGCCAGTGCCCACTAGCCCCTAACTCCATCCCTTCCTCCTCCTCCTCAGGTTGCTATCACAGTTATGTTCTTTTGCAGAATGCTAGAAAGGGTGCATGTCCTCAGGAACACCTTGTTCACAGATCACCCTGTCATCTACTTGTATGGTGAAGCTGAGCGAGCTGGAACTGCTCTTTCCTTTAAAAGACAAAACCCCTGCAAATCACAGGAAGATGATATTTTGGTTTTTGAAAGTAAAGCTTATACCTACCTTATTTAGTAACTGCCTAAACAGCCTCACTTCAGCTTCAACTGCTAAAAATTGTTGGAGTTACTCTTCCCTCCTTCTCAAAATTTTAAAAATCTGCATGAAAGTTATTTGGCAAAATCACCATTTGGTTGCCTTAGGGGGTTGTAGAGCTGTTACCAAAGCAGGTGTCTTTGCTGTTGGAGCAATGGTCTCTGTTGGTAAAAGTCTGACTACTGGGTAGTGTACTACCTAGATGACTAGGTTCAAGGAAAGGACAGATCAGATATAGCAGTCTCTTCTCGATGGGTTGAACTTGAAATTTCCTGAGAGCTCTCAAAATCCCACATCTGCCATTTTCTCCTTACTCTAACTGCTGAAGTCCATCAGAGGAACTCAGTCAATTTGCTTTCCAACCACTGGCTTTCTGGAAACTCATGAATAAATAGAGCAACATAGGCTACCTTTATTTTCTGCAAAAATATCAATCAGCTTGGAAGTAATATGCTGTCATTGTAGGTCATTTTCTTAGCTTATTATTTGGTCATTTTTTAAAGTCCACGTCTTAGTGGAATCCCGGGGACAGAAGTCAGGTCATTTGCACACACACCTATGAATCATCTTTCCCCAAGTGAATGAAAAGTGAACTGGATGGCTCAGGGCTTTCACATCCTTTAAGACTGCCCAAAATCAGAAAGACAGATTGTAACAATTTACCTGCATGGCTGCTGAATCTCCTATGAATTTGTTCAGCAGCCTGCAGACTAAAGCAACCATGGCACATGACAGTCATCTCGTGCACTAAGGCTGCATGCCAGCGCCACGAGACAAAAGGTGTGAGTTACCATATATCACTTAAAAATGGCACGTAGCCTCTGGAATGGGCTTGTGGGGATTTTCTTCATTCTAAAAGGAGCTTTACTGAGCACTGCTTTTCCTGTAACTATGGAAGATAATAAATAAGATCAAATCTGAAGAAAATTATATTGTAACTGGAATGAAATTGTGATGCTTTTTGACTTACACATCTCATGATGAGTAAAACAGAGTGCAGAAAGTCATAGTGTAGAAAGTAATTTTCCTCTTTAGAAAAATCTAATGAGTATGGAAGACTGTTTTCTATCTACACAAAATCCAAGTATTTGTGAATAAAGAAACCCAAAACCACACAGCAACAGTTTTTTTGCCAAAACCAGTGGACTTGACATAACACACATAAAGAATCAACTTTGGTTCATGAATACAAACTGTGCTCGTTTCAGTATTTGGGATCTGCTCCCCTGAGAACATGCTGCCAATTTCATGCTGAGGTTGCCCCCCAATCAAACCAGCCTTACAAATCTAAGGAGAAGCTGCCTGCTAATCAGCAAATATGAGTTTAACATAATTCTAATGGTTTACTCTGCCATAAATCCTCCTGCAAAGCCTGCTGATGAAAAAAGCATTTTCACAAGAGCTGTTGATTATACTCATATACTACCAACTCAAGTATTGCTTTTCAATTATTTCATGGTGTGCTCAGCCCTGAAAGTCATCGGAAAAGTTAGAAAAGTCATCTTGTCCTGAATTAATCTATTAGCATAAGTGTTTGTGGTGTTTATGTCAAGCTGATCGAAACATAAATGGACTGTGTCATGGGACGTTTCTCTCAGATGACACCTTGCTTATTTAAAAAAAAAAAAACAAAAATAAAGGTGACCTTTTGACTCAGTTAAATTGCAGCCTCAAGTTTTCCCTTCTTAATATTAGCTCCAAGGCATTACAAAAGCCTTGGCTTCACTTTGTTCCTGTCCAGAACACTGTCCAAAATTGTGTTTGTCTTGTATGAACAAAAGGAAAAAAGTACTGCAAACCAAGCTGAAGTTGTTAAGCAGGTTTCTCTTTTTGCAGATATTATTACTCATTTATATACAGTAGCATGCTAATGGCAATTATTAAAGTTTCCTTTTACTAAGAATTCTGTGTGGTTTTATCATTTACCTAGTAAATATAGAAATAACCAACTGGACTGACAAATCCTCTTCATGAGATCCATCACAAATGCAAATTCCCATATCCCACTAATGATTTGATTTTGTCACAAAACAGATAGAAAAATCAAAAACAGTAAAGCAATAGATAGGAAATAGTCTCAGGCCTAAACGCATAAATAACATGTTTTTTTTTTCTTGCCTCTGGAGACAGAAGGATAGGAGGGATATACCAGGACTATATCCACTTGAAGTATTCTTGACTACATTTGGCTCTAATTTTTTCACATTTTGAAATATCTAAAGATATCCTTGAGAAAAGGATAGGAATAAAACTATGAGTTAAGCCCATTTCTGGATATCTGATATATGAAGGTATATATGCTGTTTCCATACCTCTTCCCCTAGCTTTGCCTGCACTGGCTCTTTTCTCCTAGACTGTGGAGGGATCGCCAGAAATGGGAAAATGAAAACATACAAACAAAAAGTAGTTGATGCAAAGGGTTCTGGCAACTAAGGGGCAAAGAAAATCTCAAATTCGTGAGGAAGAAGTGACTTTGACAAATCTCAGTTTATAAAATTTGATACAACTTAAAGTATTAAACCATTTAATGAACGATCCCTATTTTCTCTATCAGTTTTAAGTGCTTTGAAAATTAGTGTTTCAAAATAATTTGTCCAATAATTCTGGATATACCTACAATAGCATTGCTGGTGAACATTTCTTGGGCTGTAAAAATCAATAATCTCTATTGACAAACTGTTCCCCTGTCTGTCCCTGGAGCAATCTGGATGTCAGCCTGGTCCAAGGACAGAGGCTAAAGGGGACTGCACTATTCTGGAGGGAAAGGGCATTTCATGGGAAAGATACAGGCTGTCCCATACCTGTTTGTCTCAGTGCCAACCCATGTGTCCTGGGCATATTAATTTTTAATACAGGTCTACTAATATCCTCCTAAAACCCAGAAAATAAAGTGGTGATATATTACTTTCGCTTTGAAATTCACTTCTCTCACAGGTAATTCTGGCAGACTTTTAGCGGTACTTCAGCTCTGTAGTATCACAAATTCACACATAATAAACCTAAATGGATAAGCAGAGGGCAAAACCAGCCTCGTACAGACCTCAGCATGTAGATTATGATCATCCACATATTTCATCAGCTAATCTAGTGTTTTGCCATCCCTGATCTGCCTCTCATAAAACTTATCCTTTCCCAGAGCAATACTTTTCTTTGTTATAGTTGACTACATAGTTCTCCCCAGCAAATTGTACTGTCAACTTTATTGGCATAATTTAATTTTATTTACCCACAAAACAAAATTCTTCAACCAGCAAAACTGGTTGTGGCTTTTATTTTTCAAAGTTACAATGAACTGGGCTTTCAGAGAGCAAAGTAAATATTTAATTAGTAGCAAGTTTTATAAAGCAATTACCTCTATAGGATGTGCACTTTCCCCTTCTTTATGTAAGAGATTCATTGTTTCCAAAGAGGAATTTTGTGAAAATAATGACTGTATGACACACTTACATAAAAGAAAAGAATATCATACACCAGTAGTGATCATAAGTAATATTTAGCCATTATTGGTTTGTCTTTTGTCAAAAGTGCAGAATATTCAAAGGAAATTAAAGAGGCCTTATTTGCATGCATCATAAGGCTGTCTGTGCTGTGTTTATTACATTGAAATCTCAGAAATGTGTCCATTTGTGTAAACTGATATTTATAATGCTTGATATTATCAGAAAGTGGCAATACCTTATTGCCCTAAATTACTGTCCTTAGAGACGATACTACAGAATAAACGAATACCTTTATAAGCTTGTAGAATGGATATGTCACAACTTCTTTTTTTGCCTGGATAATTTTTCTGTTTCTCACTGTACCTCTCATGTCCTCCCAGAGGTTTCTGTCCTATGCCAGCGCTGATCACAGTATGCTCTTCTGTCAGTCACAAAAGTTGCCATAGCTCTGTCTCCCCCTGTGACTCCTTCCATGAGCAATGCTGAGCAATTAAGGATAATTAAGAGTGACTAAGTACTGAGATAGCCTCACTGAGCACAAGTTACTCTTCTAAAGCTCTTCTTAGTCAATGACCCCTCTCTGATAACTTCATTGTCCAGGGATTGCAACAATGAGGAAAAGCCTTTTCATGTGGCTACCCTGAGCAATGGAAAAAGAGGACAGAGTCACATAAAGGACCCTCAAAACTCAATATTTACAAAACAGAAGTGCTCCCATTTCACTGAGGGAACTGAAGAAAAGAGATATATTACCTCCTGGGGTTATTTGCTAGTCTTGCTGGGGACCTCTGACATGGGATGTTTCTCTCAGATGACGATTGGCACCGTGTCTCAGAGGTTCACAGGGCAAATAAGGGATGAGCCATAGAACCCAGGCAGCTGTTGAGGCGCCTGTGCCACGGGCTTGCTGACCCAGGCAGTGGCCCATGAAGAGACTTTACCTCATCTCTTGTCAGTCTTGGGATGAGTCCTACCTGTTGACTCTCAAAGTTTCTGGCTGCAGGTCCACAATTGCTTCACTGCCCAGGCAAACCTGAGCACTCATTGTGTCCAAAGTCATGGCTACACAGACTCAAGGAAGCAAGTGCTGGATCACTGTTTGTCTTCTTTCATTTGTCTTCACTGTCAGGGAACACTGAAAGTACAAAATGCAAACCTGCCCTGGGTTGCTCTAACCCATACAGTCTCTTCCATTGAGTGGTGTTTTCTCAACAAAGAACCAGATACAAAATGTGGGGTCTTTTCAGTAACCCTTACTTTAACAGTCTTGAGGCATCTAGGTAAAATACAGAAACTTTCTTCATAGTAACATGAGATGAAGTCATCTGAAGAGCAGTCCCATAAATAGCTGATTTACAGAGACCTATCTATGCTTAAAATTAAGTGTTAATCAAAGAGTTTGGTTTTATCAGACCCTTTATCAGTATGTGGGGCACTGATAAACATGATAGAATTGAGGAAATATTACACTACAGATGAACTGTATTTTGCTTTTAATTATGAAATTATGTTTTATCAAAATAACCACTCTAACTCTACAAAAGACTCTACAATGTTGTGTTTAAAAATAATTTTAGTCTTGCCAGTGTCAAAGAATTATAAAATTATAAACATAATTGGATTTTAAGATGGAGAAAATGTACTTGAGATATCTGAAAAAGGGAAAACTCACTAGTTAGCTTTCCCTTTGGCTCACATTCTATTTTTGAATTAAATTGTCTCAGGTTTGTGAATGTCAGGAGGGATTTACGGAAACACAATGATGGCTGTGAGGCTGGCACTAGAAGTAATATTGAATCCATACAAAAGGTCTATTCTATGATACCACAGAAATATTATTCATTTGTTTAATTGCCCATAGGGCTCAATTAAAGGTTTATTAGTTGTCCCCACTGGCAGTGTTACTCTCTACATTTACAGGGGTACTTTTACAGTTGATGTATCTCCTATAAGACAGAACACTCTGGAACTGTGAAAGTACTATGACTTCTCCTGGGCCTTGTGGTAGGACCACAGTCTGTATTTTGTAGTCTTTTGCTTACAAGGTGTATCAAAAATTATTCTTTTATATTATTCAATTACCACCTAATGAACCTTCTCTATCATAGGAGAGGCTGAAGCACCTCTTAGGAAAGGCTAAGAGAATTCATTTAATGGATTGTTCAGCCTGGAGAAGAGAAGGCTTTGGGATGACCTAATTGTGGACTTCCAGTATCTGAAGGAAGTCCACAAGAAAGATGGAGAATGACTCTTGACAAGGGCATGTAGTGACAGGACAAGGGGGAACGCCTTCAAGCTGAAAGAAAGTAGGTTTATATTAGGTATTAGGAAGAAGATCCTTACTGTGAGAGTGGTGAGGCACTGGAATGAGTTGCCCAGAGAAACTGTGGATGCTCCATCCCTGGCAGTGTTCAAGACCAGGCTGGATGGGACTCTGAGCAATCAGTTCTAGTGTAAGTTACCTCTGCCCAAGGCAGGTTGTTGGAATTGGATGATCTTTAAGGTCCCTTCCAACTCAAACCATTCTATGATAGTTTGATTCTAAAATATAAAATCATGTATCTATTTTCTACCTCAGAAGGGCTGTCAAACTATTTGAGATGGCTAAATTGATTAGCTTGATGATTGGTACAGAATAGTGTGAAGATTGATACAGAATAGACAAAAGCTCATAACCTACTTTTGGAAGCAAATAAAATCACAGTTGCAGATATAACTTTAATCCATCTTGATCACAAAACTTGTTATAACAAGTTTTCTGTATGTTGAAACCCATTCATCATTTTGAAATGAGCAGGACTAATTTTTTAACACTCTTCTCTTTTCAAAAAGTAAAAATCAAGAGAAAAAAATTATGACAAATCGAAGTTACACATTTATTGCTATTGTGCAAGTGTTTTCTGTAGGAAGGAGGTAAGAACAAGGAGTTGCATTTTTATCAGTCATCACTGAAGCAAAAAATCTAGTTAAAATATGATTTAAATTACACTTTGAAGCCTTATAATAAGTTTAGGTGAAGTTTCTGGACCCTAGATGTAAATCTTATTTTTAGAGAGATCATTATATGAACACATATTATTTTCCATTATTCTTGAGTCTTCAGGACAAAATTTAACCTACTTTATTCCTATTGCCTAAATTCTGTATGTTACTTGTGAGTTTACATTTTTAAAAAATATGCATATAATAGTAGGTTCTTTTTAATAAAGATAACAGTACTGGAAATGCCCTAATTTTAATCAAGATTTTTTTTACTATCCAAATCTAATTAGATTATATTAAACATTTGGCTCTTGGCATTTATAAAGTAAAAGCAAATATACAAAGATTAGAAATTGTTACTGTATTTGTTTATGATTGTGACTAGGAACTCAGAGACGTCACTAAAATTTTGAACAAGATGTTCTTGCCAGAGCTACAAATGAGCTAGAGGTGAAGTTTTTTTCTTGAAATTGGAAAGTTTATTATTGACATTTTAAGAAAGTCAACATTTGTTTCACACTTCTCGGCTACATATCAACACCTATCTAGAGCTTCAAGCACAGCTGTTTGGGGCATGATCATTCTGGTAGCCGGTTGATATCCAAATTAATCTCACAGGTGTTTTGCTGAACATTTTAAATCTGAAGTAAAGCATCAGAATGCTTTATGAGTACTGCCTGCGTCTTGCTTTTGGCTTGGTTTGTACAGTGCACCTTACTGCAGAGATGCATGTCTCTGATTGCCTCTGTTTGTTATGTGAGCCCCAGGATAAGTTATTCTAAGAAGGATGATGTTGCCAGTTACGAGACCAAATGCGTTTTAAGAAATCCCTCCAAGAGGTTGGACAACACATCTGTCATAATAAGATATTACCACAGACATGTTGTCCACAGGAGTCGACAATTCAGTAGCCTACTTCTTTTCTGAATTTTATTTGCTAAATTTTGCATTTACTTTGTCAAATACCTACTGTGGTCTATCACAGAAGCATCAGTGATGCAAATCAGTGAAGATGTTGAGTCTGTTTATGCTGGAAATTGTAAAATTTTGCTCAGAAAAAGGAAGACAGAAAATAAGCTTGAAATCATTTCATCGACATTCCCAGCAAAGGACAGAAAAAGGTTTAGAAAATTACATTTATGAAGCAGCCCTAAGAAGTGCAGTCTTAACCCAAAAGCCAAACAGAGAAAAAGAATACAAGGTTTTTAATGGCATGGTTTTTAAAGGCAGGGCTACAACACAGCAAAGGAAATGAGGAGACACCATTTGCAGTATACAGATAAAGGAAGAGAATAATGATGAAATATTCTCTACCATGAACTGTATTTTTCACACCAGGTGGAACTGAAAAAGAGGCATCTACATCTTGATCATATCACTTAAATCTTAATACTTATTGCTGTGCCATGAAGCAATCTGTGGTGTGCCCTTAACATTTTTCTGGCCATGAAACAGAGTAGAAACTGCAGCTGTACTCAGGCCTGGTGTGGAAACACTCCTACATGAGGCAGTCAAGATGATAACCATCTTGTGGGCCTCACCAGAATAAAGAAAAAATATCCAGCTAATGAGTAGTAGTAAAGCCTAAAGGCTTTAAGGCTGGGAATAATTTACAGCATAAACCTGTTAATGTTGCCATACTCCATATGACTTCCCCAGGCTATGTACTTAGGGAACTGAGGTTAATCTGCCTGACTAATTTCAGTCTATTTCAAACAGTTTATTTATAGGTGGCCATTTCTACTCTAAATCCACAGTTGTTCATAACAGGAAGATTTTTTGCTCTGTCTTGGATTTCAGATGTCATTGATGTTTGTAGTTTGAGTTTACTGATCACATGTGTGTATGCAGTTAGGTAATTAAGCTTGAATGTAAATGCCCCTTAAAGATCAAGGCCATTAAATGTCGTCCAAAACTCTAGGTCTAAGACTTTACTTAGACCCTTTAGGATGTGAAGTTTCCAACCTGTTCTATTACTAAGTGGTGAGTATGGTGGCAGAAACCAAGACTTTTCAGTGCTGCAAGAGAAGTGAAAGTTCAAACCAGGGACCTGCTGGTGGATGTCGCCACATGTGATCCCCATGCCAAGGGGAACTTGCTTTGTGAACTCATGAAAACGATGCAAAATCTTAGCCATGGTGCTGTCTTGTTATTTCCTTGCAATTAAGTACTGTGCACTTCAAAACTCCATCTGAATCATGTATGCAGGTTCTGAGATTGTTTTAGTCTAAAGGATTTATTTACATTCCTGACAAAATTTAGTCAAACCTATTTGGTCAGCCACAGAACAGTGAATCTTGGTACAACCCTGCACCTTCCACCCCTTAACTTAATCCCCACCCCCTAACTTGATATCTGATCACACTCCTACGTGTACTCACATGCCCTTACAAAGAGTTTGTATAATAATGCTATCTTGGGACAGGTTTCACTTTACAAGTTTCACATTTCAAGGTTCAATCATTTCACGGTTTCTGTCATAGGCAGCTGTCCTTCCAAGAGGACTCTTTAACAACAATTTACTTCAAATGCTGAGAACTGCTGTTCTGTGGCAACAGGATTTCTACCTGGGCAGAGGTTCTGGATCCATCTCCTTTTAACAGGACAGTTCATGCATCTCACACTGAAGAGCAAAAGAGGCCTTGAAGTGAATCTCTCATCCAGCAAGCAGTGTAAACTCATTTCAGATGCCAGACTAGTGCTGTATTCAGCTTGCTAATTAGGCTAATCATTTTGTCCCCTTATCTTGCTTCTGGCCCTTCGGAAAAACAGTTTTTAAAAAGACTGTTCAGAACTAAATTACTGCTTGGAAAACTTTCCTAGAAAATAGTCTTTGCTTCTTTCTGCCTGGAGAGACTTGGTTAAAAATAAGAAATGTGTTAAGTAAAGATTCAAAAGCTAATGATTTGTGAGCTCTACTCTGGGCCAGACGTAGTATGTGGATTAAATTGGTGTTAGCCTCCAGCAAATCTCTATAGAAGCTCTGCTATAGTCTCTTGCCTCCCCCTTTTCTTTGTTGGAGTGTACTTTCTTCATTCACTCTATTTTCTAAAATACTTTTTTTCCCTGAAAATATACTGAAGAAGTTATGTGGATAAAAAGAAGTCCCAAAATTGTTCAAAGGTGGGGAGAAAAATGTTAGAAATGTGTCTGCTTTTCCTTACCCAATTAAGAGTCTGATACACAGTCTGCATGCAATGCCTGTGGCATTTCCCAATCTTCTCTTATACATTTTGAAGCAGATGATTTTTTTAAAAGAGTCCGAGAGTGCGGTTTGCCAAATGTGGAAAAGGAATGGGAGAGGAAGGGGTCTTTTTCCTTTCTTCTACTACCTAATGTGTAATTACAGAGAAAGTGCAAAGGGACATTGACAGAAGCTCCACCCTGAAAGTCTGAGAGGTCACAGGTGCCTATTTCATCATTGAACATTTTAATTAGTTTTTAACAAAAAATATTCACAGAGTTGGTAAAATAATTTACCCAGATATTTTTCTGGAACCTCCCACTTTGCAGAGATTGTCAGCTCAACTGGGAAAATATATGACCAGCTCCTAATAATTTTTAGTTTGTCCCCGCTTTGGGCTGAAGTCGGATCAGACAAGTTCCATAGGTTTTTTCCAACGTCAATTACTCTTTTTATCCATAATTATCAGTAGATCGTGTGTCTGATATATTGATAGAAACAAGGAATATATTTATCAAATCATGTCCCCATTTCATGTTTTCTATCTTGTTTTTAACTTTTCTTTATTCTCCAACTCTGACATTTGCAGTCTATCACTGTTAGAAAGAACAACTTTTGTTACCTATGAAAATGATTTGTTTGAATGCTTAAAGCTTCCTTTATCTCACTAAGAGTCAGGAAAGTTTTCAAAAATGCAGCATTCCCTATGAAAGTACCTGTTATAAAATAAAATCAAAATAATTAGGAAAAAAAAACTACCCAAAAGTTTTTGAAAGCTCACCACACCTGAATGGTTTACTTCAATACAAACTTTTTTGTCATTCTCAGACTAACCTGATGTGTACTTCATGCTGTTAAGGAAGTCTTTACCTTTCTGCAAGACCCCAGTGGTATGAAGATCAAAGAACTAATGTTCATTTTCACACCCAGCTGTGGTTATGCTAGTTTTGAAAAACACTAGATAGTGTAAGAAAGGAACTTCAAATAATATTCTTTTTCTATTGTCCAAAATGATAATAGAAGGAAAATTGTTGTTCTTTGTTCTGCAATGACAGATTCTGTTTAATTTTTTCCTGTGCAAAAACTGTACAAACACTACACTCTGGAAGAGAGGATTGCCTCCTGTGCCACAGCCTGCATAAATCTGTATGAATCTCACAACTTAAAACCTGAGTTTTGTTGTCACATGCTTAAAGGAAGTAAAATACCTCTAAGTTCCCACCAGGCTGTTGTTCTCTGCCATGAAACCTTTGTGCTGCAGTGTGGAGTGGGGTCAGTGCTGCTGGGCAGGGTCTGTGCCAGCAGCGTGGCTCCTTTGCCCAGTCAGGGCAGCACAAAGGAAATCCCAAATTGTCTGAGGGGGAAGATATAAATGTGTCTTCTCAGAGAAACTGAAGATGTTAAACTATACCTTCTGCAATTAAAAATAGTGCAAGAAACAAATGCTTATGAATGAAAGGCCTTCACTGACCACCAAAGTGACCTTCCTTAACAGGGCTTATCAATTTTACCTTTACATAAAAACTAAACTATATGAGCCTATATGAACTGCTTCTATATCCTGTTGAGTGATTTATAACATTTTCACAATAAAATTAATTGGAACTCCTAAAATCTATTTTGAGGAGCAAAAAGTCTCAAATTTTCTTTTTAATTGGGACTGTGCAGCTTTATGTTAATTACTTGCCATAGTTTGGTCACTCAGTTTCTTCACTTGGTCCTCACTTGCATACATTTTAGGATTTTAACATATTTACCTCACTAAAAATATGTAAATATCTATCTTGTCTTATATAAATAAAATATCAATGTCTCCTGATTTTGTTTTTGATGCAAGCGCTTTTTCATAGCCACTACATGCACTTCCCAATTTAAAAAACAAACAAACAAACAAACAAACAACAAACCTTTGTGTGCTTTCTGGTCCAGGCTTATTTGCTAGAAAAGAGTTTTCTAACATGCAGGACCCAGTACCTCATTTGCAAGTGATTGACAACTCACAGGACTCTGGTGATTTGTTTTAAGCAGAAGATTGGAGAAAGACAAAAGACAAGAATATGAAAGTTTGCTAACTTTTTTACAGCCTCAAAGCTTTCCATTTCCAAAGCAATTTCAATTGAAAATAATAGCTCTGAAATTGTTAAATCAAAGAAAATGAACTGCAGAAAAAGGTCAAGATTTACTGTTGAAGTACAAGCACTTCTGTCTAGAAAACAAACCAATTCTGTTCTTGTTAGCAAGGTCATGCAGGCAATTCCTTTCACCTAACTTTAACAAAACTTTTTTTTAAATACTCAATTTATTAGATTTAAGGCATTGACCTGATATAGATTGTTGTGGCACCAGCAAACCTTTGGAGTGACATCAGCTTGGCTACAGGTGCTTTTTTTTTCCCTGTATCTTGCCACATAAAAAAAGGCGGCTATGATAAGATCTCCTCTCACAGAATTTTCTAGATCATGGGGTCACCAGCAACAGTAACTTACTGAAATAATTTGAAGGTCTTTGTGTTACAGGGAATGCTGATATATTTTTCCACCCCCAAAAGGCAGAAATATAGTTCCCAATGACAACAGGCAATGATCTACATGTGGGTCTTTGAGGAATCCTGCCTGACACAAAGATCAATGTGGACTGGTAAGATGTACAGATCTGTACATTACCCTGATCTACTGTGTTTCCTCTCGAGGCGCTCCCTCCATCTAGGAGGAGCAAAACCAATTTGAATTTCCTGCAGGAAAGAATCAATCCTAAAACTTAAATTGGCTTCCACACTTTTTAAGGTCAAATAAGAAGATGAACAAACCGTTAGATGCGTGTTGAATCCAAGGCTGCAGCCATTCTAACTCAGAGCCTGGTGTCTGTGCAGCCCTGGTGTGTGACCTGACCTCAGTGTGGCTGCACTGGTGTGAGAAGGTGCTGGGGCTGGAGCCACCAAACAGCAGGTCAGAGACAACATGTCCCACAGCCACAGATACTGTATAACATCTACCAGGATGTTATACCAGGATTCAAAACACATGATAGGAAGAAGTGAAGAAATAGAAAACAAAGGGAAAAAGAGATTAAGGGGAACCTGTGGTGGTTAACACAGTAAGACCAAGGCTCAGCCTTCTCTGCAAGCAAATTCATCCTTCTCTCCAATTCATCCCTGACAGAGAGCTGCCTGCAGAAGTGTTTAGTCCAGCCAGAGGAACATATTAGTGTTTAGTCTGCAACTGTGTTGGTCTTGGCAATCTACTGCATGCGCTACCCCCAATAAATAACTGCTGTGCTCTCTGTGCTGTGCCCAGCTTGCTTGCAAAGTCTCTCTGCGTGTGGTAAAATGTGCCTGAGCCAAGGTGACTCATGAAGTTGTGCTCTTGGCACGAAGATTCCTGTTGATTTAACTTCAGTGTTTGCATTTCACTATAAATATTTTAATTATTGATAAAAGTATTATAAGGAGGGATTGGGGAGGGACAATTAATGGGAACGGAATGGGGAGGAAGGGAGAAATGTGAAGCAGAAATATTTCCAAACTTAATCCGAAGCACAGGTTAATATTGTACTCAAGCCAAGAATGTCTTGATGCGTGATCAGAGATCTCCATCATGGTTACTGAGGTAGAAGGTTACTGAGACCTCTGTTGCCCCACAGATTACCCTGCAGCCCTACCTGCACAGGGTGGCCATTTGTCCCCAGCGTGTGGCTCGAAGGGCGCACTGACTCTTTCAAATACAGTGTCCCTTGAGTTTCACACCAGCTTTGAGAATAGAGGTAAGACCAGAGAAGTACAGGGTTTGGGACAGAGAAGGAAAAGGGCAAAGGAAAGATAAGCAACCTGCCTTGAAAAGTGAAATTGTTATCCCAGAGAGATATGATAATACAAATTTTGTCACATTTTTCTTGGTTTAAGTGTACCTAGCCACAGAGACATATTGCAGATGAGCTGATTATCAGGTAAAATATTAACCTTTAATATTCCATACTCTTAAATGTTGAAATTGGTTTGAAGTAGAAAGTTTTTTTTTTTTCCTAAAACTGTTGTATATGAAACATTTAATTATACGCTAAACAAAGAAACCCCCAAACAAACAAACACCCTTGCAATGGTCAAGAGAGTATTTTCTTTCTATACTGAGTGAAATTCTGTGCGTAATATGGCACAAAACAGATTATTCAGTTTCTTCTACTGCAAGCCTCGATGGAGCATGGAAAATCTCAGATACATCTCATTAGCTTTTCTGCATGTGGATTTCTAATTATGAAGTGCTATAATTGACCATTTTCCTTTTCAAATTAATTTATAACATAAGATTTGATTGCGGAAATGTTCAAAAGGAATAATTTGGTTTGACCTTACAACTTGTTCCAACTCTTTGGCTGGTATCCATTAGGATCATTAAAATCAATTAAGGAGTTAAGTACAGGACATCTATTGTTCTGCCATAGAATCAATAGACCCTTTCAAACCTCCTAGAATTTTATGGATCAAAGCAGACTGTTTAAAGGATTGCTCTTTTGTAGGATCATAGGTTCTAATCTTACAATGGTTCTAAGCATGTAGTAACTTTTTTAGCTTTATTTATTATTTTTAATTGCAAACACATGCATTTTTGGGGTTTGGAAATATAGCTCCATCTTTGGAAGAGGCATGCAATCCATATTGCATTTCTGATACCACAGACAGGCTCAGCAAAAACTGAAGTATAGCTACAACCATTTTAATTGAAATTGTTGAATATTCAGTTCACTAATGGCTGGCCATTTGTAGTTGCAGCTATATTTAGAAAAAGCAAAAAGAGATATTTGTATCCCAGTAACAGAGATGTGGCCCACGTCATAGCTCCATGGTTGGATCAGCCAGTGACAATCACTGCAGCAGCTGAAATGACAAACATTGGGGAAGGACAGACTAGCACTGTCCTCAAGGCCCAGAAGCTACACTATTGCAATAATGACTTAGGTCCAGAAATAAGCTTGACTTATTTGGTGAAACAGTATTATTTCATAGGAAGCAGGTTTCTTCACAGTAACTGTGAACTGAGAGCTAGGACAGTGTTCACTCATATTTGTGTAGCACCTCACAAATGGCACTGATAGTGCCAAAGGTGTCAGTGCTAATGCTGGATATATGCTAAATGACTCCTATGCTTTTTACTATTTAGAGGCTGTTGTTGCTGGGCTTTGTAGGAGGCAGTGCTAATCAATTTCAATCACAGTGAAATATTACAGACCAAACAGTCATGCTGAAAACTAAGGATGAATGGAATATAATACCACACACCCTATTTATGACGGAGTTTAATACATATGAAGGAGAAAGAAATAAGAAGAGGAAATTTTTGAAAGCCAGTGCCTACAGTTACATTCATTATTTGTTGCCTCAGAGTAAGCATGCTTTATGTATATAAAGACAAAAGTTTATTGCTCATATAATCAAAATGGAAAAAGTGTAACAGTTTTTCATCCAAATCTAATGGCTGAAAAAAAAGAAAGAAGAATAGAATTGGCAGTGGTATGCACACACACCTTAGTTTCTATCACTTTTCCCAGGGTTATGCTTCCCCTTTCTCTGTCCTGGCAGTGGGAGGTCCGATTGCAAGCTCTGAGCACTTGGAGTTCTTCACTTGTCAGAACACTGTGGTCAGGTTGATGGTCACTTGGCCTCCTTCTTCTGTGTTTGCTCTCATGCTTTCACACCTCATTCTTCTTTGGTCTGCTGCTCCATGTTATGTCCAAACTTACTGCCTAAGGTATCTTGTTTCTATACTGGATACTTTTTCTTTGTTCTCCTTTCGACACCCAGGTGAGCATTTCTTTGACGAACCATGGCTGAGGAGTTTTTGGCCTTGGAGTCTCTAGTGCCAGCCTCTTCCCCATCTCACCAGCCAGCTGTGTTTAGTGTCTCCACTTCTCCAGCTGCTGTCTCACCAACCTGTGATTCTATATGTGACATCATCGTGTTAGGGTCATCAGAACAAAGGAAAACAAATTATCTGCAGACAATCTGCAATTAGGAAATACGTTGTTAGAGCTAAACCATATTAAAGTAAAGCTGCTGGCAGGTCAATAAAAGTTCAGACAGAGCAGGCATGACAATCATCAGACCTTAGGCCTTGCAAACTCAGAACACTTATGATCAATTGCTAGAAGTGGCATTACCATATTGTAGAGCTGCAGGGCAACACCACTGGCAACAAGTAAGTTCAGCAGTATATCTTATAATATTAATATTTTCTTTATCTGACTATTCATTAATACGTGAGCCTGCAGTGAGAAATAATCATTTTTTCTTCTGAAAAACCAGTTTGCATATGTTTCCATATTCAGTCAAAGGATTTCTAGACACTGATTACTGCATCATCTGTAATAAACCATCAGAGGTGCCTACACTAAAAAATTAGTCAAAGACCAGTGAAGCCACTTCCCCTTCTAATGTGACTTTTGGCTTACTTGAGAATAAGACTCAACATAAGCATGATACATCTCATAGTTCATCTTATACCATCCATATTTGTTATTAGGCACAATTTAAGGGTAATTAAAAATAATTTTCTTTCTTAATTTGTGGAAAGAGATGCTCAATTTCTACACTGGTAATGTGAAGACATTAAAAATTAGGCTGCTTTTTTTAAATTAGCCAGCTATTCCTCTTCCTACTTCTCCTCAAGTTCTTGAACTAACACCCCATCAGATTGTAATTAGCTCTGCTGCCATCTGGGCAGCGGCAGAAGTGACTTTCCCTTCCACCTGCAGACACCTGGCCAAGCAGGGGCAGGGGGGAACACCCAGGAGGGGAAAGCAGGAAGGGACCCGGGCAGGGCATCCCCTCCTTGGCCACCAGTCTCTGGGGGGTGACAGGGAGAGCTCCTTTCTTCTTTGGTCATGGATAAAGCTACAAAGACTACTCTCATGGCAGGCTCAGAACCAGGAGGGAGAGGTCCTGGAAGGATCTCTACTGTGCCCCCTGTGAAGAAGCAGGACTCAGGGTCCCCTTGTGCAGCGCCCCCAGGCTCACCTGCTGGCATGCCCACTGAGGGCTTCTCCACCCTTTTCTTACAGGGAGCTTTAAATGCCTTTCTTCCATATGTGGGCTCCAGCTACATTTCTGAACACGATGTGTGACTGCCAAAGTGAGAGGCAGGAGGAAAGCACCCTGCTGCTCCTTGGCTTGCTCTAGCAGCTATCTGGGTAACTGCAAAATGCTTACAGCTGAAAATTCATCATTGAAATGTTCTTCAGCATCAGGCTTTCTTTCCTCCATCACCAGCAAGCAACCAACATCAAAACAAACAGGGTGACCCTGACAAAGAGCTGACTATTGGCTTGTGTGTGCCAGCTATCAGGTTTTATTACTGCTGGTTTCTGTCTTAGCAGAGCTATTCCTAATTGTATGTCAAGAACATTTCCTGCCTCAGAAAGCAATAATCTATATTGCAAAGAAATAGGCCACCTAGAATACCTTCATGAGCCAGAGTCTCTTTCTTCCCTAGTAGCACTTTCAGGGCTCAGCATCCTCTTTGTTTGTTGTCTGCACGAGCCCCAAATGCACAAATATCTGGAAACCGAAAAAGGAGAAAATAGCATTTTGCTGAAGTGCTTCAGATTCAGCAGAAACTGCAGGGTTCCTCTTGTATCTTTCACTTGAAACACTTGACATTATAAGGGGCAGAATACAAACAAACACATTTGGGAAACAGAGGAACTTTGGCAAGAAAATCCTCCGTTAATACACATTAATTTACATCATCCATGTGCAATGTGCAAAGCAGCACTATGAAAAAATAAAATGCTGCATACATTTCTTCTGTGGAGCAATTCCCAGTACTGGCCTGCATCTTGTAATAAACTGCCTTATGTTTCTTCAACTATAACATTGTGATGTTTCAGTTTGTGCTATATTTTCCTTACAGAGTCCATTTGAAGAACATTTTCACATCAGAAAGCATGTTGAGAAACAGACTTGCCTGTCTATAATACTAATGCATTCCTAAAAAAAAAAGCAAAAGGATGCTTCTGAAAGCAATCAAAGCTTGTACATATGGGGGTTTTTGAGTATGTTGATAATTTCCAGGAAAGCCTGAGATCTTGGTTTTCAGTAGTGCAATTTCAACACCCAAACTGTTTATTTTGATTTTTTTTCTTTGAAAACTGTTAGCTATTTATACCTGGAAAGTATGAACTTTTGTAGCTCTAATAAGGCAGCTATTGTGTTTTTCAGCCTGACAAACTATTTTCTTCTGCTTCCCCGTTATGTCTTTAAACTTAACGTCCTTTTTTATTTTCTTGAGAAATCAGACATATAACATCTCAGGTTACTCTTATACATTGTATATTTTTTCCTTATAATTTTGTTTCATGCTATTTGAAGTATGTTCTTGTATGCAAGCCATTGAGTACTCCAATTTCTACATATACCTTAACTGTCAGAAATATATATAATATTTCAGTGTTTACTACCTCTGGGTAAAAAATAAAAAAGGTCTTTCTTGTTTTAAGCAACTATCAAGTTATTTTCTTTTTTTAAAATACTACACAGATTAAAAATCCTGGGGGGAAAAAAAACCTGTTAGGTAATAAAAAACCTTTTAAAGAAAAGAACCATACAAATTTAATGTTGTTAATGCATTTCTGAGTGCCATGTTCCGGAGCTAAAAGGAGTGATGTAGAAATCCACATTTTTCAATTACCATTGTTACATTCAGAAAAAAAATAAAGATAAACTTATCAGAAATGGAGCAGAATTAAAAGTTTCCCATCAAACTCCATTTCCCCCGATGTTATTTTTTTTCTGAAAAACACTTCAACAAAGGCTCAACAGATTATTTTATAGCAAAAACTGAACACCTGCATGATAACTACGTATGATAACAAATGTACATGTGCCATTTCGTTACTCTGCATAAAATGGTGGGAAAGTTCTATGGTGTTGATGGATAACATCTCTCTTTTATGTGATATTTCTATTTGCTGGATTAAAATAATCATATTGTAACAATATAGAAAAAATAATTCAAATTTTTTTTCTCTTGCATGTGTAACTTCCTCCTAAATGAAATCTGGAGATCTGTTTATTACAGCTTATCAACGTGCCCAGTAAGAAAAGGTACATTGTGTAGTTAAGTCTGCGTAAGAGGGAAACCTGCTTTTTAAATGATCTTGAACTAGAGCTCTGAATACAAATTACCTTCCCACAAAAATTAAAAAAGAAGAAAATAGAAGCATCATAAGTGCGTGTTTATATCAAAGTCAAAAGGAATAATTTTTCAAAATTTTTACCCAAATTTGGTACCAATACTAGGTTTGTTTACAAAAAAATCTATAATAAATTAAATCCAGGTATTCTTCCTCACCCTCCTTTAATAGTAAAGTTAGCCAGTAAAATAGGCTATTGCTGAATGAAACAAAGTGCAACAGCCTTTGCCAATGGAAGCAACTCTCCTGCATTTTGTCAGTGTGCTTCTATTTTCACTTTCCTTCTGCAGCTTCCTCTCCAGTTAATCTACATTTCAGTCCTATCCCATTTTCTTGTCCTATTCTTCCATTAGTATTGGATCTGAGTGCAGACGAGCATTATATACAGCCCAGGCAGTGCCAACATACAGTTTGTTTGCATTATGCTGTCATCACTGTGATTTATCGCAACCACTCCCAGAGTAAGGCATTAAATTTACCTTACTGTCCATCAAGGACCAAGTTTTAGAGCTTATAGTGGAGAGCAGAGTAAAGTAGATGAAGGCTGTATGGCTTCCCACAGTCACCAAATTGATTTTTTTATGTCCCTGCAATGCTGAACTGCAGATTCATAAACTTAGATTGAAAGCAATGTTTTCATGACAACCTTTTAAAAACAATTGTACACAGTGTTATGTCCTCTTTTGTAAAACATGAAAATGTCAAATGCTAATCCTAAGACTCTAACATCCTGCAGGTAGAGTAACACAGGAGCTCTATTAACTAATATTTTCTTTGCCATATAAGCCACAAAGGGGAATCATTGCAGAGTCAGAATATTAGCACAGTAGTCATGTTACTAAGATCAACTTCAGATCTTCCCTCAACTGCACAAAGAAAATACCTGGAAGAAGTGCTTATTTTAAATACTTCTGAGTTATCTTTACTTTCTGTCAAAATTTTTTTACAGGAGAGGTCTCTGTTTATCCTGCCATGACAGCAAGTGTCTGTCAATCCTGTCATGACACCAGGTGTCTGTCATCTGCTTTGGGAAAGTGTGGTGTGCTGAGATATTCCTGCTTGCTGGTGGGAGAAGTGACTGACTGAGTCAGAAAGAGGCAGCCACCCACATCTGCATCTAAGGTAGGATTGTTCTTAAGCAAGCAACACAACGTGATCAAAACAAATAAACAAACCAATCATTCACTATCTTTACTAAAAGAGTAGTGATAGTGCAGTGTTTACTCGTAACCTTTTGGATAGCATATCTATTTCATTACACTATTGGGTTTTTTTCACAAAGAGGTTTGCAGTAAAGCTGTGAACTAGCAGAGAATGTTAGGCACATTGCACTAAACTTCTGCAGAAGCAAAGAGCTGAAATATGAATCCATTTAGAACAACTTATACTCTGTGGTTTTGCCTTTTTTTTTTTTGTATTGCAGGTACAGAGAAGTCAAACTCAGTTTGCTATGCTTTTGCTTTTGCTTTGCTTTTGCTTATGCTTTGCTTTGCTTTTTCATGACACTTTCTATCTACTTGAAGACCCAGACCACTGGACCTCTATGTTCAGTATGTTTTGGATTTAGATACACCTAAGCCAATAAATTTTTAAACCAAGCCAAACTTCAGCCTCTAGTGCATGTCAAAGGAATAAAAAAATGCAGTTTTCCCTTGTGGGAGGGATTTCTGACACGATTTGGTTGCTGTGAGTAATGATAGCACTATATGCACTTAAGGAACAGTAAACTGAAATTTCTTGTCATCTCTCTTTCTAAAAGTGAATTTTTCAATACCAGTAAAGCTAAAATATAAGCAAGTAATTTAGATGAAGATTCATGCTTCAGAGCACTATGCTTATTTTTGTTCTTTTATCATATAAGGGTATTTAAGAAGTACTTCATAGTGAGATTTGAAAATAGAGAAAGCTATAGCAGAGCCAAAAGAGGAGATTTTGGCATAGAGGAAAGACTGTATGAGCAGTTAAGTTAGTCATTTATTTGAAGCCACAAGAGGCTGTGAACATGAACTAAGACTAAAAAAAAGAAGATTAAGATACAAAAGACATGACATAAAGCTTAGAGCACAATGGTATAAGGTAATGGAGAGCAGCAGCTACTCCCATGCAAAGATATGAGCAAGCTTGATGTCAGTTTGTATGGGTTGTCACAGAGTTAACCCATCCTCATACCTCCCTGTTTGGCATGCCTAAAAACAAACTTTCAGCAGCACCTTGCACAAAATTCATTACTTGCCATGTCCATCAGCAAGATACTAGGTGCTGCTGGAGTGGAGACACAATAAAGTCCTTTCACCGTTGATAAGTTTCACTTGAAATGTTTATCTCAACCACACAGTGTGTCACCTGAGCCGAAGGATGTCACCATCTCCAAGGATGGCTGTTTGTTACCCCTGCTCTGTGTTAGCAAGGGTGCTCCCTTTCGAGAAAGCTCCAAGAGGAGAGTGTCCAGAGCTGTCATGGGATGCTCCTGTGGGGCAAACATTTTGCATGCTATGGAGGAGCCTAAGAGGGTTGAAAGCTGGGGATATGGATGGTTCAGAGGTCATTAATGGCAAATGAAAAAAGGGGTAGTATGGCCTACCCTGGTTCCAGAGAGTATGACGGGGAGATCCAGTCCCTGGGAAATCTGTACAAGGAAAAAAATTAAAAATGTAACCACCAAACCAATAATCGAAAGAAAGTGAGAAAGGAAATGTATTCAATATGGGTAACATTAAGGCTCCAGTTTGATATACAGCATGGGCATAGCCTATGTGATGCTGAGAAATCACTTAAAAGAGAAAAGCTGTTCACAAAAGTTGTAAAAGAGGATATAATATTGCAAGCAACAAAGACACACAAATGTAAATTTAACATTATGACTGGAGACATATACAGTAGATTTAAGGTGACTTCTCTTTATTTAAGAGTTGGCCTGTATTATTAATCCCATAAATAGCAAGATAGCTTCCAAAAATATGTTCAGGGTTCTGCAAAAGAGGAATTTCAAAAGAAAAAGCTAAAATCTTTCTTGAGTCTTAAGAATTTTGGCCATGCATCCATGCCAACAAGAATATGATAACATTACCTGGCTATGAACTCCTGATTTCCTCCAGCATGTATCTGAATAATGTGCCCTAATTTCAGCTTTTTTTTTTCCATATCCAGAAAACTTCTGCTTTTAAAAAAGAAGTTAGAATGCATGGTCCTTAAAGGAAAGCCTTTCTGACTCATATACCTAAACCAAATAAGGAAAACCTCACTCCTTCGACACAGGACTCTGCACATTACGTCTGCATTGAAAATGGCAAGTCAGTCAAAATACAGAAGTATCACCTCTAGCCATTTTTCATACATTTTCCAGGAGGTTTTTTTATATCTCTGCTTTATTCCATATTTGCATAATATATGAAAATAAGCCTTTTCATACTCTCAAGCTTATTTTGCAATTTCTCATTTACTGGCTTTTACATAAGATAAAAAATACTTTGCAGGATATATATTTAACTTAAGAACACCATATTTCCTTGAACAATTATGATGAATAAAATCATATCTAATACTAATGCAGAAAAATAATTTGAAAAATTAAATAAGATGACAGAATGGGTTCTCTAAGAGGTTTTATAGTTTAACTCATCATCTTGGTTTGAGACAATTTCAAGGAGAACACTTGCCTCCTTTTAAGGGTTCCAACAGTCCCTTTTTATCCAATAAGGAATGCTAATAGATAAAAGTGGAAAAAACCCAACCTTGGACAGTCATCAATAATATCTGAGCTCAAAATGGCACATTATGATGATAAAAAAACCCAGCAAACTAGACTCGACCTGTGTGCCCTCAGATCCAGGAGGACCAGCCATGTCCTGGATTTTATTATGCACAGCCAGTTGGGGGAGGTGATTGTCCTGATTTACTTTACGCTGGTGCAGCCACACCTCAACTCCTGCATGCAGTTTTGGGCAAAACAATATAAAAAAAGACATTAAGCCATCATGGAGATTTCAAAGGATGGCCAGAAGGATGATGAAGGGCCTTGAGGGAAGTGATATGAGGGATGGTTGAAGTCACTTGGTCTGCTCAGCCTAGAGGAGACTGAGGGGAGACCTCACTGCAGTTACAACTTGTGAGGGGAAGGGGAGGGACAGGCACTGATCCCTTACCTCTCTCTGGTGACCAGGGATAGGATCTGAAGGAACAACATGAAACTGTGTCAGGGCAAGTTTAGTTTGGATATTAGTACAGATTTTTTATCCAGAGGGTGGTTGGGCACTGGATGGGGTTCCCTAGGGAAGTGGTCACAGCACCAGCCTGACAGAGCTCAAGAGTTTAGACAATACTCTTAGGCACACGATGGGATTTTGGGGACTGTGCTGTGCAGGACCAGGAGTCTGACTACAAGGATCCTTGTGTGTCCTTTCCAATTCAGGATATTCTGTTACTTTATCACTCTCTGCATTCATAACTGCATTGGTAGTCTTTGAAAACCAGACATGGAAACACAGACTATAAAAGAATCATAATCCTTGAAGTATACAAATTTCTGGTACTATATAAAAGAATACAAATATATATTTATATAAAGGAAAATATTTATATTTCAAATGACACATAAGCAAAAGGCTGAGAGAATAATGCTCAAAATCCCCTCCACCACTTCAACCTAAATTTTCAAGATGCTGCACCCTTATAATGCAACTTCATAACTGTTTTTCAGAATATGTGTTAGTAGCAGACTGACTGTGTTAATCTGAACTAAATTTCCCTGAGTGAGAGGATACAAAAATCAACTTTTTAATAATTTCCTATTTAAATATTGAGATAACACCCATTTCTCATGTGGCTAGGCTGTTCTCTGTTCCAAACCACATCTAAAAAAAAAGTTAATAAATTCAGTAAAATGTCATAAATGTCTAGTTGTTTTTCATATTTCAAAAACTTGTGGCACGCAGTCAGGAAATGTAAACAGTGGCATGTGTCAGGGAAAACATTCTTGCCCTGCACCTCACAAATTTTGAATTCTCTGCTTCACCAGTGTGGTTGTACTGTTTTCTAACCTAGCCATAAATAGTGAAAGCAGTTTGCATACTTAGAGCTTGAAATCTATGAGGAAAACCTTTTACTCAGTCTCACTGTAACACTGAAACAGAGCCTACCATTATGTGTCCTCTCATGTCATCTGCTTACCCAAAGTGGACAGGGGAAAATGCCTGAATTCTTTGCCAAATTCAGGTCTTTGCTGGTGTTCCTGGATTCACTCACATGCTGGCCCAGATGAAGGCCATGTAACTACACAACCAGATGGTTGCATGAACACAAGAATGATTAGAATCCCAGATAATGCTTAGAGAGTGCTGCCAAAGAAAAGTCTTTGGGAAGAATGAAATAATTAATCAAGACTGTACTATTAACAACCCACATATATTTCACTTTCAGTGCTCAGAAACTCCTCTTTAGGTCTTTCTGTCCCCAGGCTCATCATGCAGCGCTCAAGAAAAACAACAAAAAAGGACTTGCTTCTAGATTTAGGAATTTGTGTCTTACATAAAGATACACTGATAGATGAATGTCTAGACTCATTAAATGATGTGGACACTGTTTTATAGGAAGTGGCAGCTGCTTTGAAAAAGGTCTCTGTTCTGTCTTTGCTCACAAGCAGCTAATATGTTACTGTAGGCAGGAACCATGCTTACATTAACATATTAGGCAAGATACAGCGCTACCAGTGGTTGCCATATTTCTGTTTGCTTATGTTGTAACAAATTACTATTTTGTTCAGGATAAAACTGAACACCAAAGCCCCTTTATGAGTCTATCTATTTGACATTGGCAGGCAACCCTCAAGTAGCTGCACAGCATCTCCACGGAAGGGGATTAGTGACCTGGAAACTCCTAGTGAAGAACATGTCAGTGTTTTCACAGTGACACTAACCAGAGGAAAACAAAAGACAGATGACTTCTTTAAAATCCAGATATAGAGTTCATGGAGAGCCAAGAATATTCAAGGAAACATTTCTTACATTAAGCTTTTGCAAGTCAGAATTGGTAGCCAACTTGAATTTGTTTGTCACCTTTCCATTTTCCCCTTGTGCTCTGGCAGAAATGAGCCATGAAGCATTTACAATGGTACACAGCCTCACTTTGCAGGTGAATTGGTGAAGAAATCACTCTGTACAGAAGAAATTTATAGACCTTCAATGAGGGACAGAGATAAAATTTGTTTTCAATGTACAAACACCCAGACAATAACAAATTCCTAAATTTCTTTTATGCAGGAAGAAACAAATAACTTTAAGGAAATAGGTGCCAAAAGAAGTAATAGTCCTTTACTCTCAAATGCTCTGTGCCAAGTGACACAGAATCATTTAGTGGATCAGCTCTCACTATCATTTAAAATTTGAGTTAAAGTTTCTTGAGAATTCTCAGCAAACACACATTTTTAAATGTGAAATTTTGTTCCATTGTTTTAAAATTATTTCTGTGGAATGCATATACAGATGACAAATAATAGATCTTCTAAAAATGTTCCCTATTTTCTATGCCCAAAGAATTAGTTTATACTTTATTCAAATGTCTAAAATCATTGCTTCTCTCTCTCTTTGAAAACAAAACCCAAAAAAACAAAAACAACAACAACAAAAAAAAAACCCCGCCACCAAAAAAAACCAAACCAAAACAAAAAGGCCTCAGCCTGTCACAACAAATCAGTTATTTGGTCTGAATGCATCTGATGTGCTATATATGCTCTACATATCACTATTAGGTGTAAAAGGTCTCACATTTCAGGCTAACCTTTTATTTTAAAACATCTCAGTTTATATAATCAAGTTCTGTTCCTCATTTGTGACACTTTAACAAGCCCTTAAAACTACATGAGAATCTCAGTTTAATTCTTGTACGTATTTCCGGAGGCTTTTGTGCAGGAGGACTGTGGAGAAAGGCTTAAGATTTTAAGTCAATTAAAACCTGAAGAAAATAATGCAAAATACTGAATCTATACATTTTTGCCTGTTTTTAAAACCACTTCCAATGAACTCTGAAAAGTTGGTGCCAGTCACTCACTCCCCCACCAGCAGAATCAGGGAGAGAATTAGAAGGGTAAAAGGTAGAAAACTCATGGGCTGAGATAAAGACAATTTAATAGCAAAACAAAGCAAGGAATTAATTCACTGCTTCCCATGGACATGAAAGGGTTCAGCCACCTCCAGGAGGGCAGGGCCACATCACATGTGATGGTTTTTTGTGAAGACAAACATCATCACTTCGAGCATCCCCTCCCCCCCACCTTCCTCCTTCTTCCCCCCACTTTTTGTACTGAGCTTGACGTCATATTTTTGAGAATATCTCTTTAGAGTCACCTCTCCAAGCTGTGTCTTCTCCCAGTTTTCCACACATCCCCAGCCTCCTTGCCAGAGTGGCAGTGCAAGAAGCAGAAAATCTCTGTGTAGGACCAGTTCACCAGCAACAAAAATTACCCTACATTATCAACCCTGTGCTCAGCACAAATACAGAACATAGCCCCATACTAGCCCTGGGAAGAAAACTACCCCAGACCAGCACAGAAGAGAAAGTTATTCCTTTCCACTAGAGGAGATAAGATTAAAATCTGACTTCCTATAAAATGTGAATAACAAGGTCAACCTTGCAATGCAGAGCAGAGTCAAAGAGCATTCTAGATCTGATAGCTCTTGTCTGCAGATGAGAAAAACAGCATGGTGGCTTAAGATCTAAATTGTCTTAACTTCTCTCATAGCAGTGAATAATGAATGACTGAATAAAATTATCAAAACAGGATAAATTTCAGCGTAGGGATATAATGGGCCAGAAGTTTAACAGCCTCTTGATATCCTCAACATTTCGTGGCAAGAAAGTTCACTTTAATCCTGTGAAAGAGGATTGTTTACTGCCTCTTTCATTTTTAAATGCAGACATCTTTTCAATGCCTCCTTGAGTGAAGACTGTTACTTTGGTGATATTGGTAACTCTCCATTTACACTTCACAAAATTATTATATTCTTTTTTGAGATGGCATTCAGGATTGCAAGCAAACCCCAAACCTAAAAGATGTGCTATTGATTAGTGCAGTGACAATGTGAAGCTTTATTTTTGAAATTTCCTAACATTCTTTTTGCTTTTTGAATTGTTGCTTTTCCTTTAATATCAGGAGTATTGATGGCTCTCAAAATGTCTGATCAAAAAAAGCAAAAATATCATCATAATTTCTGTAATTATTCAGTCTGACAGTGTTATAAAAACACCTTGAGTTCATGAAAATTGCAATCACTATAGCATCACTAAAATCTGAAGACAGATTTTAGCATTTGCATGTACTCCTGAAAGATCTCAGGCAGATTGTCATCTCTTTCTGAACTGTCTGTTAGCATCATGGTAAATCACACTCTATAATCATATTTTGCTCCTGTCTGCTCCCAAATTGGTTGTTAGCGTTTCAGGTATGATTGTTCTCTTGGTTTTGAAAAGGTACAAATATTTGTGCTGGATGAACTTTTTTGGCAATAACTTTAATGGCACTTTAGCCTTGATATCCAAATGGAAATCATGTCTCTTGCAAGACTCATGTTGAGTATGCTAGAAACTCTCAGCATAAAAAAAGCAAAAAGGCTTCTTTACCAAGCTGAAACAGTCATTCCCTGATTATGAATTCTAAGTTGGATTACCAACCTAGTCTAGAGATTTCCTGCAGCAGTGGAAAATACCCTCTATGGATAAGACCTACCACAGTTTCACTGAGGACAAAAGAATTTTCTCTTACCACAGGATGCTTACATTGCTAATGCATGTGAAAACCTGCCATTGCCTGCCTCTCTACAGTGTCTTCTACTTGGAACTCTTCCTACATTTCTCATCTGTAATTGCAGTGCATGCAGAGGGTGCTTGATGCAAACAGAGGTGTAATCATAAAGAGGGTGTGTGTCTGGCAGAACAGATGATGCAGACAGCAGCTCTGTGGATGGCACTGCACACTTCACATCCATCTGGGAGCAGAGCAGGATGAATATAGCATAAGGAGATTCCTGAATATTTTAGTGAAACCTGCTGAGTTTCACACTAGTGTTGTTGAAGGCCTCACAACCCCCATGCTCACTGAACAGAAGAACTGGAAGGTTTTCTCATCATTCATGTAAAAGACCTGCACAGTTGCACTAATTCTGGAACAGTCCAAATGAAACAATGGGGACTTTCTCTACAAACAAGTACAGAGTTGTTTGTTATTCACATATTACATTATATTTGTCTAAACTGATGATGCCAGTGATTCCTCAAATAATTTTGAATTATAAATGTACAATAATATTTGTGGTTTGTGAAGAGATTATCAATAAACAAACACAGAAACTATATCTAGTAATTGGGACACTGTCCAAACCCATTTTCTTCTTTGATTGATTACCCCAGGCTGTGAACCTGTGAACCTAAATGCTACTTCTCTTACATAAACCTTCTTACTGTTGACACAATTTGTGTCAACTGTAAGAAAAGCCTAGAGAGGAAAAAAACTTTAAAAAAAAATAAAATCTCAGTCTTTGATGGGCACTCTATGTCATTAGGCTGACTCATCTCTGAAAACTCTGCAAGCTCATATCATGTATCTTCATTAACAGCTGACACTTTCCTGTGAGCCTCCAAGGCAGAGTGGACATGAATGTCAGCAGGTGGAAAGCAGTGTTAAGGGAGTGGTTGCCATTGGAAGCCTGTGCTTGTGGAGTCACTACAGTCAAGACTTTCATTTATTGTGCTAGAAGTGCAATAATCATATTCCTTTTCATTTTCAGATGAAATGGAGGATCAATGGACGCTGCCACCGTAGTATTGTTAGAGTCACTTTTCTTAATTGTCTATCTGTATGCCTCACCTTTGCTCCTATCCACACTCAGCTGCACCTTCCTGGAAAAGACTTCAATTCAAAGCATATTCAAATTAGTTTTAAATAGATTTTATTTATAGAGATGAACACAGATTATTATATTTTAGGCTAAGCAAACAAATTCTGCATGGAAATTAAGCAGTTTGTTGTGATTTACAAACCAAGTGTGTATTAACAATGATGCCTGTTCTGAAAAAATAAGAAAAGTATCTCACAGATATGTAAAAAAGACAAATATGAGAGTTGAAGTATTCCTCTAGCTTTACTCAGCTGTACTCCACTGGGCAACTTTAACCCATGCTCTTATATGTAGTGCTGACCATCAAAGACAGGGTCTTTAGTGGTCAGAAAAAAAAAAAATTGTCATAATCTTAGAGAAAATAGCCTTCAAAGAGGGAAAATACAGTTATTCAGAATATTAAAAAGGAGAGAGACAGAAAGACACAGTAAGTATTTTAACATGTACAGAATATCTACAAAGAGGAAGGAAATTAATCCTCTTGCCACAGGCAAAAAAAAATTATAGGCTTGAATTACAGAACGTTGCTTTTGGGGTGGGAAAAACCTTTGATAGCAAAGATAATGAAGTCTGAGCATGGAAAGGGAATGTTGTAGAATATCCTGCTGATATTTTTGTAATATCAAATAAATTAAACAAGAAGCTTGTGGCTTGGGCACCATCTGGTCAGGTTCTTCTTCAGTCCTGTTTGCTGTGGTTTTTCACTACTTTTGCATAAGTAATTAATTCCTTCTGTTATATAAAATAATTTTTATAAAAACCCTGCTGTCAATTTCTAAAACACGTGGAAACACATAAACTGATGTTAATGGAGCAACATGACATCAGCAAAGTTCTAAAACTCTCTTTCTAGATACATTGACTTTAAGACAGAACCTACTTTGGTTCGTCCTGATGATTAGCAGACTGGGGAAAGTTTGAACCTGATGGAAATCTGCTTTCTTGACATCAGGGAATCCAGATACATATACATTGGATCTAAAATTGGCACTGAAAGCATGATTGCTTTTCCTTTCTTAATTTTAAAGAAAATCTTTCCTAGATCCACAGCCCACCCAGTATTGTTCTTATGTTTAACCCACCCATCCACTTTCCTTTCTGATCCCATTTGTTCTATTTTAACTTTCTTATCTTCTGTACTTCCTTCTTGAATTCTAAAATTTATTTAAAGCTATAAAAGCTAATAAAATCTGCCAGAAACTTAAAATTCAAACCCAGAGATTACTGCTGATTATATTGCTATCTTAATTGTAATCTGTTGGCAGGTACTGCACAGTTACTACTGAAAACTTCAGTAAATGACTTTACTAAGCATAAAATAAACAAAATCAGTAAGTTTGAAATTAAAACATTAAAAAATGTTTAGATTGAAGAATGAGCTACTATCAATATTTTAATACGGTATAAAATGAACATGAATATTCTCCACTGGAATACCTTTTTATTATTACATACAAATAATTGGTTATACATGTGCTCATGTATGTCTACATGCAGTAAATGCAAAATGAATGCAACAGAATTCCAGATTAAATTCCATGATTGATAACTAGATTTAAAAAATAATAAAAGACACATTCAGCAGATTTCCATTTCATAAATGTACTCCATCTCCTGTGGCTTTAAGACCAACAGTTCCAACTGAGACACACTAATAAGTTGTATCTGTTATTGTACTTATGGTGCACCATGCCTTTGGTGAGTGAATTTTTTTTTTTGATACAAGCAAACTCATTTTATTCAGCACCTACAATGTGCTAATACCATGGCTACAGCCAGCTTTGATGGCTTATCTAGAAAGCAATAATTGAGTTGTTTTTATCCTAAGGTAAACACTAGGTATTAGTATTAGGGCTTTTCTATCACAGACAGGAGCTACAGACAATGATATATTTATGACTAATAAAATTTGATGGGCATTCATTGGGCTGAAAATAAGGATTTTACTAATGTAAAACATAAACCCATGAACACTGAGATCCAAGTGATTTGAACTGTCGTGCAAAGATGGTTGTGAACCTTCTTTGTATACTGTCATTATAGAGATCATCCATGGCAGAGGCTAAACAAATAACTGAGGACCCCAAGAGACACCTGTTTTCTATTCCTTGGTCAAAGAGCAATCTCTGTCCCTTGGTGACAACAGAATGCTGTTTTGAACAATAACAAACAATACCAGCATCTTTTAATCTTAAATTGTGATCTATTTTTTTTTCTGTTATGTAATCCCTCTGTCCCCTGAATCATCATAAATAATACACAATGCATGGCATTCCTTATGGTTTTCTGTTTCTCTCATGGTTCATCTCAGAAACTATAGGAAAACCCCATCAACAACATCGTTTAATTAGGAAAACCAAGAATTGGATTTCCTAATGGCAACTACACTTTACTTTTTATACTGACAATTTTAGTAATTAAATATGATCACGTTAAGTCTGATGTTATTGGTTTTTTCTTGAATGTAATATGTACACAGCTAAATCTAAAAATAATGCCATAAGAATCCCTGACAGCATCAATTGCTCTTGATCACTCTTGCAGTGCAGGGCTACACCACCCCCTCACACACAGATTAATATTCTAATATTTGTCCTTCTCAGAGCTTTATCACAGAGGACTCACACTGTTACTGCAGACTAATTATATACATATGTTTTTCTGAATCATCAAATTACTGTAGGAGACAGTTCCTGTTTGAAAAGGGAATTGTGAATTTTTGGCCCAGATTCCAGTTACATGGTCTTGAAAAGAATGGTATTTGGAGTGTCTTGGGTTATGGAAGTAAAAAATTGTNACCCTTCTTCAACGGGATCATCTACTCCAACAGAGCCACATCTGTTTCTCCAGGAGGACTGCTTCCAAACACCCTGACCAACAGGGTGTCAGGTTGTGTCCCTGACTCTGTCAGGGTTTTCTGGGTTTTTTGTTTGTTTGTTGTTTCCTTGTTTCTTTTGTACTATTACATTTGTATTTTTAACATTCCTAGTAAAAGAACTGTTATTCCTATATCTTTGCCTGAAAGCCCTTAATTGCAAAACTGTAACAATTTGGAGGGAGGGGGGTTTACATTTTCCATTCTAAGGAAACTCCAGCTTTCCCTAGCGGATACCTGTCTTCTAAACCAAGACAGGAGAAAAAGGACAGAAATTATATAGGGAGAAGAAGTAGGGCTCAGAACATGCAAGTCACTATAGAGGAATTTTTAGAGTGTAGACTACTTGGATAGAAAAAAGAATACCTTGAAATACTGATCAACTACAAGCAGATGGCAAAGTAACAACCTTCAGATAGCTATTAAGACCCATGGTAAAGCAGTAATGGAAAGCAGATTTTATTTCTCCACACAGCTTTATCTAAAATGTCACTGTGCATCACACAAGCCTCATGGTTATTTTTAAAACTAATTTTCATATATATGTGGTGTGTGTTAAAAGCAAGATATATGCAGACTGATAGTCAGCAATTTCAGAACTTTTGGAAGAAACACCTCAAGTGTGCATGACAAATTAAGGAACTATCACTAAATGATCATGTTTTTTCCAGTTACTTACTCCACAGGAATTTCTCACAGTTGGAATTGTGCCCTGAAGTCACAGGAAAGAAGCAACAACGTACTTTATTATTGATACAACTTAATTCAGTGGTAAATGCTTCAATGGCAAGGTACACTTACTTACTGCATAGAGGACAGGACCAGACAAAACTGCCAAAAAGACCCTCCCATTGTCATTCAGAAAGGACATCCTTGCTTTCCAAATGCCTTCTCAGAGAGGAGTGTAAGTGTTCCAGACTTGGTCAAGGGTTAATGCCTAAAGGATTACATGGGTGTAGTCAATCCTCTAGATCACATAGCTAAGATTTCAAAGTTTAACATCCTATTAATCACTTACTGAACATCTGACACTATAAGGATTCTCTCAGCCTCAAGGAGTAACCTTAAGAGGTGTCCCTACTTGGGAATATCCTGATGTGCCACCTGCTGTAGTGCATGAGAGTTCGATGGGCCCATGGCCACTATTTATGGAGTATGATTGATTACAGTGATATTTGCAATATTTGCTAGATGCCTGGATCACCCTTGCAGCCCAGCTTCCAGGCAGCCCATCTGTCCCCCAGAGTACAGAGTAAGGTGGATGCAGCCATCACAAACCCCACTGGTGGTTATGGCACAAGCTGGGGGGAATGCCACCACATCCTTCTACTTTTAAAGGTATGCTCCAATCCCAGTATCCATATGAAAAATAATGAGATAGAGAGACAGACAGAAAGTAACCTGTATCCAAGGCAAATATTCAGAAACTTACTGTGGAGCAGACAACGACATTTTAACTATGCAAGCCACTGGGATGTGAAAGAATTAAATTAAAGCCCCGATCCAAGTTATTAAGCTAGATTTCCCTTATTTGACTGTTCTAAATGAATGCAGAGCCTCCTGTTGTCACCAGAGTGGAGCTTTTGACAAAATTAATATAGATTCACTGAAATACTGCTTTATCTGAACAGCCACAGAATTGTAAAGGTTAAAGCTTATCTTTTTGTATCTTCTTGAAACTCATAAATACCATAAGATCAGAACATAGAGGTGTCCTAATTCTTGACTGGCTTGTTTGGGTACAAAGTATACTGAGTATCCTCTCAGTTTTTAATTTAATTAATGTTATTCCACTATTTCCTTCATAATTTCTGAAAGTTTCCTAGACTCTACCTCTTGGAAAAGGATTTTCTATTTAGTGCCAACCTGTCTCACTTTACTAAAACCAGTTATTTCCTTATATTTCTTATAGCAACTCCCATGACTTTGATGAAGTTTAATATCTTCCATTTTCTCTTTCAGTTATCATAGTGGAATAAATTTGATGCTTTCCTATATTGAAATTTTCTTTTTTATTTTCATCTTGGTGCAAAGAAAGATCTTAAATGTTTAGCTTGACTGTGTTGCAGCAAGTTTTTAAATTTTAACAGTGGTATTACTTGCTTGACAAGAAATGTGATTGCCTTGTGAAACTGCTAAATTATTTAATATTAATATGTGTTACAATAATGTGCATTCTTAGGCCAATGGTTTCATAGAATAATTAATTTTATCAAAATTTTGAATTGTAAAATTTGTGCCAATACATAATTCAGTTGGTCAAGAAGTCCTTTCAGTCTTTCCTTAGGCAAGCAAGTTAAGCAATAAGAGATCTGAAATGCACATAAAGTAACTGTGCTGCTCCACCTTAGAGTTACTCCTCATTTTATAGTAACATTCTGTTTAGTTCACAGATATGCCCCTCACGTGTAAGCACAGTGCAAAGTGAAGGAGATCATCTGTTTTACAGGTCAGTTCTCAATGGTGCTCATCCAGTAGGAGGGACTGTAATCCTGCTGTAAACCTGTAACCAAATATTTTACTGTTGGGCAGGAATTCCCTGTTTGTGCCCTGCTCAGCACGCTTGTCTCTCAAAGCTGTCAGAAGAGGCTGCTAAGAAGGAAAAAGTATAAGAAAGAGGACATGCACTTGTTCTCTGCTGCCATGGAGTCCATAAAGATCCTGGAGAAATTTCACTGTGTGTCAAAGCCAAATTTTGGCCCTATGTGTAAAAAAATCATAGCAAGGTTACTGAAATGTGTTTATTCACTACAAACTGACCTTGCTGGAAAAAAGAAGATGGCAAAGAGTCTGTTTTGAAATGTTTGCACACTGATCTTGACCACTGTATTCCAGAGAGGTCAGAGGGTGCTTGGGACATTTGCAAAGAACTTTTTCCCACAGTCTTCTTTTAAAATAAAAATAAAAATGTGATTATATGCATGACTTCTGATTTTGTTACGGGAGCACAGTTAGGAATAGCTGATAACCTATGAGCATATAACAAGCATTAAAAATATAAAAATACGAGGCAAGCAAGTGATTGCCTTTTCAGTGGAACTCACTCACAAAAATGTTACTTCTCAGAAATGCCCATATCTGCTTTCAAAAATTATTGAGGTTCTTTGCATGCAGCGTCCTGTTGCACATTAACTTTTTTTACAACTTTGAACTTGTTGTTTGGTATGTTAGTAGTGTATTGTTACCCCATTCCACTAGACTATTTCATCAAAGCTAATTTTGTGGTGTTCTTTCTGTATTGAGAGAACTTAATAGCAGGGCCACATAGTTGTTTGCACATATTCTTTGTAAATAAAAGGATTATGTCAAAGTCTGATCCCTCTGAAAGCATCAGGAATCAAATAGAAGAGAAAGTGTTTACTCCCCATTCCAGTATTTTATAACAGGTAATATACAAAGACTCTGAGTTTCATTTCAGGTTATGCTATTAGTGTTCTTTTGTCTGTCCACTACTTTTTGTTGCCTTTCTTTTTCCCTGTCTCTGCTGTTCCTCTCAGATACAAACACTCTGCTCCAATCCATCCATATCGATATCTCACCCCATCTCTGTTAGCAGAACTCCTGGATCTCCTCGTGGCCATGGTTTAAGTCCTATTACATACTATTGTACATAAATAATAAAATTGTACTGCTTTGGATTAATATTTTCACGGAAAATACAATTTTCTAATTTCTCAAAACAGAATTTTGCCAAACAGTTTTCATTTTTTTTTTAATACCTTAATTTTGGTTTTTATTGATTAATGGCAAGCTAAGACATTCTAAGGGATTTATCTGTCTTTATCATTTACTCACTGTGGTCAGAAGAGAGGACTGATTGATTACAGATGCTCTACATGCTGCTATTTCCAGGAGTTCCTCAGTAACACACAGTGATGGATCAACCTGCTGGTTGACTGAAACAATTTACTTTATCTTTCTGAAAGGATGTCAGTCAGTGCACAGTGGAAGGTGGTGAGGGGAATCTCAGAAATATCAATGTCTTTAAGGTTCTTCTGAAGCAAATGAAGAAACCTGAGGATCAGAAAAGGTAGAAGAGGCCAGAGGACTTTGCATTTCCCTGACTGGGCAAGTGATATTCAGCTGCAGAACTACAAGGCATGTAAAGATGTTTCCCTATTCAAAATGCCAGTGGTGTAAAGCCTGATACAATTACCTTTTCCTGAAGCATCTCAGGAATTTCAAACTTGAAAATGGCCAAGTTAGTTAAAAGTGTGTTCACTTGTCCACTAGAATGATACATTGGAAAAAAATCCTTTACAGCCAATATCAGCAAAAACCAAATCTTCACTAATATGGAAATAAATTGACCTTGAAAGAACTTATTGGGTGACATACTGAGAATAGATAAGACAAATACATGGTGAATGTTATACTGACATTTAGGCTTAAACTCCATTTAAGCAATTACATCAGAAGCACTGCTTCTAAATAGGCAATTTATATTTGTCAAATGCATCTATCTGTCTGTCTCTGGCTTAACATAATCACAAGTGAGATTTTTCAAGTTGGAGGAGAAATAACTACACAACATACACTAGTAAGAGGATATGAGAAAAAGTGGAATGGCCAAATGTAAATTTTATAGCAGGTCCTTCTTCAGTTGACTTGGGTTTAGGAAAAGCTAATGTTTATTTTCAGATTATTTCCTAGGCAGAATTGAGCAAATATAAAGACACATTATTTTCCTGGCACAACTGTTCAAATTCACATAAAAATTAACAGATTCTGTTTATAGCAGCAGATAATTTTACCCCCAATATTTGCTCAAAATCAATGCATTTCCTGAGTGTTTCATATCTTATTCTACTGCAGCAAATCTGCTGAGAGTCAGTATGTCTTGTTCTGCAAATAAGATGACTCCTGCAAAAATAATTCTATCTTTTGAAAAAGATGACCTTTTCAGACTCTTTATATCTGGCTGGCAAAAATAGTACAAATTCCAGCTCATTAATTCTTCCATTCTCCACCTGGATCATCCTGGAATTAATTTATTTCTTCCATCTAGGGTACATTTCAGAAGGTTAATTTCCACTATATTGTTCCAGCTGTAACAGGGCATTCATAAAACTTGGGTTTTACTCCAATTC
Organism: Hylia prasina; assembly: GCA_013397195.1. NCBI lineage: Eukaryota > Metazoa > Chordata > Aves > Passeriformes > Sylviidae > Hylia > Hylia prasina. The sequence goes on from VYXD01006142.1 coordinate 279,942, forward strand.
TGTCAGAAGTCTGCCTCTCTCTAGTATCAGCTTTTTTTAAACTCTAGTGCTTATGAAAGGTTTATGCACCAACAGAGTTTCCAAGACATGTATGTGGTGGTATTAATAAATCAGGGCCCAAGTCATTCCCAGTTATGGATTCTCCCTGATGCACATAATTTGCATTTAAATCTTACACAAACTTGTTGTTTAAGAGAAGATGTGAGTCAATTAATATTTTAATTCACTATGATCTAGTTGCCTTAAGAATTCAAGCTGGGAATCAGTATTTTGTGTACTTAGTGTACACACTCTGTGTTAGGAATTAAGTGCATGTAGCTAGTTTAGCATTAGTCTTGTCTGGAAAACCGCCAGTGAAACAGGACTTTTGACACATTCAGAATAGCAGGAAACCTCTTCATGAATAATTATTTTGACAGAATTGTTTACATTCAGAAGTTTTAAATAAATATAACATTTTAAGTAGGACCTCATTTTTCTTAGCATGCTGTTCAAGTGTGTATAAATCATAATTTACCTTTGCTGCACAACCTAATGCAATCTATTAAGGAAATAGTTCTTTTAATAACAAGACTACAGGAAACAGAGAGCTCAATCACACGTAAAGAGAAAATAAGATTACTGTTAATACACTTTTAACCTTTTAATAAATCATTCTGATTAGCACACAGAGCTGAAAGGATCAGTGGTTGTTTTCTTCCAAGCCCCCTTTATGGAATGACAATTTTGCGGCCCCAGAAAACCCCCAGAAAATGGTGTCCCCATTCATTCCTTCATCCTTCTGCTAGAAGGCCTGGTATGTCTCATTCACAGCCAATATTTTTAAAATTAAAAGAAATAATTTTGAAAAGGAAAGAAGTATGCAACTCCTATATTTATCTGTGGTTCAAAACATTAAGTGTAAAATACAAAATTCAGAAGACAATTTGATAATTTCATGGTGTTCAAAAATTGCAAGATGTTAATATTTTGAAACTATTTAGTACATTTTTTATTTTGGAAAAAACTTCAGTCAAGTACAATCAATGAAGCACTAATCTAATAGAGTTATACAACATAATAAACCTATTTTAATTTGGTCATATAGTTGAAAAAAAGACATACTGACACTAAGAATCCTAACCTTCACACCAGTCTCAAATTGTTTAGCCCTGAACAGTTATAAGGGATGGAAAGTTTATAGCAATTTTTTTTTTTTTAATCAGAACAGAATTACAATATGCTACTAGCAAGTGGAAGACTATTCAAAGTTTAAATGCTGGATCAATATGAAAAATGTTGGTAATCTGAAGCAATTGTACTTCAAGCATCTGCAGGAGCAAACTTGCTCTTAGTACTGATAATACTTTTCATTCCTGGTTTCTGTCCAGTTTAATCTGTTCCCATGCCAAACAAATGACGTCTCTCAGGATTCCTTCACAAAGCCTTAGCCATAATTGCAAACATGTTAAAAAAATTTTTTTTTCAAGGTACTGTTGGATTCAGGACTAGAAACCAGTTCTCATTTTAATTTTGTCTTGAAAATTCTTTTCTTTCTTGTTTCAAGCAACTCAGTTAAGCCATTGATAGCTCACAGGAAACCTTGAAGTTTGTTTCAGAAGTGCAAACAACTTTCTAATCTCCCTCTGATTTATTACCTGAGTGGTTGCTGGCAGCCAAGTAGCCAGTAAATACACAGATTAATATCTCACCAGTAAAAAAAAAAAAAATAAAAAAAAAAAACAGCTTCAAAAAGACACTTTTAATGTCTAAGGG
>VYXD01006142.1:281701-313837 GCA_013397195.1 Hylia prasina
TTAATTTTTAAGGGGGGAAAAAAAATATTTTTTTTGTTTTTTTTTTTTTTTTTTTTTTTTTTTTTCCCCTTCAGAACCATACATGCAAAACTCATGATTTCTAACTTCCTTCCAGGAAAAGGATGTATTTATTAGATGTACCCAAGGAGTACGCAGACTGCAGTGAACCAGATCACACTTTGTTCTGGCTTACAGTGTGTTCCTCCCATATTTTGCTGAAGGGTTTTGTTTAGCTACCCCTGTTTGGCTGGTGACATCAGTATAGCTCTTTGGCCTTTAACAATAAAGCTCAAAAAAACCCCTTAGAGATGGCAGTTAGCTTGGAAAGTGGGCCTTAACAAGGCAATTTCTCTCTTTCTGATATTATATTGATTGTCACTGAGCTGCAGATTTTGGATTCACTTACTCCAAATAGTAGAGTAGCTGGGCATCCTGGCTAGCTCTGCAGGACGCTCAGACCATTTCAGCTCCTTTCACAGGACTCTCAAGGACCAACCTGCTCCCACATGTGCCAGTCCTTCCTGATGCTTCATCTGGGCTTTTGTGGCTCCAACAACATGCACAGAGTGCACATCCATGCATATCCATGCACATCCATGCACATCCATGCACATCAGCACTGACGCTGCTGTGGGGACACCCTGCACACCCAGCTGTGACTCCACAAGGAGCGCTCTGAAATAAACCACCACCAGCAAGGGACAAGGCTGTGGCCGTTGGCTGTAGGTGGCAGCTAGCACAGAGCGCCATCCAGGAAAGAAGATCCTAAGGAAACCTGTGATTTGCTGAAATATTATAACATTTTACATGGAGATTTGAGGGAAGGCAGTGGCTTCATCAGCTGATGGGACTCCAGTCATCAGTGTTCAGCACAGAAACCTCAAGGAGCAGCACCAGCCAATTCCTACCAACACCTGATCTTTTCCTGATGTCATGTAGAATTTAGAGGCCTGATCTTTATGACAAGTTTTGTTTATCTTCATATCCATGGCAAACAACAAAAGCTGATCATGTGATGTTTGTGCAATCAAAAGGATTGATAAGACCAGCAGCTCACAGAAAAGCAACAAAGTAAAATTAAGCTTTGGTTAAAAATTAATTAGCTGTCTATACATACCTGATAAAAACATGCAAACAAACATTTATTATATGGTAAAAGCTCCTGATAAAAAGGAAAAGCTCTGAGTTTAAAAATAACCAAAGGAATATTTAGACACATTTAAGTGTGGAACTTGCTTCTGTATTATAAGACACTCTTGCTCCCAGCTTTGACTTTATAATGGCTGATCCTTTCCCCTCAACTCAGCCTTACACTTGAGGTGAACATTATCTTGGTTCTATCTGAATGCATATTCACAGAGGACCCTTATAACCATCTTCTCATGATGATATCTGGGGGGAAAAAAAAAAAAAAAAGGGCATATTTAGAAAGTAGGCAGAAGTATTTATGTTATAATGCTCACATACCCTTCCTGTGAAGAGAAACAGGTGAATACTGTTACTGTATTCCAACATATTTTAAAGGTTTTTTTGTTAAACACTAGCTAAAAATCAGACTTCTGAACTGCTGGATTTATATTTTCTTTCCTCTTTAGTGGACTATAAAAGAACCCAAGGTTAACTGGCAGAGCAGAATTCTTGTAGTGTTCCCACATCTCCATCCAATATCAAATTTAAATGTCACACTGGAAAAAATGGAGATTTAGGGGAAGGAAGTGGCTTCATCAGATGATGGGACTCCAGTCATCAGTGTTCAGCACAGAAACCTCAAGGAGCAGCACCAGCCAATTCCTACCAACACCTGATCTTTTCCTGGTGTCATGTAGACTTTCAAAGCCTGGTCAAGCAGGTTGAAAGGTTTTTTTTCCTTTTTACAAGATCATTTGGAAATGCCACATTTTTAAATCTGAAATTTTAGTGCAGGATCATAGTAACTTAAATTTAACTGAGTCTGCCATGGAATTGCTGACCAACATGGAAGTGGCAGATGCCAGGACAAAAGGTAAGTGTGTGGTTGGGTTTCAGGCTTTGACATGTGAAGATTTTTGACATTGAAAATACAAAATGTCTTGTACTGTTTCCACTCTCCTGTGAAAAGAACAGTATTCTGCATTTTTTTTTCCAAAGCCAGTAACATGTCCTCACTGTCTTTGGAGGTAGTCTCCTAATTCTAAAAAGTAGCTGTTATTTCCTGACTACTAAAAGGGAAGAAATAGATGTTCCTTAACTCACTAAAGTCATGCTTGGATGAGTACCTGTACTTACCTCTTTACAATGTGCAGCTTTTCAGAAAACCTTAGTTAATTTTTAAAAACTCTTATTTTCTAAAATATTCTTCTTAGAAGAATATAATTCCTTTCTTATAATAAACTTTTGGCATTTGAAGAGGGGTTTTTACTTAAAAGAGAACACAAACTCTATATAAATGCTGAATAATAAAGATCACTAAATTTCAAGTTTAGGGATTATGAAATAGTTATGAAACCACAAGAAAATTCCCTTTCCTGCTGACTGAAGGGTGCTTTAAACACTTCTGTTCACTTGGTGAACAGCAAACCTGGTGTCATTTCAGAGAGGAAGAAAATTCTTATTTTCTCCATTTCCAGCATGGCTTCTCTGATTTGGGTTAACATGTTTTGGGGGTGACTGTTCTTGGAGGTGTTCTCAATTTTGTTAAGATGGTACATGGAACAATGATGTGGTCTTTCTTCTCAGCCTACAGACCACACATAGAAAGCCGAAGTATCCACTATTTCTGCACTGTTGTTTCTTTCTCAGCTATATTTCACATGGCTGTGGTAGTCCAGTTTGCTGTAAAAACAAGGCAGCACCAGGAAAACAGAGCAGACTAATATAGGGAATAATGCATAACTCAGATAATATATCAGCATAGTAAGAATACCTCTAGGTGGCATGATATAATGACTTCTCCTGCCATGCAAGGCCAGTTGATAGGAACCAGAAGCCATCATCTTGCCAAGAAGCATTTAGAAATTATGTGAAACACTGACCTAATGCAATACTATTGATATCTTTTTACAAATTTAAGAAAATAGTCACTGAATTGCTTGATAGAAAATAATTTTTTTGTTTATGAATATTTCTGTAAGAGAAATTCCATAATTGTCAAAATATATCAATAGTCAAAAGCAAGGAAGTTCACAGGACAACTTTTAGAAAATGTAATGCAGAAACCACTGTTATTTTGTGTTATTATGTGTTTTTTTTCACTCCATGTTGTTATCTTTAAAAAGATAGAAGTTCTGACAGAGAAGTTATGTATGTATTGCTATGAAGTTATGAATATGGCTATTTTTCTGAATGTATGGGTGATAGCAGTTGGGACTGGCTGCTGTGATCTCTGTCATTTAGAAAGCTGCCTGTAAAAATAGTGTCTTCTCCCGTCCCAACAGTTCGTTGTGATGCACTGTCAAAGTCTGCAGCTTACTCCAAAGAAAGCAGGTAAGAATCAGATAGGTCTCCCATTTGCCCTCTGTGTGTCATCTGCTCAAAAAGCAGAATTTCCATGAACCCACTTATGAAATTCCCCACCATGAGATTACTTTTCCAGGCTTCTTTTAGGTGTCCCGCAGCTTTCCCATGGTCCATGTTGGCCACAAGCCATGTGTTTTTGTTAAAATGGTGCTAAGCCAATGCTAATAGTCTTTTCCTTTCCAGTAGATTTTATTAGATTGGGTTAACCTTAGTTACATAGCTCCCGATTCATGTCTGGCTCAAATTTGAATGCTTTGTGCAGATGATAAAGTTACACATTTGCAAATTTTCATTTAGCTGTAGTCTCTATTAAAGCACATGGTTACAGTATTTTACTGGCTCTAGTTGGAATTTTTTTAACTGAGATCTGCTACTTGTGATTTCAAAGCACCGAGTTTCACAGTTATCTATCATTTTAAGTAAGAGATCTAAATTCTATTTTGAAAGTTTTGATGCAGAGCAGGCTGACTATTCACAAAAGAGATTGTGTCATAAAATATGAGACTTTGCTTAGAAAAGAATTAAAGACTCATGTACCTATATCCTTCTTACCTCTACCAAAATGTGTCTATTTCTGAGATACCATATACCCTATATTTTTAATTTACTTCTTATTGCAGCTGCTTACTACCTATCTCTAATGCTTCTGCTTTCCCTGTGTATGCTCTGCAGGAAAAACCTTTGGGAAATGCTCTTGAAAGCAAAGTCAAAATTATTTATCTAAGAGTAGTTGAATATGTATATAAAAGTTCACCATACTGCATCTAGGTGTCAATCTTGAAAGTGACTTGGAGTCAAGGAAGGGCTTTGATTTTTCTTTGGAAATCCTTTTCTGTAGGATTTCATTAAGAAATCTGATCAACTTGAGGGCTCCCCTAGCGACTGTTGTAAATAACTATTTACTAGATAAATATTTATCTATTATTTTAATTAATTAAGTTGGTGCTTGCAATGAAAAAATAAAAATGTATTACTTTCCAAGTTATCAATTTTTTTTCTCACATTTTAGTTCTCATTTTCTAAACTCTACTGACCTTCATAAGAGTTTAGTAACTATGATAAAATCTATCAATTTTTTGCCCATGATTACTAGAAATTATATATCCTGAACATATTTTTGCCTTAGTTCTCCCCAACTAATTTATTTTAATCTACTTAAACTGGCTTGACTTAGTTTATTAAATCCCTGACACATCATGGTTACTAAACCATCCTTTCCAAAAGCATCCAAATGTATAATTACTTTCAACACATATCTGGTCAGCAAATATCTTGGTGTAGTAATCAGATTTTGTAGTTTCTCAATGACCCACTTGCTTCCTTACTAACAGATAAATGAGGGAAAAGCATTATGCAATGACAACATTTTGTGTAGGAGCAGTCCATTGCCATGTGTAAACTCCAACACTCATCAGAGCAGGTGAGGGACATCAGACTGACTTCATTGTGCTTTTTTATACCACAGTGTGGTGTGGTGCTGAAAGGTATGTAAATAATAGAATACTGTGTGGGACTGAGTTTATGTAAGTCTGCTAGTTCACAGAGTTTGATATAGAGATACATATGTATGGGTACTCACTAAAGCAACACAGCATATTTATCTTCAAACTGTTTATACAGCACTAGGCAAAAGATAGTAAGAGTTGTCTTGTTAGCAAAGAAATTACATGTATTTATATACACACAAAGAAATCCAACAGAAAGGAATGTTAAATGTTTGAATTGCACATCCAAAGGATATAGCCATTCATCTGTGGGGAATAGGCAGTGTGTGCAGAAACAAAGAAGCTTTCCGTTTTTAAATTAGTAAACAATTCATCCTGATCCCTGAAAACCTTTGAAGTCTAAATATTGCCTACAGTATACAAGGTGTAATTGAAACTCCGTTTGTCTGAGATCAAACCCAAGGGAAATTGCCTGAACTTGAGTACACTAGTCAGTTCAACTTAACACAGCCTTCTGAAGAGAGCAAGGGCTTTGTTTGGCTGCTTGTTTACTTTTTAATACAACACCTTCCTACCAATTGTTTGGTTAAAGCCCCTAATTAGAGGTGGGAGTTATTGTGAGCAGAGAAATGGCTTTTATGAAGAAGCTTTTATGAAGTTTCCAGGAAAGGTCTAATATTATCAGCATAGAAGGAAGCAGCACCTGTATTGTTTTATGTCAAATTATTTTGCTCCTTATTGGTAAAACAGTGGTATTTCAAAGCCAGACATTGAAGCTCAGGGAGGGTAATGTCAGACATATTTTGCATCACAAATGCAAGGCAAGTAATTGCCACTGCCTTTAGAAAAATCCCAACAGGACATCTGCCTGTGCGTGAAGCGTAGGCGTCTATCTACAAGCACACAGACATTCTGTGCACAACTTTGCAGGACAATTTATGTAACTTTCATATGATGCAGAAAGTTAAGAAAATAATTAAATGACAGTGGAAACAAATCTCTAGCATTTTCCCTCTCCTGCACAATACAAAGGACTCTACAGGCTGGAAACCAGTTGATCTGATACCTGCTTATCCAATAGTAAGCACAACAATGCCCAGAAAATTATCTTAATGGGTTTTTTTCCTTGTGTTTGGTCATTACAATTTTATCCTAGCTACATTTACTGGCAAACTTACTAAACAAACAAGGCTGTCCAAACTCTCCATCTTGTATGCTGACAGAAAGTGGAAGTTTGACTTTACACGCCCTTGTTATGGACTGATCATTATCTCCTTGTATATGGTTTGTGGGGTGCTATTTTTGTGAGACAGAGTCAATAGAATCACACAGAAGTACAGCCTGTAGGTTTTCTATCCTCTGCAAACTAATTGTTAGCAATATATCTAGTGAAGGATCTATTGCTTCACTTTAATTGTTGAGAAAACAGCGCTTACACCATGTGCATCTTTCAGTGGACAGAAGAAAAGGAAGCCAGAAGCAGACAAATTCTTTAAGCCATCTGGAGGAAATATGCATGAACCCACATGCAAAACCTCACTCGAGCTGAGTATTCTGAAGCCGAGATGTAAAACTTGTTACCAGGAGTGGGAATACCTATATGTTTTAGATACATCCTGTTAGTTAAGTCCCTTATTTCAAATTAATGTTGATACTTGAACAGAACTCCTGCTTGGAGCAGAAGTGTGAAAATACAAGACAGGCAAAGCATTGCTCTTGCAACTCCTAAGAATAAATTCTTTCACATCTTCTATCATAAAGCAAATATCTAAAATAAGATATTAATTTAGATTTTTTTTTTACTCAGTGAAACTCTATCATCATGAAACTGCAGTTATGATTGAAGGATGAAAAGGAATGCAAAAGTAGAATCACTGAAGTTGGAGGAACTGAATGAGAACTATGAAAAACGGTCCATGTTACCACAGTGGTCAAATGCTTCTCAGAAACTTCTTTAAACACATTAAAAATTACTGGTGCCTTGGGCTAGATTTTAAAATTGTACCATTTATTAATCTGTGTATTTCAAATTTTAGATGAGATTTGTCATGCTCATTGCAGATGCAGCACTGAGAGGTATTTTTCTACCAAAATACAGCATCATATGATCTTTGCAATTTCCCAGAAAATCATTCCTAGGAAACTGGACTCAGGGAAAGTTATAGGAGACTTCTGTATGCTTCTCTATATATAAAACTAGGTGTTCAATATGGAGTCATCTGGGGGATAATCTGTAGATTATCAGAAGTGGGGTTCAAACCCACTCTAGTACCTCCTGCAACAATTCTGTCTAAGAAGATGTATTGTGCCCATATTTAGGGAGAAAAGCAAACAGGGACAAGAGTTATTTTCCTGTGCTTGGCATTTGACAAAGCTGTTTCATGTCCACATGGCCAAACAGCCCATGGTTATGGGAGCAATTTATTGTTGAACTCAGTCCTGAAAAAACACATTAGGACCATTTCCCAAATAGAGAGTGGCTCAGGGGCCATTGCAAACAAGAACAAACTCCAGGCCAGACTGGGAATTCAGCTGAGTTTTGTATTTGTTTGCCCCTGGGCTACAAACAGATTATTAAAAAGCCAGAGCTGCATCCTAATAACCACTGCTGTGATATGGACTGGGAGGGAGGAGGTTGAACTCCTTCCTCTTTCTGGACCTTGCCTTTGCTGAATGATCCCACTCTGTGATCCTCAGAACACAAACCTGGATTTCTCTCTGTTTTGTAGGACAGCAAGGCTGTCATCCTCAAGACTTTCTCCTCTGTTTTACAGTTTATTCCACTTCAGTTTTTACATAGTTAGGCTCTCTTCTAGTATTTCAAAACTGAAACAATTTTAACTCCCTGTACTATATCCTTAACAATGTTACACTATTTATCACAGGAATGCAATATTAATGGTAGGCAACCCAACTCTTGCACATCAATGCAGTTGAACAGTTGTGATTAGAATTTGTCTTGAAAAGATTATGATATGCCTTTGATTACAAACAGCAATTTTAATGCTTAAATGACAAGTTCTACATTTAATAGCTCCAAATGAAAACCTGAAAAAAAAGGCACATGGTAACAAGGACTATTAAAATAAAATATGAAAGGTAAAATTTATTATTCAACAGATACTGAATAGCAAGATGTTAAAAAGACAGTGCAATCATCAACTGCAATCACCCAAAAATAAACTATGAAAAAGGCATGGAAAAGCAGCAGTGGCTAATCCATGTAACTACATACCTTCTGTTGAGCACAATAAATTGGTAGAAAGCAAAAAGAAGTAACACTAGACACAGAACTACACTGCTCAACTATTACCTGGAACTATCATTTTATTTTTAATAATTTAATAATTATTGGGTTGAATTGGGTAATAATTTTGGGTCGAATAATTGCACTTCAGAACTTTGTAATGGAAGTTTACATCCATTCATAAATATACTAGCAGAACAAAAATATGTTGCTTTCCAGTTTATCAGAAAAATGGGATTTTACATGCAGAGCCTATTTACATTTCAAAACCACTATTACATGCTGAAGTGGTTCATTGAGTGTATATTTTGAAAAGTAGATTAATGGCCCATCTGGGAAAGAGATTAAAACTGAAATTCAAATCTTGGTTTTTAAGAGTAATCAGAAGTTTCCTTAAATTAAACTCTGAGTTAGGACCAGTGGAATACGTAGCTTTTGTTGGCAGTCTGGTCAGGAGAGAAGCTGGTTGCAATAGTTGAAACTGAACCACTGAAAATATTATTATACTGTAAGTATTGCAAAATAATTGTGACCCCAGTATTCATATGGCTGTGGTTTTGCAAAAGTAAGAAGACAGAAAAGAAAAATGCTGATGACTTGGTGCACAAAAATATTTCATAGAGTTGCTATAATGCCCTAGCTCTTTCTAGCCTCCCTGATGTTTGGATAATATACTGACTTGTCAACATTTTTTATGGTGGAAGGGGTCCCTGGTCACAGGACTGGGAGTACAAAGGCATTTGGGACCCATCAGAGAGACAGAGAATCACAGAATCTCAGAATATGCTGAGTCGGAAGGGACACACAAGGATCATGAAGTCCAAGATCTCTCCCTGCACAGGACACCCCAAGGGTCACACCATGTGCCCAAGAATATTGTCTGAGTCCTTCTTGAACTCTGTCAGGCTGGTGCTGTAACCATTTCCTGGAGGAGCCTGTTCCAATGCCAAACCACCTTTTCCTGATATCCAACTAAACCCTTCCTGACTCAGCTTCAGGCCATTCCCTCGGGTCCTGTCCCTGGTCACCACAGAGAGCAGATCAGTGTCAGCTCCTCCTCTTCCCCTCACAAGGAAACTGTACTGCAGTGAGGTCTCTCCTCTGTCTTACCTTCTCTGGGCTGAACAGATCACGTAACCTCAGCTGCTCCTCATTCAGTATCCTCTCAAGGCTGTTCCCATCTTTCCAGCCCTCCACTGGACTCTGACTAATAGTTTAACATCTTTCCTGTATTGTGGCAGCTGCCCCAGCACGCGAGGCGAGGCCGCTCCAGAGCAGAGCAGAGCAGAGCAGGACAATCCCCTCCCTTGCCCAGCTGGCCATGCTGTGGCTGATGCTCCCCTGGACAGGGTTGGCCCTCCTGGCTTGCCATGGACCAGGATCCCCAGGTCTCCCTTTCCATGGCTCTGCTCTCCAGCATTGCATGCCCTGGTTGGTGTGTACATCCAGGGCTGCCCCATCCCAGGTGCAGAGTCCAGCACTTTCCCTGGTTGAACTTTGTAGGGTCAGTGATTTCCCAGGCCTGTAATTTGGGGAAGTCTCTCTGCAAGGCCTACCTGCCCTCCAGGGAGTCGACAGCTCCTCCCAGCTTTGCATCATCTGTAAACTTGCTCAGTATCCCTTCCAGTCGTGCACACTAGTCATTTATGAAGATGCTGAAGAGCACAGAGCTGGACATGGAGCCCTGAAAAACCCCACTAGTGACAGAGAGAGACCATTTTTGGAGAAGAGAGTGCAAGGTTCAAGGGCCTCATGACCAAAAAGGCCCCAACATGTTTCCTGCACTGGAGACAGAAGGACGTAAACATTGGGAATAAACACTCCAAATGACTTGTGAATTCTGCAGCATGGCTGCTCAGAAGAAGACTTCATGTTGTTTCAGAAAGATTTGTTCCTGATTTTTCAAAGAAACTCTTTATTAATAAATTCCCTTTTCATGGAAAATGTAAATATTGACAGTCCTCAATCACACTCAAAACAGACACTTCAAAATACTGGAATTTCACTTAGGTTGAAAAATCTATGTTTTAGTAAGCAGGTCCCTTTTTTTATCTTTTGTTTAATCTCTTTTTTGTTATGAATTTCATTTTCATATTGTTTCATATAATACCATGAGCTGGACATTTGTTTCTTAAGCAGCTCAGTAGGAGTGTTCTGCAGAGCAACTTATATTTTATCATTTGAATTTTCAAAGTAATGGATGTTATTGGATTGATGCAGAAATTTCATACAGAAAATGAAAAATATATTTTCAGCTACTAAATACATTCCAAAATACTAGCTAAGGGGAAAAAGGTGGGTTTAAGTTGATTTTCCTTTTAATAATATCTTGACCCAAATTTACATTTTCTCACTTCTCATGTTTGATTACACAAGAACATGTGTTTTTTCGGACATCAGATGAGCATGTCTGTTGTTCATTCCTTTCCCAAAATAAACATGTTGCCTTAGCATCAGTCAAATCTATCTCTGATGGGCAAAGGTTTTATGAAACAAAATTTACATACATTTTAAGTTCTTGGATTTTCTGTAGTTATCTCACTGCTGCAGTGAAAATATGCATGGTGATGGTGTGGTCAAACAGGCTAATGAGCCCTCCTTGGGATTTAGCCCACAGTGTTACCCATGGTCTCCTCCTCATATACAAATACTTCCACCCCTCCTGCAAAACCAAAAGTGTGAAACCTGGGTTAACAGCAAGCACAAGCTCTGGCCCTGTGACATTTAAATCTTCATCATAGCTGACCTTTTGTTAACAAGAGCTAGGCCTTCATGTTGTTTGAATAAAAGTTTGCTTTAACAACTTAGTCTTCAAAAGTGTAAAACACTTCATGCTTGCTTCTTAGAAATTACTTTATTGTTACATTTCAAAGTTAACACTGATGAAAAAAAACCCTACAAACCTCAAAGTAAATGAAAGGCAAAGACAAAGAAAACAAAGCACTTCTGAAAAGGTTATACAAATAACTGTAAGAACTGTTAAAGCTTTTTTTTTTTCCTTTGGATAGAAAGTTTGGGGTTTATTCTTAGGTCAGTCAAGGACAGCACACGGAGATATTTTCAAACAAGTTTTGAAGTAGGCAGCTCAGATACCCTACATTAACAGGCTTGTACAATGCTGGATCTTCTGCAGCCCGCACTGCTTCTTACAGGCAGTCAAGAAGGCTTTTCTCAACACTATGGCTTTGGAGAATACCAGTTATTTTTCATTTGAATATCCTGGCACCCAAAGGTTTTCTTGATGGCAGCATCTTGTTCCAAATGTTCAGAGCTTCTCCATCTTCCTTTTTGCCGCTGCCACATGGGACTGTGCCACAGCCCATCTATGCCCAGAGCTATGTAGGGCCCAAGTGAGGCACACAGCCCCAGGGAGGCACTGGTGCAGCATGAGCAAGCAGGGGACTCCCAGCCTCCTCTTCACCCTCTTGAGTATCACTGTGCCCCCACATCTGCTTCTCTCTCTTCTCTTTTAGTTTGCTGAGGTTAAGCATGGTATTCCTATCTTGAGATGATATTATTTTAAACAGTCAAGGAAGAGGTTAGGCTCAACATGAAGCAAGATGTTGATGACAAGCATTTATAGTATAGCTCTGTGTTTTGTGATTTCTCTTTTTTTTCTTCACACTTCTAATTTTTGCCTTCAAAGCCCCCTGAGTGCTCAGAGTTTCATATCGGTTCCTTTCATGATTAGATTTTTCCCTTTCCCTTTAGTTCTTGCAGTTTAACCTGCTGTTCTCTGCTAATAAAATCACTCTGACAACCCCATCCTGCCGTCTTATTTCATTTGTGACAATCCCAGCTGTTTGCTTGTTTATTCTTAAGTCTGTTACTAGATCTAAACAATGTCTTTTAGAGTACATCTTTAGTTTTAAATGTCCTTTAGCTGCCCATGGCAGCTATTGGGTTGCATTTTAATATCTAGTTCCCTCTTTTCCAAGTTGAAATGTTAAGTTCTTTCTTATTCTCCATTTTTTGACACGTTCATCTGAGGAACCAGGTTAATATGATCTGGATTTCTTTTGGCCAATCCCTTGTGTGCCTCTTTCAAAATTTCCTTCATAAAAGCCAACTCCTTATCCTTTTCTGATAGTCTCCTTCCTAGTTCTCCCTGTAATATTGCTACACTTCCTTAGAGTTTCACTTCAACACATGGCCCAGCTGCTGAAACAATGCCCTGTGACTGAATGTTGTGCTTCAAACCAATAAAGCAGGTACAATTTGCCAGCACTGAATAAACAGTAAGTTGAGGCTTGTGGTTTGCACTGCTGCATTTTTTTTCCCTAAATTCTCCTAGTTCTTTACAACTGAATTACTGCATTCTAACTTTCTCTTATTGCAAATAAATCTTCCAAAGAGCATGCTGTGCTGTAACATGCTTACACAGTGCAAGACAGGAGAACATGCAAGCTGGGAAAGTCTCTGGGTACAAATTTCATCTCCTTATAAGCTACCTTTAATGCTCTCTGAGTAGGATCATGCATCCATGTAGGTGCTCAGCCTCCTTCCTTGCCAATCAGACACTATGGGTTATTGCAAGGTAAATCCAGAGCCAGCTGAGGTGAGGGGAGCATGGCCAGAATCTGTCCCACCCCAGATGCTGTTCTGAGCACAAGCCAATAAGGAAAACTTCACCCATTCCCTTTTGGAGGTTTATTCACAAACAAAGTAGTGAGAAGGAAGTTATAGCCTTTGTTTTAAACATCTGGCAGGGTAGCCTCTTTTCGACCTGTGGGCAAGCAGTGGAGACACCCAGGGAACCTCAACAGTGCCACTGAAGCACCAACATCAGCAGACCAGCTGCTTGGGATAGATGTTCCAGCTCTTAAAGTCCTGACTTCCCCATGACCACCTGAGACTCATAAATACTTACTGACAACTGACTCTGAGAGTCACAGTCCTTAAGGCTCTGTCATTTAAAGGAAAAGAGTCATAGCACAATTAAAATACTTTGAAACATAGCAGGTGTGTGATCCATTTCTGGTTTGATGCCTCAGAGTGAGAAGTAACCATTCGTTATCCAGGGAGCTGAAAAGTCCGAGCTGAGAAGAGAGGGTTGTGAGTCCTCTTCCTTTTCTTTTTTTTCATTGAAGTTTTGGCATTTTCCTGCTAGTTTTCACCTCTTTGGAAAATACTTTCATTCAAAAAAACCAAACCAAAAACTACAGCCTTTACCACCACCTTTAATTCAGGAAAGAAAAAAAAAAAAAAAAAAAGTAAGAAAATATTCCAACCACAAAATATTTAAGAGCTCCTTATGCAACAACAACAAAGAAACAGTATAATTGCAAGAAGAAAAATATGAAAACTTATGTTGTCAACACAGCGGTACTACAAATCAATGATATCTGAAATATGGTCAGAATAAATCCCTCTGGTATTGCAGCAATAAACCAGTTACTTCTTCTGTGAATCAAATTATTTCTGAAGAAAACCTTGAAGTTTTTTCTAGTCTGAAAAGAAATACTCGTTTTCAAAAATGCAAGATCTCCAGAATGTGTGTTAATCTCAAGGGTCCTGACTGGTTTATCAAATTTTACTCTATTTTAATGTGATTTTCTTGGGTTGCTATGCAAGATGTAACCAAAAGCATGTGTTCTACTCCCAATCTGTTGAAACTGGCTGAAGAGGGGTTTTTCTTTATCTCATAACTTCAGGGGGAGGAGGGGCAGGTGTCTTTCTGTTAATGGGCCGGCTGTTAAAACCACGTGCCTTATCTCTTCCATGACTCCTCCTCCCTCCAGGGGGATATCTGCTGTTAATGGGCCATTAGGGCTCACCACAAGTGATACAATTGCATCATCCCATTGTGAGATGCTCCACCCAGTGGGAGGAGCCAAGCATTCCTACCTGGATAAAACCTGCAATTCAGAATGCCAGGACAGCTTGTTTTCCACTGGATTTCCTAGAGGAAGACCAGACCCATCTCACCACCACTGGACCCTTCTACAGGACCATCTCTGCTCCAACAGAACCACATCTGTTACTCCAGGAGGATTTATTTGGACTGCTACCAACACTCTGATCAACAGAGTGTCAGGTTATTTGGTTGTATTCTGACTGCTGTGGTTTCTAGGATTTTTGTTTGTTTGCTTGCTTGGTTCTTTGTACTACTACATTTGTATTTTTAATATTCGTAGTAAAGAACCATCATTAGTATTCTCATATTTTTGCCTGAAAGCCCTCTTAATTACAAAACTATATTAATTTGGAGGGAAGGGGTTTACATTCTCCATTCCAAGGGAAGCTCTACCTTTCCTTGGCAGACACCTGTTTTTCCAAACCGAGACAGTGATAAAACAAAAGACACACAGATGGTTAGAGATTGGTGTTCTTGTCTCTGTGTGTCATTCGGTGAGTTCTTGAAGGGATGGTTTCACACAAGTCTGGTCTCCAGCTATGGCAACTGTGAACATTCTTGCTCTCTTATTTGAACATACAGAGAAATTAAGGGGAAAAGCTAGTGTATATATACTATTGGCATAAGTCTCCTTTTTTAAGCTTTTGAAAACTGGGGAAATGTTGGTGAGCTACCCTGAAATGTGTGAGAGGCTGCCTCAGGAACAGCAGAGTCACCTCCAGGAGGGCACCTGACAGGTGACTTCTTTCTCCTTTTTTTCCTGGCCCAGGTACCCAAAGACGCACTATCCTCCCAGAGGTATGTGGCCAAATGGCTGGTGATTCTCCATTTAATTGTCTCCTGCCAGTTCAGCCTGAGCGTTAGGCTCAGCACAATTTTTAAAGGCTGTCCCAGAAACCTCGAGTAACAAATTGCTCGTGACAAGTACCACCAAAAGCTGACATTTTCTGGGAACACTGTGATTCCATGAGTTTGGGTTTTACAGAGATAATGACTGTTGCAAAATTTTGTGAAAACTCTGTGAAATGTGTTAGGACTGCAAGCTGGAATATGTGGTTAGGGAGCAATCCAAAGATTTTGTATGCTCACAACAGAGATTGTTCTCAGCTATCATCCAGTACAGCCACCGACGCTAGTGACAGACAGGGGTGGATGTGGATGGAATGAAGTCTCTCAACTCTGTCTATATTCACTATGTTGGAAAGTTTTTTATAAAACCATAAACCTCCTAAACTAAGGTATTCATATGATGTTCTTCCTATGTATATCCACAAACACTTAACAGGATTAATTCTACAGTTCTTTTTCAGTGCAAGAAGATCGAAATAAAAATAAACAATGATAGAATACTTTGCTGGTTGAATCATTTAATTAAAATACAGGACTGCACCAAAATGCCTCCTCTTCTTTATTCTGCCCAGGCATTTGCTCTGGGCTACTTAATGTTCTGTAATGTATTGATATCCATGTGCCTCTTCATAAAAATTAAAAATAAAAACATTTAACCACTTTTGTTTAACCTTTGAGGCAATTTTGCAAAATAACTCAAACCTTTGTTTGAAATCCTTCTGACACAGTGTTTGTAGGCAGCAGTGCCCCTGTTTGCTGTAAGCAGAAGCCAGAAGGGGAAAGTGGTTCACCCAGAAAGCCAAGGGCAGACCTTGAACCTGAGTCCATCAAAATTTGCTCCATGCCTTGGCACACTGCCTCTCACCAGCCTTCTCTATTTGCCTTTCACAGGCTGAAAGTCCAGCCCTTTGTGCCTTGTGGGTACAGCCCTGCTTTGTCTTCAGTGGATCTGCACAGTCCTGCCTGCCCACACTCCTTGGGAAAGGGGTTAGTGGGAACAAGAGAGCACACAAAGTAAGGTCAATCCCATCAAACACGAGACTTCAAAGGGAAGTCTCTGTTCTTAAAGCCAGAACTCTGCTGGTAATAGAGTGACACTATAGAATAAATTGTTTTCTTGACCTTCTTCTACTTCCTTGGTCATAATCAAGCAAAGATTTAGAAAAGACATAAGATTGTCTAATTTTCTTTTGATGGGTATAAATGATGGTGATGATTCCTATGTGCACAAAAATTCACATTTTTGCAAGAAAAGGCTTCTAGAGAAAAATTTAATTAAGTGTGTGTGTAGTAGATAAAGGTAATTTCCTTTGATTTTTTTTTTGGCCAAGAAGTAATCTTCTGCAAATTTAAAGTGGGGGTATTTTGAAAACCTTGAATTCCTGTATGCTAACATTACCTTTCAGTTAACATACAAGTAAAACAGCTGCACATTTCCAGGGCAAAACTGACATTAGTAGATTGAATTTTAATGGCAGTCAGCCTCTCATATAGACAATGAAAGGAACTGGCAGATCATTATTATCTTGCTACACTTGCTTGAAAATGCATTGGGTGAGGGAACCTGGAATTCCTGGCTGGCATTCCCATGCTGACTGTCACTGTCACTGTCATGCCAGCCTTTACATATAGCACTTCAGCAGCAGAGGCTTCCTCTTCTGCTTGCGCCTTCCTCTACCCAGTCATCCCCTTTCCACACCATGTCACCTTCCTGGTGGGTTCTTGAGGCACTCTCATTGCTTTTTCACCCTCTGGCACATCATTGCTTCCCAGCTTTTCACTATTGCATGACAACTATGTGTAAAAGTAAAACCTGCCTCTTGGCCAGACTCTCTGACTCTTAAATGCACGTTTCTACCCACTAAAAAGAGGTTTGGGTCCTTTGCTATATACAGCTGGGGCAGGCAGCAATGCCAGTGGGTTTTACTCTTGTTTTATCCCCAGCACTCACATACCCAGCGTGACATTTTACAGGTTTGCTTCAACTGTCTATATGGAATTATTTTTTTTTTTCACATGCAACTATGGTATACATATAAATTGTTTACATACAATTTATGGGATGAAGGAATAACAATTTTTCAAAGAACTCAGTTCAGAAACACATCTGCTTGAACACAGCTGTATAAATGAGTCTTCAGATGATATGGGTGTAGAAAATCAGAAAAATATCTTTTTGGAGCTAAAAGTTTGTTCAAAAAAAGGCACATTAAGCACAATATTTAAGTTTTATTTAAAAGGCTCTTAATAAAATAGATTTCTAGACAGAAAATTGTGCTAAGTTTTTATCACAAAAGGAATTCAGGATATTTTGACAAAATAAATCTAAGTATTTAAAGTTTTAGTAGTTAATTTTGTGGTGGAAAATTATGTCTTATAAATTCATCCAGTCTTATTCATGGCTCTAACTCTTGGATTATGATTTCTTAAATCTAACCTATTCTGAAATAAATCCATATCATGATTTCTATTTCAGTACAAAACTCAAAATGGCATAGTCTTTGTAAAGGCATTATATTTGTAAAGATATTTCAATGTTACTACAATGTAAAGTTTAAAGAAATTTAAAACTGTAAAAAGAAAATGTAGCTCTTTTTTCCATAATAAGCATTGTGTTTAACCTAAAATATTTTCTGTCCAGACAGTGAACTGAAAACTTAATTATTGCAAAGCGTAATAACAGTAATGGCTATATCTTGCAAAACATTTCTCAGTCCTTGACATAAAACACTTTACAAAGAATGTGAGTGCCAGTTTCTGGCAATAATAGTGATAAAATATTACTGGTTGAAGGGCTCTTTGCCAGGCAAGACACATGATGTGAGGCAATGGCAAGGGAAGGAATTGTAAGGCTAGGTGGGGGAGGGATCCATTATGGGCAGTGCATGAAGAGAGTATCCTCCATCTCCACTAACAGAATCCTGTTGAAAATCTGATGGACCTGTCTCTTAAAAGCAGATTTTTTTAGGGAAAGTGACTAGATTTGAAAAAGCTGGTCTCTGTAGAAAGGCCTTATATGTTAGTTTCTGTTTCAACGTATATGCTGACTTGGCATGCAAGGACCGATACAAAAGCTTTATGTGTTTACTTACTTAATTTAGTAATAAAACATGTTAATGAGATCACTGTTGGGTGTCTAAAAGCTAGGAAAATATCAGACAAATACTTTCTTCCATTGAAATATCTAGAAAATGTTACTCTATTATATCTGAAATATCTATAAACATTTGGCTCCCTTGCATGAAGAAACAAACATGTTAATGGCCAGACTTAAGAAAATGGTTTCAAACAATTCAAATGTAAGAAGTTACAGGATCAGTAAGGTTAACCAAATTCTGCGGTAAAATATTTTCAAATTGGCAGAAAGCTCCTTTTTGGTCATACATGGTAACTGAATTAACAGCATCTGAAATTCTATTCATAAACATGACACTGATTTGGGTGAGAACAAGAATGCTAGAGAATGCTAAAGAATGCTAAAGCCTCTTAAGGACTTTTAAATTTTTTTAAATGTTTTTCATTTTCCAAAAAGAAATATTAATAAAAGAAAATCAATCATAAGGCTAACATTTGCTTCTGTAACTGTAATGTAAAAGATATTGCCTATAATCTAATAATTTCAGGGTTGATCTTTCCAGAATGTTTTCACAGATCGAAGTATTTGCTCTTCTATTATGATAAATAAGAGAAGTGGAGGTTACTGTCTGCCTGTCAAGAGACACACACTGCCTAAGAATAGCTCCATCCAGATTAGACGGCTTCATTTTGCACTTGGATCTCCTCTGGTACTCCCTGTTCCTTAAATAGAAACATTATTTTAGTTTCTAAGTTGTTGAAAACGGTGTTGAAGCCCACCGAAATCTTGCTCCTGGACAGGAACCTGAGGCTTTGTGTTGCATGCCCTGAGATCCGGCATGAAGGGAAGGAGGGTACAAAGCTTTCTGGAGATGTGTCACAGGACTTCAGGAAACCAAACCAGCATTCAGTCTTGGGAACACTGTCATTTAGAATCCATCCTTGGAGTCTACCTTCCACTGTACTTAGAGAGAGCTAGGTGATGTTACCCTGCAGGAGAACTGAAGAAAAAGCTAATAATGAGGTCAGAGGGACATGAGTCCAGTACAACAGTTGCCCTCAGCATTCTTTTATTTTGCAGCCCAAAAACTTTCTGAGGTCATTTAAAAAAAAAATCTTCATTGTAGTCATCCATGACAGTCTGTGGAGTGCAGAGCCACAGTGGCACTCAGGGGTCACAGCTGCACTGAAAAATGATGCACAGGGTGACTCACCCTCACCACCTTCCCTTGAAAAAAGCAAGCACAACACCTACATGCAGTTTATATCCCAGCTGCTTTTTACTCTGGCCTGAATGCAATTGAGATACAGATCTTGTATTACAAGCACAATTTCTTAGCTCAACAATTAAATTAAATTCTAGAGAACAATCTGTATCACATGGTTGATAAATTCTAAGACTTATGTTAAGGATCTATCCAAGACCTGCCAGGTGTAGCATGAGCTCTTTATATGATCCTCTCCTCTATTCACCTACAGCACTAAATGCTGGTCTGGAAATAATGTCTTTTACACTTTTTGCTGATGAAATCAGAGCCATGACTCCTCACCAGTGGCATAGCTCCTGACAACTGCAGTGCCTAAAGGAATACCTCTGCTGCAGTGTTGCATGTCAAGGTTTTAACAGTGTCTAATGGTTTTTCTATTACTTATTTTATTTTGGGATGACAATGACAGATATTTACTTTAAATATAAATGTTCTCATTCCAATAAGCTGAAATATAATGTCTAAAATACTTGGAAGTATCTCTTTGAACACATATGTAGGGACAAAAGATTTCTGCATTGAAAAGGAGCAAATTTTACTCAGTGAAGAGAAACACACAGCAAAGAAAACATTTGTAGTCTGTCACAACAGGACAGAGAATGAAGGCACAGCACAAAAGTGAGCTCCAGAGGCAGGAAAGAGAAAGTTTATTTACAACCAGGGTTTATATATAGTTATATATAGTTATATATAGTTATATATAGTTATATATAGTTATATATAATTTATATATAGTTATATAGTTTTCCAGGGATTGTGTCTGGATTGGAGGGAGAAGTTGCCACCTCTCCATCCACACTGGCAGAGACAAAAGTCCATCAAAGGTCTCTCCTTGAGAGAGGAATGTAAACAAAGATTGTTTTTCCTACAAAGTCCTTGAAAGACTCTACTTTCACGTGTAAACATTCAAAAAGTTTTAGAAAAGTTAGAAAACTCCAGATATTCTCAGGAGGCTTTAAAAATTCTCAGAAGGCTGTAGAAATTCAGGGTGACAGTAATCAGTTCTAGAAATACAAAAAGATTCTGACACAATGCAAAAATGTTTCCCTCCTTTTCTATAAATTGCAAACACCTCTTTCTTAAAACAGTAAAGTGATTCTGGATTTTGGACAATGGCACATTAACTCTTGGTTCTTGTTTGGCCAAGCTTTGCACAAGCCCATCAACATGTTGCCATCTACGTGTGCATTTCCAAATTTTGCTTTCTCCCTGAGGCTTCAGAGTGACATTCAGTAGAAATGGGCTTGGGGGAAGCCTGCTGCTGCAGAGACCTTCCAGCAAATGTTCTCCCTGTTCACCTTCCTGTCTTACTACAGTCACCCCACACATAGCTCTGAGGAGCTTAAGCCTCTTTCATGGAGAGCTCCATGTGCCACCTTTCTGCCTGGAGGGATGCGTTGGTGGCTGAGTGCAGAACAGACATGCTCAGCCATCACTGGAAGGCCAAATTCTGCCTTCAGCCTTTGCACCCCTGATTTATGCAGGATGGGGAGAAAGGGGCTGCTTTGCTAAACACATTTTTATTAAAATCTCAGAGATGAAGAATTGCCATCAGTATAATCAGACACAGAATAATTGGTTACTAAACGTACAGTAGAATTAACTTCCACTAAAACTGGGGCTTTGAAGGATAATTGCTGATATATTTTCCCTATATAAAAAATGGCTTGCAGATTATGAATAAATAAAATGAAGAGAATTTAAACTTCTTTTTTAAAAAAGTTCCCAGCATGAAATGTCTTTGAGAACGGTAACTACATGAATAGAGACCATTATTTAAGAAGATTTATTGTAAGGATATGTTAAATTATACAGTAAATGACATGTTACTATGCCTAATATCAAAAGTTAGGTCCATGCTATCTTAGATGCTGCAATAAAGCAGCCCAAGAAAGTGAAGATGGTGTAAGTCACTGTGTCCTCTCCTTTGCCGCTGTCAGTCACCCTGCTGATAGCAAGGAGGGTTGTAGAGAGATCCTGATCCATCTCTCTGCTCTCAAGTCTGTCCAGGCATAGGCCACCTCTGGCCCAGAGCACAGGCTTCACTCACGTCAGCAAGTGGATCAAGTCCAAGCATTTGTAATGCAGAAGCAAAGTAAGTTCCTGTCCATCTTCTGAGATCTGTGCAAACATGGAAAGTAAAGTCCTTTGCATATCTGTTTTCACTATAGGGTGTGTATGGTGTAATTCAGCCTCTGTTTCTTTGTATTCTGGAGCTGCTGAGAGAAAAATACCTGACAGGTTCCTCAGACTGAATTTTCCTGCATGTCGCAGTTACCCACATTTTTGAGGTCTTTAAACTCTAAAAGGAGTACCTAAAGGTAATACAAATGTCCATCATGCAAGTAACAAACAGGTCACTTAAGGGATAAGAATGGCATATATTTTTTAGCTGATCCTACAAGTAGCTACAAATTTCACTCCAATAAGATAAAAAAAGGGTGATAGGAATTGGTGTTAAACTAACGCAACCCTTTAATTTTTTAATTGATTAATTCTGTACTTTGTTAATTTTTTTCTTCAGAAAATGAAGAAATCACTAACATCATTTAAACTGGAATAATACTGTTAACATCTTAATTGCACATAATACTGATGTTTTTTGGTGTCCAATTAATTTGAAATTGAGAGCTATCAAATATATATGACCTGTGTTATATTGCCAGATCTGCCCAGTAAAGCTTGTTAGGAATTTTTCAAAATTTTTTTTTTAATTCAAAACCTTTCCTGGGAAAAATTCAGTCTAGTATTCCAATTTAACAAAAGGGAAAATAAGTGAACAATGTGTATAGCAAATACCCCAGGAGCAAGTAGTCATGTTACCCTTCCGGATAAGGGAAACTCTGGTTCATGTCCTTCCTGTACTCCTGAGCTCATTTTTCCATATTATTGACATAATGATTTCTAAAATCTTTGAACAGGAATTTTTAAAGTATTTCAAATATCATTGTTGTGTAGGATAGAGAGACTGTTCTGTAGTGCCTGTAGCCTGTCTACCTGAAAAAAAATGTGTAGTCATAAAGCACATGTGTAGAACTCAACATGGTTCTTTTAACTGAATAAGAGTAATCATAAAACCGACAGAAAAAATGTGGGTCAATAGAATCTGTGTCATAACTTCATTCCTTTCCTGAGCTGCCTTTATGCATCAGACAAAAAACACTGTAGCTACTGCTAGCTAGTATTTGATTGGTGCAATTTCAAACAGATGTGTAGCAGCAGCAAAGCAAATGATGGCAGCAAAACAGTGGCAATGTGGTTAATCTTTATTCTTAGAAGGTTATATGTAGAAAAGATAACTTGTTTTTGGTGGTTTCTAAAGGAGCCACAATGTAAACACTCAGCTACCTCCAGTGTTGCATACTTAATTCAGTATAAAATCTTTCCCTAGCAAACAGTAACTCAGTATTTGCCTAAATGGCATAGCAGATATGAAACAAAATTTTGTCTGATCATTAGATATAATGTTTATGAACATGATCAGAACTTGTATGGAAGGGAACATCCAACAGAAATATTTCTTTCCACAGTCTTCAGTGTTTTGAAAAATATATTTACCTGTGAGAAGCAGATTTTGCCATGGAAACTCATGCTTTTTTCCCCCAGTACAAGTCATTCCTTGGGATAAGTTTCTCTAAGCTGTCTACAAATGCTGCTGAGAATGATCAGGAAGTGCTTCTGGCCACTTCCAAACCAGTATAAAAGGGTAAGAGCAATCCACGCCTGTGAATCAGGGAGCACTGCTCAGAGGACTTCCTTGAGAGGTAAATAATTTGGTCAAGAGACATTCCAGAGACCTCATTCTCTCTGGCTACTGCTGCCAAGAGGCCATGCTCTTAAAATTCAAAGTCATTGTTCACTTGTCTTAACTCAGTCATATCAGTTAGGAAACACAACACACTTCAGAAACTTAGCAAGGGAAAGAAAATTTAAAAGCCTGGGAAGCTTCCAGTGATGTGATGCAGGACAGAGTATCTCATCACCTGCTACTGTCAACAAATGAATTGAGGAAACTGCCTGTATTCCTTCAGCCTATGACAGTATGGATGTTTCCCAGAAACAGAAATTACAGAAAATATCAACATAGGGGTAGCATATGACAGTCTCTCGCCCATCTGCAAGAAAGAGTAAACCACACCTAAACTATTCCTAAAGGAGAAACATCTACCAAATCCAAGCATAGGGGGTTCTCTCTGATGCCCATCCCTCAGGCATCCTGGCCAGCCTGTCTCATGCTCTGCTAGGCACCTCAGCAGCTGGGGTGGAAAGCTGTGAGATCTCTCTGTATCTGAGGGGAGGAAGAAGGAGAGGGCCAGCCAGCAAGGCTTTTCTTCTCAGCACTGAAGATCAAGCATGGATGGAGGAACAGGATCAGCTCCTGCCATGCACTAATCTCACCAGCAGCAGCAGCAATGGCAGCAATCTCTTTGCAGTCCCTTCTCACTTCCTTCATCCCAGCTTTTTCTCTACCCACAGTAGGAGGATGCAGCTCTGGCTGGTTTTGGAATTGTATCATCTTCAAACACTGCCAGGGTCAGGGGAGTGGACAGGCTCTTGGAAGGAGCAGTCCAGGCCTTGTATATTTTACAGAACTTCAAACATATTCCTGAGATCCTCCAGCCTCAAGACACCGCCATAAAAGTATTTCATCCATATTTGTCACTTGCAGGCCTCCAGCGACATCTTTTCACACTGCAAGCTCCCACATGTGAGCTTTAACCCAGAGCCTTCATCCATCTGGGAATTTGCCATGCTCCCCATGCCTCCTCCAACACCCATTCCTTCCCCCCATGCCCAGCAGCTTCGCCTTTGCTGTGCCTGAGCCTTACCCAGCAAGGTCCCTTTTCCAATGGTGTCTCCCTGCACCGGGGCTTCACTCCGAGCATGGCACATTGATTTCCCTATCAGACTCCTACAAAGAGCCCATTAACAGAGACATATGTCTGCACTTCCATAGCGCCTCATCTAACAGAAACAATCTTTCCTCTTAATAAACTGGACATGGCACAGCCATTAATAGTGAAGGTTTTGCAGCACTGCTATTTGTTTTCAGAATGCGTTAACACTTGCTTCTACACTTTCAGTGTTTGCTCCTTCATCCACTCTCCTTTGTGTTTGAGCTTTGGCTGAGCATAGGAAATAGTTCAAATAATTATTCTTCCATTTGGACAATAATGGATAGCTTCTCTATAGTTACAACTGAAATCAGTAGCTCTTTTTTTATACTTCTACAATTTCAATTCCACAAAACTCGTTTGACATGCAATTTTAATTCAATATTACCTCCAGATTCAGAGAGAAATAATTAAGCTGTCTTTAAGCTAAATTTAAAGAGCACAAGGGAAAAGGCAGTAAAAACTGGTTCAAGGTTTGCATTTGCAAGTAACGTTCCTTTGTCTACCTCAAGCTTCCTTAAAATTCATGCTTAAGGTATACTTGGCAGTAGTTTTATAATTAAAAAGCTATTAAGCTTTCATAAGAAACAAGTGAAACTGTTTTTTCCCTAATTAGCTAATCATAAATTTTTCAAGGAAATAGTCTTCTGCTAGAAAATGATGATTTGAAGAGGCAAAATCATCAACAGTAGTATGCTGATTATAATATATTCATCTTACAAAAATCAGTACATCTCCCCAGTTAATTAAGTCTGTCCTTTGATAGCAAGTTCACTTCTCTGCCTGGATAACTCATATCCTACCTCCCACTACTGCCTTTATATATGCTGCACAGTGAGATGTCGGGAAATCAAGCAGTGACAGTGCTCTCCACCTTATTAATTCCACTCTGAAAAGTTGATAGAAACTTTTGAATCATCATTTCTCAGTGAATTTTCTAGATTCAGGGGAAAATATGTCTATAAAAGAATATTTAGTGATTTATAAAAATTCTTCTGAAACAGATCTCTGGTCTCTCCAGCTAATGTAATGTAATTGTTCTTCAGATTTGTAATTCGTTTTCCCAAAGACATAGAGATCTTATGAATATTAGTTTTCTGTTATGGACATGTGAAGGCCAGACTGAGGACACATTTATAGAAATGATAGCTCTTCAGTGCAAAGATGGTACTAATACCAGGCCTCATGATTATAGTGTTGCATTGCAGAAAATTACCTGCAGACTGGGAAAGTAACTTGCTGGTTAACTGCAAAGGGATTATTGGATGTATTTTCCTCAATACACACAAGCCCTTCCTTCTGCTTGCAGAACCTGTCTTAAAGACACAAAAATCATTTTTCTCCAGAAGTTTTACAGGTCAGCCTGAGATGCATATGTTCCAGGTGGGTTTTAGACATCAATAATAAAAAAAAGTCTTTAAAAAGAGAGCAATGTGGCTGTATTCAATATACAGAACAAACAAAACCCTTTCTACACCCATTCAGTCACACCCCCCACACTTGCATGCATCAACAGTAACCAAATTTCCTGTCACAAATAATTTCTATCTGCTTTTGCAAGATATTACGAGAACTCTTTCTTAAATCATATATTTGATATCTGATACCAAGCTGCCAAAGAGGTCCATCAGCTGTTTTAGGCTTAAAGCAAAATCTTCTCTGCAAACCCCAAGAGCTCTGAAAATAAAGTATGTTTTTATTACCTAAACTGACTTAGGGATCTCACTAGCAATAACTTGATTGATTCTTGAATACCTAAAATACAGTAACATTTACCTTTCTCCCTGATCTGTAAAACTGAAGTTAAATGTGGCAAGCAGGGAGAGAAAAGGGAAAATTACAAGAAATTAATGAATGTCCTGCGGGAATTGTTTCTACTGCTCAGTAGAATGAGAACTGGGAAGAGAGGAGATGTTATGAGACCATCTTCTTCTAAACCCCAGAATGAAGAAGGGACTTTTTCTACCATTCCTTATCCCCAGAACAGACTTATTCCACTTCCCAGGAGTTATAGTCCAAACTGATCTCAATTCTTTTTCCGTGTTCCTCAAATAAAAACTAAGAGAAAACCACCATTTCCTTTGCCTAGCAGTAGACAGAAAGAAGCTGTTTCCAGCAGCTCAAGATGTGTTTTGTAGAGAGATCACAAGCTGCAGGTTGCTGGTGGCCCATGGTGAGGCTGGAAGTGGGCAGAATTTTTAATATTGTTTCAGCATGAGATGGATGAATGATTTCTTCCAAAGAGTGAAAAGAACTGTGAAGTGGATGAGACTGATAGGAGGACAGAGAGCAAGCCTGTTGCTCAGGAGACTCATTTCCTTCTTCCAGAGCATGAACAGCTTTTCACCACCCTCTTTCTTTCTATTCCTTGCCAGGTTTCCCACTGTCAGTCTCTTTCTCCAGCACCTCCACACAGAACTCCAGGCAAGTGATGCCCTGTGTCCCACACATGGGCTTGCTTAAGCAGCCCTTGGCAGGGGCATTCATTGAAAAGATTCATTTTCCTCAGAACAAGACAGAGCATAAAGGTGAGGGCTTGCAAATGGAAGGAGTAGCTAACACAGGTTTACTGTGGTGGCTTGTCTAAAAGAGGTGAAAATACTTGGGAGTGGAGTGCAACCTTCTCACATCTCCATGTGAGAAAGCCTGGGGATGAGCATTCAAAAGTTGTAAAGGTATGACTTCTTGTCCAAATGAAAATGTGAGGTGTGAAGGTAGGTTGTGAAAATTCTGCAACGATGATATGTAAAATATCTGCTGCCTAAGGAGAAATAACTGGATTTGATAAGATCATGTCAGGCTCTGTCATTTTCCTTAGGAAGAATTTTACTCTGTGAAAGATGTGAGAGTTACAGAAAAATCAGATTGGAGGAGTAAGGTCATGGTTGTGAAAAGATGTCTTCTCCAATAAAGCAGCAAAAAGAGAGTTTTTGTACTTACAAAGTGAGTAAAATCAAGAAGACCTGGAGACTCCTTTCTTTAGAGATTAATAAGAGAAGGAAAAAGAGTTCTGCAGGGAAATATATGGCAGTCCTATGTCAGTATTGTTAATATTTCAGAATATATCAATTAATTATTATGTAAATAGCTATTTAAACTAAATGACAAGTCGCTGTGATTTTTTATGAACGCTGTATGTGTAACCATAGATGCACTATGAGCTTGACTCCGATAAAATAATCAAGGCCCAAATTAATAAATGATGATGAGAGATATTGTTGACTGATGTGTCTCCCATTTTGGAGTCTGGCATTAGCCAATTTGGCCTTAAATGAAAGAGAAATAATTTTCAATCTACATATCCATTCTCTTTTGTTAGCAGATTGTCTACTTTTGTTTGCAGATTTGCATGAGCTCCTGATGACAGCTGACTCACACATACTGTAAACCAAGAAATATCAAGTAAAATGCTGTTTGGCAGCAAAGCAACTAAAACATATAATCATTTAAATATTGACCCTTGACTTTTGTCAGCATATTTTTTATGTGTCTTTTTCTTTTAGAGATGAATCTAAAATTCTTAAGATCCTGTTGGTGAGCAGTATTTTGTCCAGCATGCTTGACCATGCAATGGGCACAGCAGCATTCAAGTTATACAGGGAGTTGAAGGGAGCCTTCAGCTGCTCGGACCAGGCACCCAAACACTGAGATTCTCTAATAAATGGTCCATATTGCTTTAGAGATGGAAAAGAGAGACAGAAAAGAAAAATATCAAAAACTTAGGGCTTCCTAGTTCAATAGTATCTGCTCTTTAGTTGGAACATATGAAGACCTGTTTCCAAAGCACTGAGTAGAATAAAGATGAAATCAATCAGTTTTCTTATGTATATAAGGAAAGAAAGATACCTTATGCATCATGTAATCTTTAAAAGAAAAATGCCCTTAAAGGTTTGATATGAGCATCATGCTTTTATTTTCAAACCTTGTTATTTTTATAACATTATTATACAGAAATTATTAAAGGGACTTTTATACAGAAAGAGAAGCTTCACAGTCAGTTAAACACAAAGGTTTTCTGAACTCTATTTTCAGTTCATGGACATGGAAAGTAAATGTGCAGATGTGAACTGAGGAGCCAAGCATCTTGATATGCCTAAGAAATTATTTCTCACTTTGAACTGTTTAAGGAAAATTATTTAAATAAACAGGTTTTTTTATGAGTGTTAGATTCAACGACATGGAAAATTACTTAATTTATTTTAATTTTACCAGATAATTTATTTTGGTGTTATAATATTTCCTTTTCACCTTTTGATGAAATTGAAATTTCCTTCAATTTTAACGTAAAGACTTTTAATAAAACTTAATAAAATAAAACAAAAAATAATACCAGTTAATTTTCAAAAACTTGACTTTTCCTTAGTTTTGACTTGATAGAATTGAAATTTTGCTAGTCAAACAACCAACAAATCAAACAGCTAAAGAAACCAATTAGTTTCACATGCTTAACTTGGAAGAGTGACAGGAAAGCCATTTTGTATGTATCTCAGTGGTATAGTAAGGGATAAATGCTAATGATGCAGTGAAGTTTATTCTCTTCTCACATCTTCGCTTCACACCTCTGAGGTGATTCTTCCTTTTCTGTTGCACCACTAACATATCTCACCATTACAGAAATCATTACAGAAATTATATAGTGTCATACCCTTAAACAATACATCCCACAAACCTTTTACCAGTTTTCTTTTTTTCTTTTTTTTTCCCTTCACATTATCATATGTGGCTGTAAATATGTGACCACAACTGGCAAAATGATGTCAAATTAAATTAGTCATGAATCCAAGTCTTTCACCCCTTTATTTGGGTAATTGTCTCAAAAGATAAAGAGCTACTAATAAAGTGAAAGATGTGTTGTTATTCTTAGACAGGACTACTGTTCTCTCATTTCCAAACAGAGCTCAGCAGCAACTCTTCTGACTAAATGGATCTTAGCAATTAGAACTTGACTGACAGTAGCTCAAATGGTTTTACTGTCAGTAAAGTCAAATAACGAAAATAACTTACAGAAGAAAACTGTGTTCAAGTATTTTCCCAACTGCTGAAGAGTCTAGGTTACTGCATTATTAAGGTAAAAAAATATTTTCAAATACAATTTTGATTTTCAAAACACTGAAAATTTTGTGAAATGTATGTTCTGATAATTTTTGTTGTTGAGAGTCTGTGCAAGAGATTTATATAGAAGGGTTTTGTTTAAAAACCTCAGGCAGTCTTAAAATAGCTGATGGGCATATGAAGCTTTTCTGGTTGTCATTAATACTGACCCACACACATCAGATCTGAGCTATGCTATGCTTCTGGCCTCCTACAAGAAGCAGAGTAGAAGTAAACGTCCTTTAGGAAGAACTCTGGCATGTCTCAAAGAGGTGCTATTTTTCCTCCTACTCCTTGTTTATGCTTGAAGATACAAAATCACAGAATTCCTTCTTAAGTCAGCACTGTTTTGCCATGACAGTGAGCAAGCAACAGACCACCAGGAGATTTTTGGTGCAAAGCTGCCACAAAGACACAGGCTTTTCAGTCTCTGTTGTCCTTGAGCATCACAGAGCCTGGGCACGCCAGGAGCAGAAATAGAAGCAAGAATTGGATAGAAATGGTAATTCCTAAAACATGGTCATGTTTTCCAGAGTTAGGATCATCTATAAATGCTACTTTTTCTGAGAATGCACTTACATTTCATACAGTACTTCAGTAAGTGAAAGAGTAGGTTTTAGTCATTGCTACTGATATAACAGGTTCTTTCCCAGCTACAAGGGAAGCTAAACTTTGCTGCAACTGCTTTTTGTTACTGTGAAAACTATAGCACATTCACCTGCACATCGTTTACATAAGTATGATAAGAAATACGTATAAAAACACTGTTTTCTCTTTCTCTAGCCTCAAATGTCAATATGTTGTGTGAGGGAGGAAGCTGGGAGGAAATTGAAGTTTTCCTCTGAAAGATCATAAATCCAGATCTGTTACTCATTAATGAACTCCATGTAGCTCTTAATTGCCAGTAGATTTGCTGTGTAGAAAAACAGACAGTCAGGAAGACAAACAGGCAGCAGGCAACCACAGGTGCAACTGGTGCTTACCCTCCTGTAGCTTGCTAAGGTGTCTGATAAATATACTGAAAACGTGTAGAAATTTTGATGAACCAAGTCTACTCGGCCCTCATTTTTCATCATATTGATATTAAAACCACAAGTATTTTCTGCTGAAGATAAGTCCTTAGA
This sequence comes from Hylia prasina, assembly GCA_013397195.1. Taxonomy (NCBI): domain Eukaryota; kingdom Metazoa; phylum Chordata; class Aves; order Passeriformes; family Sylviidae; genus Hylia; species Hylia prasina. Next base: position 312,048 of record VYXD01006142.1, read on the forward strand.
GGAAAAGAACCCTCTGCCTGTTAGGATCAATATGGTGATGAAGTTGGCTACCTCACTGCTTTATGAGCTACTGGGTTTGTGAGGGCTGGTGCTTAGCTTGTGGTCACTTTTGTGAAAACTACTGAAAGAAATCATCATAAAGACAAAGCAGTTTTACAAAGTCTCAAATGCCTCAGCCATAAAAATGGAGAGTTTTAGGCCGTAACTAGCTATTTAAATAAGCTGTATGATATGTACAATTGCAAAACCCCAGGATGTCCTATCACTGGGAATTATGGCCTCGATGTTTGTGATAATCACAAAATCATCTAGGTTAGAAAAGATCCTTAAAATCTTGAAACCAACTCTAATCTATTTAGAATGGCTAAAATGTGAGAAGGTGATCTTACCTGGGATATAGATTAAGAATCTGCATGTTTTCCATTTTGATAAGAGATACTGAAATAAGATGTACATAAACAAACAAGAGGGAGATGAATTGCTGAATGACAGAAGATAACAGGGTTGTTGTTTTTTTTAAGTTGCCATTTGAATCTAACAGCGCTGTTATTGGCAAGACAATAAAGAAACACATTTTCCTAAAATTTTTTACCACATCCAACGGGTACAGGCTAGAACAACTAAAATTTCTAACCCAAACAAATATGTGCTGTTTCTGAAGGCAGACCAATTAATTAGTTTTCATATCAGTACTTTTAAGCAGTGACAGTGAGAACTCTGTTGTATGACACTTGGGTTTATGCCTGACAGCAGGCAAGGGAGAGTTATGTGAAAACTCCATATCTTGTATGCTTTATGATACCCAAATTGCTGCTAGGCACTGGATTATGGGAGTTCTGTAGGAAAGAGCACCCTGCAACATGCATGCTGCCTGTCTCAGGCCGCTGCCCAGACAGGGCAAGTAGAACAACACAAAGCAGAATTCACCTGATGCCTCACCTTGCTCAAAACACTCTGTGTGCTTTGTTTTAATCAGTACCTTAATGCTAAATCATATAAAGACTGTTTGGATGTCTAATGCACATGGGTGGATTTTTTGGTGGTTTTTTTGGTGGTTTTTTTGTTTTTTTTTTTTAATCAGGAGAGTCATATAGAAAATATTAAACAGATAAACACTGTAAAGGGTCTTGCAATTGGGACAGCTGGGAGCTCATGATTCTCTCCTGCAGTGCATGGATGGGCTTCATTCTTCTGGAGCAGCCAAATGAGCAGGCTGCCATGAAATGTCAACATTTTGTTACTTCCTTTTATTTTGCTTATATTTTAAACAAATTGTATCCAACCAATTGATAAATTAAGAAGCTGGAGCAGAAGCAACAATAGATATATGACCACCTCTTCAGGACAATGAACTAGCAGGACTGGGTATGGCTTATCTAAACAAAATCTATTTATTTACTTGATAGCAGGACAGGATATACAGGTGTTACAAAGGAAGTAGACATCTTGAACATATGGTGCACCTCATGTTTGCTTTTCCCCTGCAGCACAGACTTAGCCTTTGATTTCTGCTTCCAGCTCAGCCATGGCTCAGCTTGGATTTATCCTCTTGTTCCCATCCACCATCCTCTCTCTTTGTTTCCATGGTCAATTTGCAGAAAAAAACCTGAACTTATGTATGTGGTTAGTGTTTGTATTTCATTTATTCCTTCTGCTTGTTTATTCTTCAGCTTCCAGAACTTTATACTCTCCTTTGTAATTTTTAATACTTGTCTTTTTTTTGTTGATCTTGATACCACTTGACCTCCAAGTTCCAACCATTTGCCTGGAAGGAGAGGAGAGGAGAGGAG
>VYXD01006142.1:314154-349471 GCA_013397195.1 Hylia prasina
GAGAGGAGAGGAGAGGAACCCTTCTTCACCAAAAGGTTTTTCCTTTCTGCTTCGCATACAGATAAAATCTTTACTGATTAATGTATGAATTTGGTTAAAATTGATTACAGAATTGATCAGAAAACAAACAAAATAAACCTTTCAAACAACCACAAAATACTATAAGCATATATAAGGATAACAAAATTTGTGATTATTGGTTGCTCAGTTCTGATTTATCCCTGGTTAGAAGAATGTATCTATATTTAAATTGTCCCTACATATCAGTAACACCTTTGAAACAGTACACATCTTACATTGAGTGATCTTAGACACATTCTTTACAAGAATTAGTTCTTAAATGTCTTTCTTCTTTTTGTGGAAATTCCAGATCTGTTCTCATTTTTAGTTTTTCTTAAAAAACTATAAACTTGCATTGTTAGACAGTTAAGCTATCTAAAAGCAAACATCCTTGCAAGAATTTTCTTCAGAGAGTTAAATACTGCTGTCTGTTGGAATTGTCCAAAAATTTTAGTTGCTCCAACTGACCATATCAACAGGCAATTTCGTTTGCATATCAAAGATGATTAGGGTTGTTATACAGTCATGTTGCAAAATGGCATGGTATAATTCAAGTTTGTAAAATAACCTTGCCACTTTTATTGAAATACTCAAGTGTCCAAAATACTAGTTAAATAAAAGCAGAATCATGGATTAATTTGTGTAACTTCTGTACACTGACTAGTCTTTCATACAAACTTTTGTTTTTAATCCTAGTCAGCAAAGCAACAGACTTAATCTTCCATAGATTAAAAAGCAGGTGATCTCTGAAGGAACTCATAATTCGCTTGAAGTATCTCATCCATGCTGAAAAATGGAAGGCATATCTGTAGCCATGGTTGTGTAAGTGTATTGGTGAGCCCCCTTAGTGCCTCTTAACATGCTAAGGTCAAGTTTACTCCACTGAGGAGCTGATAAGGCACCAGGGAGTTTCTAAGGAGCTCAGAAAAAAAAAAAAAGTCTCTGACTATTCACTTTTAGGACAAAACCAGAGAGAGAATCCTAGAAAAGATCATTGTAGATGGTGTGAAAGTGTTTCAGCTAGGGAAAATGTAACACAAGAAAAAGCTTAGCTGCAGAGCAAGGAGGTTGTGAATATAGAGGGGGAAAAAAAGCAATTCTACTATTGTTAATCTAAGTCTAATTTCTTACTCATTCTACTTTTCCCTGTAGTTATCTATATTAAAACTGAAAAAAAAGGGATTAAAAAGGAACTTTCCACTAAGATGAATAAGACAGGATCATTTACCATATCACACTTTTTTTGTTGTCGTTGAGGCTTAGGAAGACATCCCAAGAAAATTAATTTTCCTCTGCTCTAAATTTATATAACAAACAATATAGTTGCCTACAGAGCAGCATCACATTTAAGCCAAAATATGAATGCTCAAAATGGGGGGTGTTTGTTATAGGTTCTCAAAACAGTTTTCTAATGCACTGTTTTTACTTAAACTTTTAAAAATCATTTCATTCTCAGCTCCTTCTCTTGTTAATTAATGTAACTGATAAACATGGGGATTTGGGGTTTGCCGCAGCACTTTATTGAGCTCTGTGGAAAAACTGAGTTAGGAATTTGTTTTTTCACCATGTTAGGTTGTTGAGGACTGAGATTAGTATTCAGATTGATTTTCAGTTATGTGGATCTACAAATCAATAATGTCGCTGATAAAGCATAGTTTCAAAACAGCAGGATATTAAGAAGTCTGTGTTAAAGAACAGTTTGAATCCAAGAATCAGACTGTTCTTTTGAAAGATAAGAGAGATTCAATAAAGTTCAAAGACATCAAGTGAAGCAAAACTTTTACAATTGTTATGCTTTTTATTACCATAGCATTCATTGGCAATGACTAATTGGTTTATTACTTTCTTTTTCTCATCTGCAAACAAACACATGGATTTGGTTGCAGGTGGAGAAATTTTACTTGGACTGGCGTAGGAAAAGATTTTAAACTTTGTCATTATAATGTGCATGGTCCCATAGAAAAAGTTGTTCTAAGTTTTGTGAGCAAAACCCCTGCAAAAATTAAAGTTCAGTGAAATGCAACACGATAAATGCCTGAGTCACATCTAATTAAATCAGCAAATCGATACTGGTTCTGAACACACCCCTGGATCAGGCTGAGGTGAGCATAGCTCTTGCTTGCTGCACAGCTGCTCACTTCAAATCCATCCAGCAGAAGGGAAGCGCTTGATCTCAGGTTCCTGTGAGCACAGCCTACCTCCCCACATCCCAGATAGGCCAGGCTGGCAGGCAAGTGGTTCTTCCCTGCCCCCTTCCATTTCTCAGTCAGATGTCTGTGAGTCTCATGGAAAATAATCATGATGTCTGAAGCTGGGTAAAGTTCATTGCTGCTTGATTTGAAAAGCTATTTTTAATAGTTTATCTCCTATTTGTCACTTACCTATGGAAATTACAAAGAAGTTCACTAAGAGAGGCCTTCAAGACTCTGGAATTTTCTGGATATGGATCAAGTCTTTGCCTATTGCCTCAGTCACAAGTCTGTCGTTGTAGTAGGAGATTCAAAGGGAATATGGTCAGACTCCCTTGACCATGTTGCTGATACAGTTACACAAATCCACTGCCCAGAAATAATGGCTGTCCTCCCCTGCCTTGATAACTGATTTCAGCATTTTACATTTTATTTCAGCAATTTACATTTTTATTCAACTTGAACACATATTACAAAAATATGGATAAAAGTGTTACCAGCTTTATTTATAATGATATGCAATTAATGGCAAACAAAAATGCAAACATTCATTACCTTTCGCTGTGCTTCAAAATATACAGACTTTCTTTGACTTCAGTTACAGAAATTTGACAAGGTTTTCTTACTCCTGTATAAAAGCAGCCTCTTTCTGTCTCTATCAATGTATGAACAGATTCTCACTCATCTGTTAGGAGAAGCCAGTTAAAAGGCCTGAAAAGAGCATTAAAGAACAGCCACTCACTAGTTTCCTTGCTAGGAATCTGTTCTCATTTACCTGTGGTTTTTTCTCTTCTGTAGCTCAATTTTCTTAAGCCCTTTCAGCAAGAGAACATCTTTTCATTGTAAAGTTTTCTTTTAGAAAATCATTTAGTTCTGTGGCTACCAAAAACAAAACAAAACAAAACCTAAAAAATAAACCCCAAACAAACAAAACCCCCAAACACTACAAACAAAAACCAAAACAACTCACAAACCCAAACAAACACAAAACCAACCAACCAAAAAACCAAACCAACAAACAAAAAAACCACAAAAAGCTCAACCCAAAACCTCACAAGTATACATATTTTTTAAAAAATTATCTTTGATGAGCAGCTAATGTAAATTAATTTACACAAGTTCACAATGTTACTAAATCTGTTCCAGTTCTTTATTGGGAAGTGATCTTAGTGTGCTTCCTGCAGACTTATGTTAATGCAACAACAAAAAATTTACGAAGACACATATTGAGATTGGAATCACATGGGGTTATCTAGGTAAAATAATTCTTCATATATTGGATAATGCAGAAAGTTATTAATTCCTAGAGGATATCCACATTTTGCATGCAATATTTACGGTCGGAAGATTTTGTTCACACACTTTATTTGGGTTTGAAAAAAAATCAATTAAATAAACATTGTCCTTTCTTTTGTTGTTTTGTTTTATCTTTTTAATCTTTTCTTTCTCTTCTGATGTTTTCTGCTGTGTACTGTAGTACTGTAGGAGTGCTCTTTGCTTTTCTTTTTCCATACTTATGCCTCCTACTTACTACTAGTAATTCTTTAACTATTAAAAAGTTGCAGAATGCCACAGAAAATAAAAGGCTGTAAGGTAAAAGCATTTTTTTGCATCATTTGTTACACTTGTAGCATGTTGATAAAAGGCATTTATGCATAAACCACTTTGTATAATTGTTTCTTCCTCCCCTTCAATACACTAATACGTGTATAAAATGCCTTAGAAAGCATTTTAAACAATCCTTATAGTAATTGATATGTCTCTTCTCAGTCTGTGACAAAGTGTGATTTTTACTACTATAGGAGTTATATTCAGTCCAAGAATATGATTTATAGGCATCTATAATATGCAGGTATTGCGTTAGTTACAAGCACACACAGATACAAGAAAACAGCCTCTCTATAGAGTGATGAAGTTCAGGTTCAGAGAGGTAAAAAGGTGATGTGATAGCTCTCTTTTTGCTATAATAATAGTGCAGACAGTTTTCCTTTTGTGTCTAGTGACACTTAGTCACTAGAAGTGAACTTAATTTCATGGTCCACTGTGTAACTAGACTCTACAGACTACTAGAAAGTATGTGAGAGATTAAATTATTGATGTCAGCATGCTCCTCATACAGATGTTTACAGATAAAGAATTGCTTGAGAAAACAATTATTGCCTTCTAAAACCATGAGGGCAAATTCAATCTACAAGGCATAACTTTAGAAGCACAAGAGTCCTGAAGTTACATCAAAGCTATGCAACCTAATTTTTTGTTGGGCTTGAAAGAAGTGTACTTGCAGGAGCCCTGTGCAGGAAGGCTAAAACACACCAGATTCCTTCTGCAGTATATTGGGCCTTACTGCAAAATTTACTTCCAAAATTCCCCACCTGCCTCCAAACTGATTTGCTGTATTTTAAAACAAAGTCTAAATTCTACCGCCTTTTTTGCTGCCTGCTGCCAACAAGGGATGTGATAAACCCCAGAGCAAAATTTATCCTCTTCTGTATATCTTACTTTGTATACTTAATGATTGGGAAAAACTGCATCTCTACCTACATACGAAAAGCCTTTAAATCTTTCTGTATAGTATATGCAGAGGTGCCCTAGCTCAAAAGGCCAGTGAAAAAAAATAAAGGTGTTCTGCTGGAAGACTTTTATTCGTCTGAAACCTGAGGGATTTTTAGGATTTTTAAATTTTTTTTTAATTTTTTTTTTTTTTTCTAGGTCAGGGTAAAGTTAGTTAATGTTGTCATTAGCCACCATTTATCAGGTTGGCTCTAGTTAAAGTGTATCTTTTAGCTTTCTCCTTCAAAATCGAGGAAAAGACTTTTTGTAATTCACTTTGCAACTTTTTAGCAATGTTTGATACATAGTGAGGCATTTGAAATAAGATCATCCTAGTCAGCTAAGAAAATTATTTCACAAACAGGAATAAATATTTTACTTAAAAATGAATAAATATTTATTTGGTGGCAGGAATTTGTAGTGTTTGCTAAGAAGGTAGGGAACTTAATGTCTCATTAACTTTGTGCGTAGGCAGCTCATTACTAAAATTGTATAAGCTCTGAGTTTCTAACTGAAATGTGAGGTCTTGGTGATATAGATCTTTATCTGAAATATGAGTCAAAAGATAAACTTCAGTTTCATGCACTAGAAGCACCCCACCTTTCTGCTTACTGGGGAAGATGGGCTGTTGCTGGCCTGCTTACATTTCACCAAGGTTTCAGAAATCCAGGGTCCATAGGTCTTTGTTTCCAGACAGGACTAAGATGCATCAGGAGTTTTATTTGAATAGAATTTGTATCTGAATTAGAATAAGAGCCTTGAATATGCAGCATCTCTAGGGATCCACCAACCATAGTCTTTGAACTGCAAAATCAAAAATCAATTATCCATCAATGGACCGTGACAGAAAATCTGGACCAATATCAGATGAGCTGGATCCCACCCACTGATTTTTCCCATTGTGAAAACTGCCATCATCAGAGGAATGAAGAGACTATTACAAAAATAGTCTGTTGGATGTAAAAGAGCATTTTTATTGTGCTTAACAAGAAACAAGAATAAAATTACCTATTTCGTCATATGCATAAAGAACAGTGTTGGACTTTAAGGTGGAACAATCCTGCACTGTTTTATAATGTTTAACATCTGATGAACTGAGATTCAAAACCAGATGGATGGTTGAAGAGACTTTATAGACATTAACCCTCATAATAACAAGGTATCAGTTGATGTTATCAATAGCAATGAATTCTAAGATTAACATACAGAACAATGAAACATGATGTCTCACCCAAACATTATGGAAATACTGTATTGCATATGAAATGAAATGAAGATAAGCACATCTGGAAACTGCTTAATTGCCCCACACCAACTTTATAAATCTACATGCTATATGTTGACCTTTTTTTTCTACTTTATTTCTTTTCTTTTTTCCTCCCCCTTATGTGCATATCTAACTCTGAACAAAGGTTAAGGAAGTATCAGGACCTATATGCCTTATTTGTCATCTGTTCCCTGACCCTGTCATGGCTTTTGCAGAGCCTAATTGGGATGAAGGAAACATGAGACAAGGCACTTTTTGCAGGTAATCTATTTTTACCTTTTTTCACTATCATAATTTCCTTCACAAAGAAAAAAAAAAAACCTACCCAAATTATACTTTTTGCTTTCCCAGTTATTCAGAAATAACTGGTTCAAATTCCAGCTAGTGACATTGAGCTAATGAAGTCTAAATATCAGATTTTTTTCTTTTTAGCTGCCTGAATGTATAGTGAGTTTTTTCTACTTCAAGGAATAATTGAGCAGCATGGACTATGTTGTTCGTTGATTTCCATGTACCATCCTAAAAACTATATCTCCCTCAATTACTGTGTGAAAAGCGTGTGATATTTTCTGTAAGTGGAGGATTTGTTATTATGCCTTTGTGGAGAGTTTCTCCATTTCTGCTAGGATCTCTAACCTGGCTGGTCTTCCACTGCAGAAATGACAGCCTCACTTCTTTGTGATGAAGGTTTTCTTGCACCCAAGGAACCAGACTGCTGAATTATCTAGATGCCTAGTGATAATACTAGTGATCAGAAAAAAAGTGATTAATTACAACATTTACCATATTTTTCATGATACTATTTTAAAATATGGACATATTATGAACATGCAGTACAACATTCTTCAAAACTCTCAATTTTAAAACATGGAGCACAGTTTTCTGTTGTGGTAAATCTAATAAACTGTTCTCCAGAAAACTCCACTTTTATGAAGAAAATCTATGTAAAAAGTGATGTCAAATACTATCAAATATAAGCTCTGGTAAAATACAAGCAGCAGAATCAGTCACTACACCTATTTTACAATTTGACCTGGTCAGATATAGCCTGGCAGAAAACTTTTCATCTAAAATAATACAAAAATTTCTGCAAATGTGCCTGCATTTTATGTCTACACACACGCCAAACAAGTGTCCAAAGAAGGGAAACAAAGCTGGAGAAGGGGAAAGGGTCTGGAGCACAAGTCCTAGGAGAAGTGGGTGAGGGAGCTGAGGTTATTTAGTCTGAGAAAAGGAGGTTCAAGGAGACCTAGAAACCTCATCTCATCTGCTATGAGATTAATCATTCCATTAATTAGATAGACATAGTTATTTTGGTAGAAGTTTTATCTCTCTCTTAGTCGGTTTTATTGTGGACTTAATTTATATCAATAAACTAAATATTCATTGGTAGAAATGAAGAAAGTGTGGTTTACTGGTATCTTGTGATTTCCTGTCTTGCAGTTGCATCAGCAAGACCGGAAACCAAAGTTCAAGGCCTTGCTCTGGTTGATGCACCTGTGCCAGACTTGTTTTTAACAAAAGGTGGGACTTGAAATTCTCAAACATCATATTACATCTTAATGCAGACACTGGGAAATCCACTGCTGGTTTGACGCTGTATTGCTTTCAAACCCTCAGAACAAGCCTTTGGACAAAGGACGAAGGATGCTGCTAGAAACTTCACCTTGCCAGGTCTGCTGTGAGCTGCAGTAGTCCAGGCTGCACCTACCAAATGCTGCCTTTCAGCTGAGCTGTTACCTTTTCACCTGCCTCCAGCACCTCCTGCAATGAAACAGGGTTTTTTTCTTTTCCAGTGGGAAAAAATAAGTAATTAGACCAGTACCGTGCATGTAGCAATGAACTAAGAAGAAGGTTTATGTCAAATTAAGGCACCCAATCAGAATTTACTTCATTCCTTGAACTTAAAAAAATAAATAAATAAACAACCCCCCCAACAAAACAAACAAACAAAACCAAAAAATCCAACCCCACACCAAAATAGAAGGAATTCCAAAACATTCAGATTTCACATTTTCAGATATTTGCATTTCCATTCAAATCATGACCACAACTTTAGAACCATATGCTTAATATTTTGTTTTGATTTTGGTTTTCTAGGTTTCAAAATGGAAGTCTTGCATTTAAAAACATGGACTTGAAAAAGAAAAAGAAGAATGCAGGCAATTTAAGACGTATAAACAATATGAAAATTAAAAATTATTTATGGCATTCACAATTAAAACATAAAATTTTTATACAGATTTTTCTTTTAAGATGAGGGTCAGTGAACCATTTTTGGTTGGCAGAACTCAGGTGGGTATATCAGTGAACATGCATCAGCATGTTAGAGTACCTTTGCAAATATTTCCTTAGAATCTTTTGTTTTTCTCATATTGAGATGGAGCTTAAACCTGCCAGGTTGTGTTTTTCCTGGCATAGACTGATGGCACAAAACTGATGAGTAATAGATGAGTGAAAAATTGCTTTTGTGTAAATGAATCCTTATGGAATACCTTCTGAGCTTAGAAAGGTAAGAAAGGTTGGGATGCAAAAGTATATGTGGGAAGGCAGATGTGTTGCAAAAACCATTTCCTGAAGTAACACATATAACAGATTCAGCAAGGTCCAAAATTAAGTTTTCAGCTTTTTATTGAGCAAATTAAAATTTCTAGAATTCAGAGTTTGATCAAACATGCAAACTGAGAAAATACCCTTAGCAAGTCCCTTTGCTCTTTTTGAAAAAGACCTCAGAGCACTGAAATAATGATGTACTAAGCAATAGAAGTGGCATTTTCTCAAATGCTACATCTTGCTGGCTGCAATTTTCAGCCTGCTCAGGGACTCTTGATCATGCAAACTAAATTGAACTATTGCATGAACAATTTAAAAAGTACTTTTAGCCAGGGATGAGTACCCTAGCTGAAATGCCCAAAATTATACCATTTTGCTGGCACTATCATGTCTACATCCAAAACCCTCCATGGCTATTTGCATTCCCAAGTTAAAGAGGGACTACACTGGAAAGGGTCTGGGGCAAAAGATGGAAACAAAAGAGATTTTCCACTATTTTAAAACTACCAGAAGACTTATCTGAAAGTAGAAATCCCTCCCTGGTCAATATGTGGAATATATCAAATGCTACCAGGGGATGTCTGAAGGCACAGTGGGATACCCAATGAACCACGAGGCTCCTCTTACATTCCAAATGGGTGACAAAATCCATCAAGATAATCTTACTTATAATAATTTTCTTGCATTTGAGTTTTCATTCACCATATACAATAAAAGTAGGGGAAGAAAAAGGGAAAAAACCAACCAAAAAAACACCCAAACCATAACCAACATTTGTCAATCACTTGTATTCAGGCATAAGGAAACTAAATCAACAGTTGAGTGTTTATGGTCTTGTACCTTTTTACCTTCACCAGTTTTGTTTCTGTTTATTCACCAGTGTTACTGTACTTAGAAGTTTTGAGAACTTTTAGATGTTTACATCCATGTCCTGCCAGCACAACACTCCAGCCTGGGAGGATTCTTCCTTGATGTGTGAGCAAAACAACAGCAACCAAGCAATGTCAAGTATGCAGCAGGCTACCTATTTAACTGGTCAGAAACCACCACCTCAAGAATAGAAAATGTCACTGAGCAGCAGATAATTATATTTATTAAAGGTCAGAGGAAAACATATCAGAGTTCAAAGACCCTAATCTACACAGGGTCCCCTAAAAAGATTAAACTTAAATTTCTGGTGATATTTGGTAATATTTTATAAAATGTAGACTGTTATTGTACATTAATATTTTGGCTATAAAACAATGGAAACTAAATTAAAACTATTATTTTATTAAAACTATTAAACTATTTTGCTTTTCTTATAAAGGAGAAAGAAGAGGATGTATACTGCACTAACACTGCACATGTTAATGGAGACTGGTGTATATTCCACTGGAGAGTAGGGCAAAATAATGATTCTCAGCCTGGTACTAATTTTTATTTTCCCTCAATTCCATTGCAGAACTGAAAAATTAGTTTGTAGAGTTCTGGCCAGAAATATTTTATTGCACTAGCAAAAGGTTTTCATCCTACAAAGTTAGCCTCATCCCTTATAAAACAGCTTGTTGATAGGTCAGCTGTTTCAAACATCTTTTTAAGTTTGCCTTTTGTTCAGTTAAAGGCAACAGTATGCTAAATCCAGAATTCATGAAACTTGTGTGCCAGCCTGCCTGCATCCATGTCGTTGTCTTCAAGAATTAATAAACATATAAATTTGGTGTATTTTGTACTTCAGAATCAAAGCTTGCATTATATCTCAAAAAGTGAAAGACTCATACATTTGTTTTGGTGCATGATTTGGCACTGGATTTACCTTTCCAGACTTCTCAGAAGTCGTGATCTTTATTTTATTTTTTAGTTGCAAATAATTCCCAAGTGCAAGCCAGAGCCAGCACAGAGAGATTCTGCAGCCAGTGGCAGACAATCAGAAGAGGCAAATAAACAGCTCCTGCCCATAGCAAATCTGTATTTCTGAAAAATGTTTTATGTTTTGACTACACCTGTTGGTATGAGGGAGAATCCAGAGATAAAAACAAGCCAAAACACAATAAATCACCTTTAGTTAGCTAATTAAAAGTGTTTTCGCTCATACACCAATGATCCTTGATGCACAAATGAAGTCCTAAGCAGGTATTTTTTCCTGGATAATAAAACCTGATTGTAAGGAATTTGATTGATATGGCTGTGGAAATTAAACATGCTACAAAGTAAGACATGATGGAGTATGTTGTGTTCTTGCAGCAAAAGGTAAACACAGCAACATTTACATGGTCAGAGCACCAATTTATGCCTAAATTCAGCAAAGAACTCTATGCAACAGTAAAGCTTTGGATGTGTAAGTTACAGAAAATAGTAATCCTTTTCCCTGCTGCTTCTTAGAGAGTAGTTTGCTTCAACATATTTGCATTCTGCTTGGATCTCCCAAGCTAGCCCCAAGGAGGCCTGGGGATCATGCCTTCAGCAATTCTGGCTCAAAGAGGAGTGGGCTGCTCTTCTACTTTGTTGCCATGGCACCTGGAAAATAATTGGCATGTTATCACAAATGGTGGCTTTCAGCAGCTGTGGCACCCAAGGATAATAGTCTTAGCAGATATATCAGTTCCCCAGCTGGCATTTTCAAGAGGGCTTCATGATGCATGAGCAGTATTGAAACATGGGCTCAGGGCTAAGAGAGAAGCCTCATAATTTCATCTGGAGTGACAAAACTACTTCTGACATGTAAGGGAGCAAGGAGCTGCCTTTCAAATCACTTCTTTTTCCTGATCTAGGATACCCAGTGGTCATCACTGACAAATGCCATGAGTTTAGTTGTTAAGGTGAATAAAGAATCTATTAGTGGCGCTGGTTTTCAATGGAAAATTTTCCTTTCTGTTCCACAGCTGTTCTTGCAGCACTGTTTTGCATAAACTCAGTCTGCTTCAGCTTGATCATCTTTGTAGAAACTGTACCAAAATCTTCTCTACCAAGGAGGGAGAATTCTGGAACCATTACTATTTTGATCCAACCTGCTTAATTATCCAAAACTCAGTCACTGATGTATAATTTACATGGGCTTCTTCAAAATTACAAAATTTATTGAACAAATTTTCAAAAGTCATTTAAGAAAAAGCTCCCTCACTTTTATACTAGCTTTATTTCCCTTATCTTCCCTGGATAAGAACATAATGCAAAAAAATCATTCAACTTATATATCTATTTTATTTTCCAGACTTTTGGTTTAGGATTTTAGGTGATTTTTTTTATTTTAATTGCAAATTCTTTGAAATAAGGATCATATTATGTGTGTGCATCTTCTCATAGTAGCTAAACCTGAATTTTAGTCTTGACTAGATTTTTAGGAAAACCTGTCAGCTCAAATCTCTCTGTTAGAGAGTTCTGCTTCCATATTAGAGGAGCGATCAAGACTGTAATAACTATGTAGTCTGAAGCACATTGATGATGAAAATTTAAAATGTAATTTCATATCTTCCCATCTTTCTGTCCCACTCCTCAAACTCTGATGAGACAACACAATGGAAAGAAGGTGGTAGAGAATTATTCAATTCTCATCTTCCTCTATTGTGCCATTTTAATGGCAGATTCTCCTTTCACATTCCTCGGTGAAACAGAGCAAGACAATAGAAGATCTAGTGAAATAAAGTATTAGTGAAAGTGTAAAATAAGTCAGAATAAAGTAGACCATACTTCAGCAACAGCTAGAATAGATTAAATGGGGAGAGGGGGAACAGAAGTGGACAGATGGAAGTGGAGTGAATAGTTAAGCAGATAAATCTTAATCCAAACTGAGAAATTGCAGCAAATTTAAAGGTGCAGCAACTGAAATGGAAAAAGTAATCATTTAAAAGAAGACTGTTTTCTCAGAGTAAAGAATCAGAAAAGAAATTATGTCTAAGAAGCTGTAGGAGAATTATTCATCAAACAAAGGCACGAGGGAAGAAGAAACAGGAGTAAGAAAAGAAAACAGAAAAAAGATTGGGAAGTAAGCATGTCATTGAAGAATCGGACAACAAATAAAAAGATGACAAAGAGCTGGAGATAGGAAAGCATACAGTGTCAAGAAGCAAATGAGAACATAAGTAAAAAAGAATATGTGTCATAAATAGAATCAAAATATATAATAAATAAAAGATATAAGTGTGCACATATAAAGATTAACCACAGTAGACAATAGCCTTGTGCCATGTGTGTATGAGTAAAGTTTGCTGTGAGAACAGGTAGTATTTTTCCCACTGCTAATGTGGAATTTGTTGATTAAAAGTATTAACATGTAAAACTAGTGAAAATATATTTCACAGTGAAAATATGTGAAATTTGCACTTTTCACAGTGAAATGCTGGGTATCCAGAATAGAAATGGATTTGGTATCTACAGAGCCTGAGGACATAACTTGTTTTCTGTGCTTCATTATGCTCCCTTACCTGTGGCTTTATCCTATCATGCTGATGCATGCTGAGTGGCATCATGACCTGTAAGTGATTTGAGTGAAATCAATAGGACCTCTTGCTGAGCAAGGACAGGATTGTGTGCTTTGCCTAGATTCAACAGCAGAATTTCCATTACTTCCAGAATAATGATAAGGCAGTAAGATAATTGTTGTGAGAAAGAATGACAGAACTGCATACTGTACATAATGAGTACATGCACTGGTACGGGTGCACAACAACACATTATGTTATATATAAATGTAAACTATTAACAGCTCTTGGCAATGCTTCCCCTTTCCACCACTAAGTGCAGATGAAAATCACTGCAGAACAATATGATATTGAATGAATGTCTTACTTTTCAAAAATATTGCACTGGTAAACACTAGCCAGACATCATGTCCAGAATGTATCATGTGGTCTTTAGTACACCCTATTTTTAATCCAATGTTAGAAAAAATATATTCACTTTGAAATGTATGATAGATTTTTATGAAAATCATATATTAGATAGTGAGTAGATTATGGATGGAAAGTAAATACAACTCCCTTTGTCTCAATACTGTGTAAATAAACAGAATGGGTCCTGAGCTGGAATGCATTTAATTACACTTAGCTAACAGGCTTCCACCACCTTGAAATTCTTTTTTCCACAAAATCAGCAAAATATTTGAAGATCTTTGTAATGTAAGCAATAGTCCATTGACTTTTTTTAAAAACTTGATCCTTCTGGTCTTACTGTATCTTCTGTTTTATATGAATAAAAAGGAAATAGTATCTGATTTAATGCCATTTGAACAAAAAAGAATCAGGAGATTTTTGCAGAACTGGTTTCATTGCCCTGAACTGAGTGAGAAGAGTCATTTGATTCATCTGTAACTTTCTTTCCATTTCATGCAGTAACTCAAATATTGAAGAGGAACAAGATTGTTTCTCTTTTTAACTCAAGCTCTCCTTTTATGACAGTTCTCAGTCCCTTAATATCTCAGACGTTCATTTCTGAGCACACAAACCCTCCAAAGATTTGAAGTTTTCATAATGAATGATCAAATTACGTTTGTACCTAACAGATATGTTTACTAAATGTAATTTTCAGAGTACACCTTTGGGGGGGAAAATCCTGTAGGTCTCTCAAGAAACAAAGCAAGTAGATAATAATGGTGAAACCAGAGAGTTCAAATGGCATGATTAAACAATCAAAGAAGTTTGCAAACACTAGATAAAGATGTGTCTAGGCTCATAACAGCTGGAAGTTTTCTGACAATTCAAATGAGTTTTTAATATCCACAGTATAAAATACTGAAACTTATGGGTTTTGTTAGCATGACTAGAAAATCGCACTTAAGGGAACATTTGGAATGATGAAACAAGGGGAGGAAAATGAGAAATAGTAACAAGAAGATAAATAGTATCATTGTGTTACCCATCCCTGTCACAAAATGCCTCCTACTTAACTCCATGCTACTGGAAATCCATCTGAGATCATGTTTGTTAACTGACAAAAAAATAACACACAAGAATCTTCTTTCCAAATTGATCTTCGCTAAATGGATCTTCTATGCCTTGGAATAACTGTTTTCACAGTTGTTTTGCTTGCAATTAGCCAACACACAATGGAGATGTATTCATGAGTGAACATAAATTCATATATCCTCATATATGGCTACAGTCATGCAGGAAGTAGCAATCAGTCACAATAAAAAGCAATAAAAAAATAATGCCAGAAATTGATGTAGTGCTATGAATTTTGTCACACTGTCTGGGTTTTTGATTCAGTAGGATTTCACAAATTAAATAAGCTGGGGCCTAGTATAATAACCTTGTGTGCTTACAGATTCATTTACTAGATCTGTCGTGTGGGCACCTCATGAGTCACCTCGTGGACTCCAGCCCTACCACCCCAAAGCCACCAACCTCTTGGGCATACAGAGAGTTGGCTAGTTGCCTACATATGCTGATATCCCCTCATCTTCTCTGTCATCCAGCTACTAATACTAACCAAATACTTCCTAATACTACTTCCATATAGCTATCAAAATATTTTCTGTTAGACGTGTTTTATCTAATGAGAAGAATCACTTTGGACAGAAAAAACATATTAGAAGACAAATTTATGAATCAAACAGAACAATAAATCTTTCTAGGTTACTTTATAAATCACATAAAAGTGTCCAAATCTCAGTGTATATTTTTGGAATAAAAAAAAATAACAATTATGGTGTAAAAGCGATTATCTTCTGCAGTACTAGGATCCGGTCTCACTTAAAACAATACCTAATAACCCCCAATTCATTGGGCAGGGATGGAATTCAATATATAATGAGACTACATATGATTTACCTGCTGCCTCGGAGGCTATTATTTATATCTATAAGCCTTAATACCACTGTAAATACACATCTCTGCATTTTATCATGTATGTTGGATCAATGTGCAGGATGGGCTGACTCTAAGAAAAATCCATTTGCTCTGGAAAAGATTCAGAAGGCATCATTAATCCACACTGTACACTATAGTCACTTGGTGTTCCAATAAGACAGCACTTACTCTGTCTCACAGAAATAGAAAAAAATAAGGTTGTTATCACGTGGCAAGATTACAAGTCAGAGAGAGGAAGTTCTTCTTAGCAGGCTCTGCTATCATACATTCTCCCATATTTCTTTTACTGTACTGTCTGTTATTTCTACATGCCACATTATTATTCACTTCCCTAAATCTTTCTTCTAGATGTCCTAGAATAAACCACCACAGAAGGAGACCAGCCCCATTGAATTCAGAAGAAATATTTACATTGTTTGGTTTAAGATTGCCTGGATCCATTGCTAGCTGGTTAGTAGCATCAAAGGGTTTTGCTGCAAAACAAAGGACATATTCCCCCTCTATTCAAGTGTCTAGTTTTAGGACTAAAGTGTTTTCAATACTGTTATGAATTTACATCACTCACTGATTTTCATACGTATGTTACAGCCATTCTTGCTTAAATGCTGTAGTAAGATGAACCTCATTTTTCTGTTTCTCTTCCCTCATTTTGTAATGCTTTCACTCTATTACATAATTTTGTACTGTAAAGGCCAAAAAAACCCCCATGCACAGCAACAAAAACATCAATAACAATCCAACCCCGAGGAACTTTTCCTTAAATGTTTCAAAATTTATCAGCAACAGTAATCTAATCAGGAATATTAGGAACTGGCAAGTCAGGATCCCTCATTGTTTTTAACTGCAACCTTGCACCAACTTGACTTTAACAGGAGGTCTGGATATATCTGCAGCTTTTGTAACCAGAGCTGGCCTTTGTTATTTCAGTCCCCTGAAGAATGGGAATGCATCCACCCTCTCCTTCATATCACTATAATTTACTGTGCTCACCAGTCAAAAACCTCTGAATGAAATGGTGAAACGGGAGCCAAACAGTCTATATATAGATGGAAAACCTAATAATATAAATTTGAGTGCTTTTCAGGAATAGAACAAGCAAATAAAAAATCCACCCTCCAAGTGAAGAGTTTTGTTGTTTCAGTGTGGCATCCTCACATCATCATGGACACACACATTTTTCATGAGACTCTCCAAGTCACTCCACACCTGTCCCGAGGGGAAAACACTACACAGAAAGGCAAGAAATTGCTTTTGTGTTGCTTTGCTTCTCCATTATGCTAATAGTAGAGGGCAACAAAAAGAAGACATTCATGAGACAGCTCAGCTGTAATTCAGAGAGTGGACACTCCTCCCCAGCCCCAGCCAGGTCCCCTTTGTTGCTGGGGACCCAGATCTCTCCAGAGGCTCCCATGCAGGATATTTCCCTTATGGGCAGCACAGACCTCCTCACTCCAGCAGACTGCCTCGGTAACAAAAGGGGAAATTGCATTTAAGAGCAGTTTTTCATTGATCAGATTTATCAAATGAAGCTCCAAATGAATCAAAGTAGCAACAGCCATGTAAGATGCCGAGTGTGTGAGCTAAGGCACACACTGGCCCTTGGACACGCTCTTGTCCCTGATATTGCTATTGCTGCTCTTGGGGTGAAAGGAAGAAGCTCATTGCTGTTTCTACAGGAAAAGGATTAGAGCTACTGTTTGGTCAGATAATACTTTTCTTGATCTTCAGAGAAATAGAGAGAACTGAACTGATGATACGTTAATGTTATCTAGCTTTGTCTCCTGTACTATGGTCCTCTGTAAAAATATCCCAGAGCAGGACTCTGAAAAGTGAAGAGAGTGTTGGGATGATTGCCACTAGGGAAAAGGGAACTGAAATCCTGATAGATTATAAGCAGAGATATATTAGAGAACCAAATAATACAGAAAACCTGTATATATGTGCTGGTTTTCACTGGGAGGTGATTTTCTTCATAGCAGCTCATGTGATGCTGTTCCAGATTTGTGATCAAATCATTGTTGATAACACACTAGGGTTTTAATTGCTGCTGAGCAGGTTTTAAATGGATAAGTATTTTTAGGATGGGGACATACAAATAAGAATCAAAATGCTGGAAATTTGAGGTTCTGTCAAGTTTCTTATTTAAAAACAATGGTTTATCTTAGTCATTTTGTATGCTAATATTAGCTATTTATCAGTGTTGAATAATCTCAGTACGTTATATATTAAAAATCAACATAACTGAACATTTTAGATTTATCTTTTTTTCCCCCTTTTTATATGCCCTTAAGTTGCTGTATCGTGGGTTAATTAAGAGATTTATCTTTTCCTGGATAAAATATTGATAAAAGAGTCTGCAGCAATGAGTGATAAAGTTCATGGTAACACTGTGAATTTTTTCATTCTTGATGTAATCTTTAAGCCAGGGAGGGCAGCAACAAATTTTGTAAAACCATTAGCAAGTTGAGAAACAAATAGTTGCACTTCCATTTAATTGGCATTTGGTTCTCTCTAGATTAAAAAGTGTGTCTTGGAGCCCAAATTTTTATGCATATTACTTACATATATTTAATGATTTTTATACTGATGATTTTAAGAACAAAATAAGGATTGATGTCACTTCCCACAGTGTGTGTGTATGCACTCTGCACCATACATGTGTCCCAGGTGGAAAATAGAGGAGCAACAAAAAAATATTTTTTAATAACAAAGCTTTCCTCTTCTTTCAGCCTTCATTCTAGTGCAAGGTTGCAGATAATAACACTTGACTAAGACATCTACTTTTTACCCATTTGAAAACATTTTTTTGTT
Source organism: Hylia prasina (assembly GCA_013397195.1). NCBI lineage: Eukaryota > Metazoa > Chordata > Aves > Passeriformes > Sylviidae > Hylia > Hylia prasina. The sequence continues at coordinate 332,370 of VYXD01006142.1, forward strand.
TCTTTTAAGTTGCAGTTAAATACTACAAATTTTCAAAATTGAGTGTTTTGTAACTGAAAAATCAAAGAGACCGATGGAGGAGGACAGAAGGAAAGGATGCAGAGTGGGAAGAAAGGAATGAGTTTTCCAGTAAAGTAATGTTCTCATCAGAGATTGTTCTGTGACTCATTTGTTTGGAGACACAACAATAAAGTAGGACAGTGGGATGCTGAGATGCTAATCAGGAACAGAGACTATTCTTTCCCACATGCTGCAGTGTCACTGCAGTTCTCCTATTATCTCTGAAACTCAGTCCTCAAGACGTACATTCAGGTGGGTGATATAAAAATAAGTCTTGGATTACAGCCTTTACCATGGTATTTTTTCTTCCTAAGTTTTATATCTTGGTGTTCTTCTTCCTTCCATGTATCTGTCATTCCTTTTTTCTTGCTGCAACAGGGGGACCAGAATTATCCCCAAATAAGAAAGAAGTCAAATAGTCCAAGTTGTCTAAGTCTTCTTTTTATTTAAGCCTCTATTCTCAGACATAATAATGTCTCCTCAATCATTGCTGTGCTTTGGTGGGATCTGACTCGGGATCAGGCTTTTATCTGCTGTCTTGACACTCAATATCACATAGGCTTTATAACGCTCAATCAAATACAAATTTGCCTATCCTTTGTAGTTATTTTGGTAATAGCATCTCTTCTAATGTATCTTTACTCATTAACTTTGTTGTTCATTTTGCCTTCCATCTTATTATTTTATGTCACAGTTCACTTTTTTGTTGTGTGTTTTTCTCACACAGATTATAGAAACCTAAATAATAAGCACACATTATACTCTTACAGTGGTTGTAGCCAAAGTGGCTGGAGTGGTGACTGACATAATATAATATACAGTAGAGGATCAAAGGAAAATACACATGCAGAAGGAATTGAGCAGAATCTATTTGTATTTCCATACAGACAATTCCCAATACCAGCTGCCTGTCTGGCAGATTGATGCGTCTGTATTTGGAAAATCAAACTAAGTAGGTGTAAGAAATCACACTACAGATTTTAAAGTTTATCTCCTAATGATCTTTCTCTGTGATAGCTTAGCCATATCTTTCCCCTATTTTATTGGCAGCTGTATAGAGGATATGCTTTCTGTTCACATGCAAGAAAAATAAAATGAAATCCAAACAAACAAGTCAAAAGATTTCCACAAAATTCAGCGTGTCCACTACTTGGCTAGAAAATGGATGTACTCAGATCTGGAAAGGATAAAGCTTTTTTTTTTACACACAGTCATTGAAGATATATTTATTGTACGTTTCCTTTTCTGTGGCTTAATTTTCCTGCAAACTTAAACCAGTATCGTGTACATTTCAATAGTCATGCATTCATTAAAGACCAGCTGTCAAGTAAAATTGCAGCAGACCTGGGTATATAATTGAGACAGGATCCAGGCAGTTGTGGCAGTAATGATGAAGAGCCTTTATGAGGACTGAAATGATGGGATTGTTTTGTTACATGTGTCAACTTGTGTCTTCCTGAAATATTTCTACAGACTGTTATAATACTTTAGTTAAACCCTGAGTTTAAGTCAAAATACATAAATCAATGAAGAGATACTTTTTGATTGTCTTGGAAGATAAATTATCTCCTTGCTTACTTAAGTGTTTCATAGAAAAATGTTTCTTATTTATTATCTTTTACATTTCATGTCAAGCAACAAGGTGTGTGTTAGTGACTTGACTCAGAAATCCTGATAATTTGGAGGAATAACTATAAGAATTTTCTCATGTTCCAGCCCCTCCAGCACTCTCAGTGAAAGCAGTGGAAAATGTGACTTTACTAGGAAAGAAAGAGAGATCAATATTTCAAATTATTTATTTGCATAATTAACTGTCTTGATGTAAATCAAGCTGTAGTTCCAAAAAGCTTCATATTTCTTACAGACAGCTGATCAGACACTTGCGGTGAAAGCCATTAGCAAATCCCATGTGCAGTATTCACCATTTGTGGAGAGCATTTACAGTTCTCTCCTAAGCAAGTAGTGGAAGGGTAAATAATTTGCCTTACGGAGCAATCTGAAATTGTTTTTCATTAAATGCAGAACTGCATGAGCTGCTTACAGAAGGAAAACAAATTGCAACTGGAGTTAAATCTCCAGGGAGAAAGTACTTGCTCCAGCAACATTTTGAAAACTTTTCTAAAACGTGAATGTAAAAACCTTGGTGCCCCAGATGCACCAGATTTCAGTTACCCTATGGATTGTTTATTGTGTTCACCACAGCCTGGATTTTGTAGAGTTATGTACAAGTGTGGCACAATGGTTTGACCATAAAATCTCATTAAAGGCTCTGCTGCCCCTAATCTAAGCTCTCAGCTGAGCTACAGCTGAAAAGTTCCCTGTGCCAGAATTAGTGCCATATGTGGCAGTCGGAAAGCCTAAGGTATGGGCAAGGTGTCCAAGCTAGCAGTAGGAAGTTGTGGAGGCCTGTGGGCCCGCTAGGGTACTTCCTGGGGCTATGCCCTGGAAGAATGTTCCCTAGAGCCTAACCTCTCCTATAGACCCCCTTTTTCACTGACATGCTGTCAGTCAGCCCCAATGCCACACCCCCTGTTGACCATATATGGTCAGGTTTCTAGTAGGTTCTTTGTTCCTTGTACCCCCATTGGTTTGTACGCCTGTCCGTTTACCCTCATGTTTCCCTATTGGTCATTGTACTCCTTTCTCCCACCCACACCTCTCGGTGATTGGTTGTTACTGTTGGCTCCACCCCCTTCTACCCACATATAAGCCCAGGCCCTCTAACTGTTGGGGTCTTTGTCCCTGTGTCCTTTTCTTGTGTAGGTGAAATAAGCTACTGCTGGGAATCCACACAAAGACCCTTCCTGCCTCTGCTGTCATAGTTAATCAGCTGCTGTGTGTGAGGACAGTGTTTGCTGTGTGCCTGGTGGAGCACTCTCCTCACAGGGATGCTTCAGGAATGTTGCAGCAATCCACCAACTGCCCGTACTGCAACAGGAAATAATAGGAAGAAAGGCTACATCTAAACCTTCTTGATGAGAGATTTAAAGGAAAGGAACCCATTTGGACCAGTTAGAAAAGAGCGTATTCAATATGTAAGAAATATACTGGAAGAGAGCACAAAGAGGTTTGCAAAGTGGAGAGGAAGAGACTGAAGGACAGCGTCACTGGCACAACAATACTGATTTTTTTTTCTCTATAGGAATTCAAAAGTTGATTTCTGTGTGGAACAATCCATGAAATATTAATGAAGAAAACATCACTGCTACTGTCCAAGATATATAAGGGAAAACTTCAAAATATGAAGTATATTTTCAGGTCTCTGTGCCTGCTGGCTTTGGAGTACAGAAGCAGAAAGACTGGGAGCTCAGTTACCTTCCTTGTAGAGCCTGTGCAGCTCCACCCGGACTGGGTCCTGGCCATCTGTGCTCAGAAGGGACATGAAGCAGAGATGGCATTGAAACACCACCTGATGAGGCAAAATTATTAGGAGCAGAAAATAAAACTATCTTTGTGTATAACAGCCTAAGCATCCAACCCTATATATAAATTACCAAGTTTTCCCTGGAGAAATTAAGAGTGAGGTCAACCTAACTGCTTAGTGCTTGGTCAGGGGTCACAATTAAAGTTACACTGACCTGACTTGGTTCAGTTAATATGATAAAAAATGATGTGAGGAAAAAAAAAAAAGGCAATTATAAACAATATTGTAATGGATAAACGAAGAGCCAGGATGTATTCTGCTAATGCTGACATACATAGATATAGATAGACTAAATATAGATATATAGATGATATAGATTAGATATAGATATAGATGATATAGATATACAAAATGTTGTATTTATGGAATACATTCGTTTGCTGAAAGGTGTTACAAGTTATCTTTGTGTACAGATTGAAGACTGAAATTTTAATCACTTGTGACATTTCTATACATCAACTCGTCAATTTTTAGCTTTGTGTCTGCAACACAAATGGAAAGTACACAGTGTGGTAGAAGGCAAATTGCCTTTATTCCTGGACTTCATTCACAGGAATGCCTTCTCTAAAAATAAATTCCCTGGAAAGAAAAGAGAAGGGGGGGCGAGGTAAGCAACAATTGTTTCATTTTTCAATTCAAAATGAATAGTGATATTTATGCAGCATATAAGCATAAATATCTCAAGATTTATTATGTTTTCCATGTCAAAAAAAAGTTATGAAGAATATTTGCTATGACCATGGGCTTTTCTGGGTCTTGTCATTTACTTGGATGAACCATCTCCTATACCAATGGAGGCAGCTGGAAGAATGAGTAACAAGAAAGAATAAGAACATATGAAGAAGGGGAATCTTAAGAGAAAGGAAATACAGGAGATGAAAATAGAAATGCAGCTGATTTTATAGGAAACTGATTTTAGAAAAAAAAAAAATCTGAAGAATTTAAAACAAACTAAGGGGAAGAAAGTTGACATGAAAATCTTGCTGAGCTGATACGAAGCTCTAAATTGGAACTAATTTTTAAATTTATTTGCAGTGGTTTTTTTGTTTTCTAGCTTAATCACATTTAGTTGCTTTAGTTGCTTAGTTGCTTTCCTGCTGAGCAGGAAAGCAATAGAACAATTGCCCCCTTTATATTATTTGCTCCCCTCTACTTTTACTTTATACCATATCTTTCTACGATGTCTCTGTAGCCCTGGTTTGTGCCTGTGATGTTTTGGTTTCCCTGAAACTCTTTTCCAGAGACTGTTCTGTCAACAAGAGACATGTTTTCCTAACTGTAACCTATGTTTACATTCCTTTCACTAGGAGGGACTTCTTGATGTCCCTCTGACTTGACCAATGTAGTTGAAGAAGTTTATCTTTTTTCCACTCATTGTTCTTTGTAGAATAGCATAAAAGGGAAGAAGTAACCGGAAATAAAGGAGTCATTGTCAGCCTTCTGAGTCGGAGTCCGTGTCGTTGTAATCTTGAACAGCGTCATGTCTCCTCTTACTCGTTCTCTCTCTAAATGAGACAATATTTCAGTTTCCGTCCATAGAGTAGCTTTTTGATAACACTTCTTTTCTGTTCGTGAACCTTTTATTGCTGTCACATCCTTTTCTGAGATAGAACGATAAGAAGTGAGACAAATATTCTGAAGAATCCATAACTGATCTTTGTAATGACAGTATCAGTTTCTTTGTGCTGTTTTCTTGCTTATTTTTCACATCTTGTTCTTGCAAGCAATGTTTTGGACTTGAACAACTATTAGAGCAGAAGACATGAGAAGCTGAAATTTCCTATCAATTGTACAACAGCCTGATTTTTTCAATAATTCCACTGTCAACTGTAAACCCTTTCTCCAAGCATTCTGACCTCTGTGAAGGTGGTCAGAGCTTTCCCTATTTATTTACAGCTCAAACGTTTGCTCCTGAAATATCCATGCTGAAGTAGTCCATCCTGCATCACAAGATGTATGCAAATCTCCTTTCTCCTCTCAGCTCCCATACAGTGAGTCACATTTCATAACTTTCCAAAAATATTTTTTTAAAAAACCCAAAATTCAGAACAAAAGTAAGGGTGTGGGATTTCAAGTTCAATTTCCATTATAACTCTCTGAGGGGATGCAAATCAGCTCAAATTCTTTTTATTAACTTCTTTCACCAGCTATGAGAAGGAGAGAGAACTTGCCATCAAATGTTTTGCAAGATTCAAAGTATTATTTATACATGATAATAAAAGACAATTTTTGAAAACTGCTCCCAAATTAGTCCCCTCCTTCCCGTTAATCTGAAAGTCCTTACCCAAAGACTGACAGTAGCTTATGCCAAGGGAAAACCTATGTTCTTGTCCTGTGCATATCTTCCTACCAGGAAGCCACCTACAGCTTTCCCTGGCACCTAACCACCTCTCTTGAGGTGTCAACATTTGTGTGATGAGATGCTGCTCCTCTTTCCCCTTCTAACTTCCCTTCTTGTTTCTGCAGTCCTTCATCCTCAGCAGCCCTCGACTCCTCGTCTCCAGCTCTCACCTCCCACTGCACATCCCCTGCCTTCTCCATCAGCGAGCTGCCCCATGTCCTGTCCCCTTCACCATGGGGATAAAAGTGTCTGGGGATGGGGAGCACACCTCCAATCTGTCCCCTCCATCACACCTGCTGACCTTGGTCCAGTGTCCTGATCCTTGCATAAGCCCTCCTGCAGGTGTCACCCCAAGAAGAGCTTGTTTCTACAATCTTTTTGTTTCTACAACCACTTTAGCCTTTTGTTCCCCCAAGACTTACTCATTCAGAAAGTGCACACAGCTAACACAATTAGAAATGCTTTCCTGTAGCCTTTTGCAATTGATTGCATCCTCTGCCTTTTCAATAGTTTCACAGTGTAAGACTTGCTGTTCTTTCTCCAGGTAGGATTTCTAAAATTCCCTTAGAAGAAATCAGGGCAAATTTATGCTGCTTGTTGCTTACAAGTCTATCATTTTCTGTTTATATTTAAGGGTTATTCTGTTGTCATTTTCCTTACAGAGTGGAATTTTATAAATACATAAATATATTAAATATGTTTGTTGTAAAGTGTTGCCTACATTTACTTACATGCTGGTGCACCTCTCAATTAAATGACTCATACAGATCAATGACTCAAAGTCATTTTATATGCAGATATATTCTGTGTTTATCCTGCAGACCATCCACTGCCAGCAAATACAATTATAATTTCATAATTGAAAGAAAGCTGGAGAGATGCAGGGTGTATCTGCCTCGCTTGCTATGTATGTATGTATACGTATAAAATGCATATATGCATACTCACTGAGGGGGAAGAGCAAAGGAAATGAAGTGAATTAAAATTTCCTGGACAATATGATTACAACACATCCAAAAAGCAGCATATTGCACCAAGAACAACGCAAATGACTGTGGAGGTCTCCATTAAGTACAAGGCTAATTGTACTCCAAACCTCCTGCACTGGTTTCCCTGGCTTTGTAGAACATCTAAAGCGCAGCACTCAGGGAATGGGACAGGGGAAGGGAAGTGCTGTGGTTCTGCCTCTCCCACAAGCACACTTTTTCTGTCGCTTCATATCTTTTACTCAATTAAGATTAATTAAGGAAATAATTGCAGAGGATTAAGTAATAGCATTAAATTCTGCAGGAATGTGTTTTTCAGGCCTTCAAAAGTAAGGCAGTACAGGAGCAGCAAAATAATGTAATTAGAAATAATAATTTTGAAAGAAGACACCTTGATGTGATGCTATTTGTAGAAACAGTCAAAATTACTGTGTTTGCAGTGCTAGTAGATGTTTACTTCCTCACAGAGATGGCTGTGAATTTTTCATCAAAACATCTTTTGAAATAAGCATGCTGATTTTGTCTAAATCAAAGTTTAATTTTCTTGAAAAAATGAAATGTGGCATAAATTTTCTGTCATTTTTCAAAGATAATAATAACTTACTAGTAAAATACTCTTTTCTTTTCTGGTACCTCATTTTCTCCTAAATATAAAAGTAATTTGTGTTTGCATTGCCATTAAAACTGAACACCAAATTATACATAAGAAAAATGATGTGCTTGCTCTGAAAAAATAAGAGAAATATTTCAGTGAGGTAGCAGCTCTCTTTAGACACGTTAATGAAATTGAAGTAGAACATCCTAACTGCACTAACAAGAACTAGCATTATACTAGTGACTGCAGTTTCTTACCATGAAAGACAATGAAATAAGAGTCAAGACTTAGAAGTTTTAAAACAATTTTGAATTTTTCGCAACAATTTTGTATTTTTCCAAACAACTCAAAATCTAAATGTTGAGTTTCCTTTTAAAATAATGTGGTTTTTTTAATATTAGAAATGGAAACATATTTGAAAGAGAGTGGAAATGAATTTTACATGCATATTTGTAGACAGATATTGCAGCGTGAAGACAAATGCATTGCATATAATCTACTATCGTTCTCATGTCATCAGAAGAGATTTTTCCAAGCTTCATAGCAAAGCTATCATAGAGAAGAGGAATGGATCCTTTGGATCTGGGAAGCAGAAAACAGTTTTGACAACCAAGACCTTCATTGCCTGGGAAGAGCAGAGGGGGAGCCCCATGGTTTTTTCCTTCCATGCAGAAATCATGGGTGTGGCTGTGAACTCCCAAGCAGCCAGCAAAGCACCAGGGGACCAAGAAGAGCATAATGCAGCAACTTAATGTGTGAGGTTGTGCCAGCTCTGATAATGTAAAATTCCAGATGTGTTTATGCAAGTGTGGTGTATATCTCTGTCCTTCTCATTAATAGATAATGATTTTTCAGTGACTTCTTAAAAATAGTAAGCTAGAAAAATTTCAGTCTGCTGCTGCTTGGTACTTAGGACAAATAACTTTTGGTGTAGCTTATTACGTGTGTTTCAGGCCACATATGAAAGGTGTTAGGTATAGAGAGCAATATTTTTTAATGTATATATTCTTCAGTTATCTCACCAGACAAATCCACTGGTCTCTCACAGTCACATGTGATTTCTAGAGCAAAAAATTTAGCAAGACAATGTTGTTTGAGTTTATTTTCCAATAAGCTTTAGGCTATGAGTTATTAGAGTTTCAGTTCATGCAATTTGGATGATTATTTTCCCATTTTTCCAACTAACCACTTTCAAAGTTAGAGGTCTGCACTTGATTCATGTGATGGTGTTTCTGAGAGGGGACACCATGATCTGCACATACCCATACCCATACCAATGGAGAACCTCACTTGGGGTGAGGAACCTCTAGGACTGGAGATTTTGTTTTCCTCTCATGGACCTTTCCATATTCATCCAGTTGTCTATTTAAATAAGGTGCTGAGGCTAAAAAAATAACTCTAAGCATTTCTTTTCCTACCAAAAACTCCCCTAGCAAAACAGCTGATGGAGTGCACACAATGGATCTTACATGATGGGATTTTGTGGTCACTTTTCATTTATTCTCAGTATTTGAAAATGCAATGCAGGTACCATGACCGTGGTTTTAGAACAAAGTATCTAATATCTAAAGTATTTATAGCTTTATTTAAATGGATGAAAATTTGATATATGCTCTTATATTAAGGAAAATTACTGTCTTGTTTTCATGTGAGTTAGAATAACTATCCAAGGTTGAGATTTTGGACATATAAGGCTGTTTTAGAAGAATTTTTCAAATTACTACGTTTCAGAAGAAATCTTCCAAACCACTTAAAATAATTTATATATTCAGTGAAAAAAATCCACACTTTCTGCAAACAGCCTGCTAACATCAAATTTCTAGCACCTGCCAAACTCTAGAAATTACTTTTTTTTTTTTTTCCCCCTTTTTTAAGTCAAGATTCACTCGTTCAAGTCTCTTACGTCTGTGTCTGGAGAAGGTGACACACAGTGATTCCAGTGAAATCCTGTGTGTTGTGTCAAATCTACTACCTGCTGTGCCTCATCAACCATAGCATTCATTTCACATCTTATGCACTGTGTTATTTTAAGGGGAAAATATTTTCTCTTCAGTTTCCCCAGGTTATACTGCCAGTGCATCACTGTGTCACTCAGAGTACGCCACAGGCCACACTCCAGTAAAAGTAAAGAACTGTGGGATCACCCACATCATGATTTTCGGGAGTTAAATCCATGTGCCTTATTACTAAGGCAAGCGTGCCAGCTGTTTGCCAGCAACATTATTTAAACCTTATTTAACAGGTTATAAGGGTCTCACCAAGAGGGTAGTCATAATATAAATGAGCATCTTGAACCGAGAGGCTTCCTAGGGATGGGGAATTAAAATTAAAAACCTTTCTTCATAAAGGGAACAACATAGGTAGTAGTGGCAAAACATTGAATTGGTGTGTTTCAGCCTCAGACTGCATGGATCACCCACAGGGGGGCAAGGAGAAGAAATTTTTCATGCTTATCTTGCAAGTCCTGACTGTCGCCATGAGTTTTGATTAATGTGGGCCACTAGAAACTGTTTATTTACACAAGCATGCTTTCTGATAAGCTATCTCCATCTTTTTCTTCTTTGTGGCATCACATTGAGGCAAAACATTGAAAAGTCCAAAGAGAATTAATTGATGCAGAAATAGCTCTTGACAATGACCTACCTGTGAAAACATATTCATGTTGAAAATCCCATGCAAAAGAGTAATTTACCTGATTAATACTTGTTATATCTCCTCTTTTTCTTCTGTGCAGCCTGTGTCCTTACACCTTGATGAAATTGTAGTAAAACCCCCACTGACAGATCATGGTCATACATGATGCATTTCAAAGAACTTTCTTGCACTCTTGACTAACTTAATCTAGATGTTAGATTGGATGCAGCACACAAAAAATCACATACTGTATTTAATCAGTCTACTGAAACACCTAGTCCTATTCAAGAGCTTCCTTCACACGCAGTTATTAAAATATAGTGTGGTGTAAAAATGTTCCCTTCCTACATGACGGCCCACACCATGGGGCTACCAAGGAATTTTCTGAATATTTTCAAAATATTTGCAAAACCACCTTTCACTTTGGCAAGAACTACTGAGAACTTCACCCAGAACAGTCTGTGACACAAAAAACCTGATAGCTGCTGGTTCCTAGCTGTGGTGTAAGAAGGAATTGTCATTTTCCAGACTAAGTGCAAACACCAAAGCTCATAAGGAATGTGAACCAAGTAGCTCCTTTCACCTCTTAAATAATTTTTATTGTCTTACTTGGCCTTAGCTCTGTTGCAGTCCTTCAGTCAGATTTTTCACTTGCATCAGCCTTAATTTAAACACTTTTCTCTCTTCTGTTGCTTTGATGTTCTGATCAAGATTGCAATGAAGAAAACATATAAATTAGTTCAACAAGACGTTGTGTGCCTACCACCTTTCTGGTTTGTGCTCTTTGCCCCAGTCACTACGTACAAGTATATTTGGCCTGGAAAAACAAACCAAAACAAAATTTTTCACTGGTTAACCTGTTGGGGTTTTTACAGTAAAATATGAGTAAAAGAAGCTTGAAATTGCATCAATTTCTTTTGACCTTTTGGTCAATTTATGTTTGCACATTCTTGACTTCAAGCTTTCCTATGACTGCAAGAGCTTCATCCAACACATTACTGCATTGTACTGTAGGACTTTTCCTCATTCTTCAGTCAGCCTCATTTATTATAAGTGCTGTGTTTGATTGTACTTGCCTTCAAATTTTCAGTTTGCGTCCTCCAGTTATGTTTGGCACCCACTGAAGGATCAGAACAACTGCTTTCAGTTAAAACTTTTCTTTGTACATGATTGGTGATGACAATAATTCAGGAACAATAATAGAAATCAGACAAAGGTGGCTATGATGGCTCTGAGTGCTTGCTCTGGTTTTGGCTGGAATCAAGTAACTTTCGTCATAGTAGCTGGTACAAAGATATGTTTTGTGTTTGTGCTTGATAACACAGGGATGATTTAGGTATTGCTGATCAGGGCTTGCACGGCATCAAGGCCTTTTCTGGTTCTCAGCCCACCCCAACAGCAAGAAGATGGGAGGTGGACAAGTTGGGAGGGGACACAACCAGGACAGCTGACCCCAGGTGACCCGAGGGATATTCCAGACCATATGGCATCATGCTCAGCATATAAAACTGGAGGTAGAAAAAGGAAGGGGGACAATGTTTGTCTCCCCAAGTAACTGTGATTTGTGCCAGAGCCCTGTTCCCCCGGGAATACTGAGCACCTGCCGGCTTGTGGGAAATGGTGGATGCTTTTGTTTTGCTTTCCTTGTGTACATGGCTTTTGCTTTACCTATTAAAATGTCTTTGTCTCAACCAACAAGTTTTCTCACTTTTGCCTGTCTGTTCACTCCCCCATCCCATTGGAGTAAACAAATAGCTGTGTGGGACACAGCTGCTGTCCAGAAATTAACCATAATGATGCTTTTTAAAACAGCTACATTTTCAGCTAAAAACACAAGAAGAATCCTTGTTTGTAGCCTTAATCAATCTTGAACTGTCCTCTAGATGAAATGCACTTTTCATTTTGGATGTATATTTTCTTCCAAAGCATTAGTGCTTTTGGCTGGCTAGCCATTATCTTCCTCCTACCAAATTATTATTTATAAAATTTATCAAAGCAAGTAGTCAGATAAATGGTTTATCCCATCTCCTTTGCCTTTTTGCTCTGTTCAATCTTCCCACTCGCTTGGAAGGATGAATATCACAACATATTCTTCAGCCTTAACCTGAAAGAATTTAGGGTTTGATGTTCATTACTTAAGGGTGGGAGGAAGGAGTGAGGTTTTGGGGCAGCCTTTACATGGAAAGCTAATGTGGGCTAGAGTGCTGCTAACTGTCCTGAACCCAAATTTTCTGACAGGGGAAAAGCCTGTAGGGAGTTTTGGAGGGAGGCATAGTCTATCATGATTTTTTCTGTACTGTTGTGACACTCATTTCTCTACCATTGCCAGCTCATTTGACCCTGCTGAATTGATGGAATAAGCTTTTCAGAAATTAAGTTATTAACAATTTAAAAATAAAAATAGGTACTTTGGTTCTAATTCATCAGGAAGAAAATAATTCTTGTAGAACAAAGGGACCTAGAGTGTGGCAATTCATATTTCACACTTCTTGATTGAACAGCAGAACTCTGCCCCTAGGACTCTGAGTGTCCATTACTAATAACACTATTCTAGAATCCATTCTGTCTTAAATTCTTCTGCTATTTGTTCAAAATCATACAAATCACACACAGCTCAAAGCTAAGTTTAAGTCTTTGCCTTTGCCCTTGTGTACAGCCACTAGCTATCCAATTTGATCAGTTTTCACAGAGGAAATGAAGAATTATTCATTTTGTTTGCCATTCTTATTTTCATTATTCTCCTTAGAAAAATAATTATTTCCCTGTGGTCTCCAAAAAAACTTCATAAAGTAGTATAATTCTGTGAGTTCAGCAGAAATTCAACTCTTAATAGCTCCTTCTGGGCCAAGGAATAAGTAATGAACGCGATCCCGCTGCACCTCTTCTTTATTAAGAATATGTTTTGGAAAGTGGAAAATAAAGTTTGTCTTGCTTGATTGCTTGAAATACTGTGATCGCACACAAGTCCTAGGTTTTAATTTTTATTTTCTGATTATTATTAAAAAATGCATCTGAGTAAGTGAGGAATTTTCCAAGTGCTTTCTGTTCTTACACTGTGTTTGGCACATAGTGACTCTTTCCCAGACCTATGTCCTGCTCTGCCTGAAGCTCAGCCTGATGATGACATGACCACCTCCCTACAGAACACACTGACATCACATAACGAACCCATCCCCTCAGTCCTACACAATAAAGGTGACAAAACTGTGTGCCTTTCACTTCTTAACTCTTCTCTGTCAAAATGATTTGGACTAGAAAATACCTACCAGTGAAGGCATCCAAGCCCTGTCTCCTTGGAAGCAACCTGGATGCTAAAGTGTGCCACTGAGCAGTACAGCTCATGTTTTTTTAATGTTTCTTTCACTGTGATCCCCTTCTGGAACATGGGTTGTACCAATCTAGCTTTTGTCACTTCAAATTTCTTAAGTGAGGAAATGAAGGTACACTTGTTGTACCTTCAAAAGCTGTGATGAGATGATGATGGTATTCCTACCTAATTCCCCTGCCACAATGAAAATTGCAGCAATGTGTGAAGAATTCATCTCTAGCTGACAGAACAAAACATAACCAAAAGTGTTAGTATTGGCACAGACAAATGTTCATTGTGATCAAACCTTTCTAAATGGAGAATTCTCAATGTAATTTTTCATGGAAAAAGTATTTAAAGGGCAGAAAAAAATTGGAATAGGTTAGAATAAATCTTCCAGACTAACAGGGATTTCCATATTATGCAACAGTTCTTGACTCACAAAATTTTACAAATAATTTTTAAAAAGTTTGATGTGGTTGAATTGATTGCAATGAGATGATACATTATATGCTTTATTGGTATACCTTTGTTATCAGTTAACCCTGCATTAGGACCACATTTTTTTTGTGTGTACTGATGACATCAAAGAGAAAAGAGACAAGTTTCAAGGGGAAAACAAATATGTTTCAAAGCCATGAAGGGCTCTTTAAAGCTGTCTTTACATTAAAAAACAAGCAGTACTTTGGTCACACTGCACTCATCAGTGCTTTCTACTGGCTAATGAAAGCTGTTCAGCATGCAATATGATGAGAGTCTCTCTTCTGTGCAGATCACTCTCCATTTTCTAAGAGAAATATAGAGCAGTAGGTCCCCATACTGGCTGCAGACACACAAATGTAGGTTAGATGACATTTGCTATACCATCCCCTGATAAGCAGTACTCAAGGCTGCATAGAATATTCCAAATTATTTTAAGAGGGAAGTGTTGCCTTTCAAGTGGAAGGGTTATAGTCTGTATTATATCTGCTTTCTGTCGTTGGAGACAGCACATGTGTGTAGAATGAGAAAAAATAATATGCTGACATAATGGTTTTGTCAGGTTAATTGGATCCAGTCCAGCATGTGATTTCTAATTTCAATTTAGATTCTATTATTTTGACAAAGATGCTGCATATGTAGGGCAAAAAAACCTCCACTACATTATATTACCTGCCAGACTGAACTGATGGAAGTGATGAATTCTGAGTTTGAAGCCACTATAATTTTAATTAAAGTTAAGAACTCTAATGCAGTCTGACCACATTACTAAATTCACTGTCTTATTGTGAAATGATTTTTTGCTATTAAAAGATAAGGAAGTTGTCATATGCATTTGTTTCATTTTAGTATGCTTTTAAATCTGTTGGTAACATTCAAATGTTGCTCTTAAATAAATAAGTTGTCTCAAAGTTAATTTAAAGGTTTGGGGTTTTTTTTAATCTACTCATTATTCCTCATGCTATTATTTTCTTGCTACTGTTAGAAATACTGATTGCTTCCTTTAGCCAAATATTGACCAGAAGAGCATCTGCAATTGTAATCACCTATGAAAAGTGGTTTCATAGAAGAAGGTATGCTTTCTCCAGAATAAATATTTATAGCAACAAATATTTTAAAAATTCCTGTTCCTGTTACACAGTCTAACTTCATGGATTCCTCCACAGCCATTTTTATGCCTTCACTGTCACAATGGGAACTTAGTGGACTGTGCCTACTAATGGCATTTTACATTATTGCTGCCTTGTGTCTCCTGCTTCAGGCAGGCAAGTGAACTCCTACTGACAGGTACTACTTAAAAAGAGTGCTGGAACAGTGTAGAGGTTTCTTTTCTTTCAGTTTGAGGCCTTAGGGATTATTTTTACATCTTGCCCCTCGGAAATGGAGGGGTGGCCGCTTTTGGTTGATATGGATGGGAATACAACAGCATTAGAAACAACTCAATATTTTAGAGTCCCTGTGCTCCTGTCTAATCTTTACTTTCAAGTGGTACTCCCTGGAGAGCCTGGGATCAAGTCTTCCTTGCTGAGCCAGTGTTTCTGAGGTCAAGGGGCTGTGTTTGACTTGCAGCTGAAGCAAGAAACTCTCAGGTGGAGATGCATAGAATTGTCAGGGGTATTTCAGAGCTCAAGGGAAGGCTGATGTTTATGTGTACATAGTTGGTGCCACAGATTTCTGATTACTCATGTCAATCCACAGGTCACATTTAGTTCATAAACCTGCCCCAGTTCTCCACTATATACTACAGGTCCTGGAATAGGCCATGTTCAATAAATGATAAGACAAAAGCGGAAAAAAGTCCCCCATCAGCTCTTTTATCCACCCAATCTCATTTGGTTCAGTTTAGCTACTGTATACAATTCCATTTCCATGAAGGTTAGAAAGAAAACAAGCAGGTCACTTACCTAGAAGGCAGATAAAGATTTGAAAGAACTAAGGACTTACCAAGTGTTGGCATACCCTGAGATGCCAAATTCTGTGTTCTGGGATTGGAGTTTGGGACCTCAGGTTTTCACAATAAATTCTGAAACATGGGGCACAGGAGGGACCTCTCCAAAACTGCCACACAATCACCTTAATTCCTTTCCTCCTTGAGTTTTTGAGAAATGGTTTTGTTGCTCTCACTTGTTGACAGCTCTGTGCTTGCTTGATAAAGAAAGGTATTGGCAAACTGGAAAAAAATCAAAGGATAGAATGAAACAAACCATGTCCTAAATGTATATACCTTTGAAAAAGCATGATGGTCTAAGAGTTTCAAGGATGGGTTTTAAAGACAGTGTTGGGGTAACAGGAGTCATCTTTTATGAAATATCAAGATTTTACCATCAAAATATTGAGGTATGTTTATAAATGCTTAAAAAGAATGGGCTATTGGAAGTCTCTTTCTCTCTTTCCCCTTTTCTCCATATTTCCAAAATACAGAAGGAATAACCCATCTTTTTCTAGAGATTAGGTAATTACATGCTACAGCAACATTTGAAAATATTACAGTTAATACCCAAAGAAGATTTTCTTAAATACAAATGTGTCCAGACAATGAAGATGGCCATAATCAGAGCTAGAAGCTGCTGAAGTCATGATTAGTCATCAGCTCAATGCCCTTGGAAGCAAGGAATGGGAGACAACCACTACCCTTGCTAGAAGGGATGGGTCAAGAGGAAACATGGATCCATGAATTCACATTTCGGGTGCACTCCTTGGGAGAAGTTCACAGGAGTTGGTATGAATTTTTAAAAAAATTCTAGAGAAAAAAGTCTTGGCAGTCACTCCCAGAACTACTTTTGATCAGCAACCAATGCAGCCAAGCCTCTCGACTGGGTGTGCACAGCCATATTCCTTCTTATGCTTTTTGGGTTTACCACTGTGAATCTTTCATTGCTTCCTGAATCTTTCATTGCTTTCTTCACAGTATTGTAGTCCCATCAGGAGGGACTGACACGACCCACTACAAAGCCTGTGACTTGCACTGATTGCCTGGCAATGGTTACAGCACAGTCAATAAATTCCTGTTAGATGTTCTTTGTCTTAGTTTTGCCCAGAAGGACACCAGTTTCTGTGCTCCCAGGCTGTGCCACGCTGCAAACCAAAGCATAGTGAAAGCTGATTAGGACATTTGCTTTGAAGGTGCACTCTTGATCAAATGAAGCTTTCAGCATATGTAAAAATCCTCTTGGAACTAGGATACGTTGTTTGGACACTCTGAGGATGACAAATGAATCAAACTGCAGTCCCTATCATCCTGTGCAAATGTTTTAGTCATTGTGTTCAGGCATAAA
>VYXD01006142.1:349503-374077 GCA_013397195.1 Hylia prasina
ATATAATGATAACAACTTTTCTTCAGCAATCCTCTTTCATGTCACTATAGGTTTGGGGTTGTTGTTCCATTCATGGAGATAGCAGTTCTCAGGGCATTAGTCACCACTGAGAGATGGTACCTGTTGTCAGCAGTGTCTCCATGAATCCCTGAACCAGGGGGTTTAATGTATTTTTGTGAAGCTCCAGATGTTGTCTTACTTAACTGAAGAAAGTTTTTTGGATCTGAGTTCAGTATCTTCCATGATGTAGTTTGGGGGCTCAGTATCATGAAGTT
This sequence comes from Hylia prasina, assembly GCA_013397195.1. Classification (NCBI taxonomy): domain Eukaryota; kingdom Metazoa; phylum Chordata; class Aves; order Passeriformes; family Sylviidae; genus Hylia; species Hylia prasina. Next base: position 349,779 of record VYXD01006142.1, read on the forward strand.
GGGCACTGTGGTATCCAAAAAATAAAGAAAGAAAAAATCCACTAAACTAAACCAAGGGGAAAAAAAAAAGAAAAAAAAATAATTATGTGTATCTTCTGCATAACAGACAGAATCTCATAGGATCTTAAAGTTTCAGAATTAGAATGTAAGGAGGAAAGAATTTCCAGGTTCAGAAATGTACAAGGTTGTACTTTCTTAAAAGGAACACAATTTTTTTGATATTTCTTGCTGACTTATTGGGCATCCCTGACTCCTGTCTGCCGATGACAGTGTTTAATTGGCTGCTTCTGTCTCTTGACTGCTTTCAATCTTTTGTACAAACACAGCAAGTCCCCAGCAGTAGCCCTTAACAGATAATTTCAGACATTTATTTTTTGACCAAGAGCAGGTGAACCCCCCATATTCACTTCTCCACAGGTTAGCAGGCTGTCATACTAAAAAAATAATTTAAAATACCCACACTACTAAAATTTAAACACCAAACTTACACTCCTGAAATAAATTGGTACAATATAGCCAACTTTGTATAAATAAATAAAATTAAAACAGTTCACCACATGGGACTGTCAAGTTCTGTGCCAGTGGGTCTAGGTTAGTCTTCCCAAAACACCTCCTTGTATCTGACTGTTTTTATTTTTAAAACATATAAACACAAAGCAGCAACAACAATAGTAATAATGTAAATACCAGCTCAGTATTTTTCACAACAGGGTGCTCCCTGTGCAGCAGATGTATATGAAGCCAGAGTAAGACAGGCAAGTGCATAAACCGTCCTTCTGTTCACCCACATACAGAAGGGCAAATACAGCTCAAACAACAAGATGGGTTTAAAAGAATTTTTCCCAGCTTTTGTGATTTTTACTGCAGAACATGCTTTAGTCTCAATAAAAAAGGTTAATAATAAGAATTTCCCTTATAATTTGCATATATAGATTGTAACTTCTACTTAATCTGCAGCATACCTTTTAGACAGACTACCTTTTGGATAGTAAGCTTTGAAGTCTGGAGAATTCTGTATTTTTCTAGGCAAATTAGTGTAGTGTTTTTTACTCTTGCTACTAAATTGCATATAATTTCTATTCTGAATTTGTCTAAATTTAATTTCCAGGCATTGGATTTCATTATCCTTATTTTACTAAATTAAAGAAGTCATTATAGGAAGTCTTCTCTCCACTAGAGTACTTCTGAAGGCCATGATCACATCACGTGTTTGACTAATTAACTACCCTGAGTCCCTTAATTCTCTCTAGACCTCAAATCAAGTTTGTAGGTCTTTCCTGAACTTTTCTAATCTTTCAGCATCCTTTTCCAAAGTGTGGGAAGAATGAGATGTGCCCCTGCTCCGTAGGAGCCTCACTGTAGTGACAAAGAACTGTTACTTTCCCATCTTTTCCTGGCAATTCTCAGTTCAAACTTCCAAGGACTGAGTTGACCTTTGTGGATTCAACTGTGCAATGGGAATTTGCATGCAAATTATTTGGCTCCTAGATGTCTGACTTTTATTTAGATATGCCAAAAGGCATTTCTCTCTGATAAACCTGCATAACTGCTTTGTCCTTAGCAACACATAGAAAGAGACCTGCTTTTGTGTAATTTACTATTTTTTCTGATAAGCACATTTTATATTTTATCCAGGCCATGCTTAGGGTTACTGAAAAGCACAAGGAGCTCAAATCCCTATGCATAAAGGGATTATACAATTTGAACATAAGGAAGAGATGTTTAGGTTGTACAATGAAACTTGCTTGCTTTGTGAAACAACACAAATGACCAAATTATTTGAAGATGTTTAAACTCGATATCATACACTGTTACTAAAACAATTTCTAGTTTTAATTGAAAATGGAATCTAATTTGTTTGGGAAGAATAAATTCCCTGTTCATGTGAATTTGCATGAACTGAAATTCCACCCTTTGAGCTGCCCTAAGGAACATTCCTATGCAGCACATATACAGCTCAGGCTGCACACAGTGTCACATAGCATAGGTTGAATCCTTGAATAGTATTCTTTACTTCCAAATTTCCACAATTTTTCTGCAAATCATTCTTCACCAGTGATCCTGAAATGTTTAAATGCTTTCAGTTCCCTTCCTGTGCCTGGATTTTATTTGCGATGTTTATTTCAGTGCTGTATTTTAACTTCCTGTACCCTTAAAAATAGGCATCCTGCAAACTTAATCAGGAAACCTGATGCCTGCACAAACAGCAAATGCAGGGCTCACAGCAGACCCTACTTTGCCATGGGTTTGACTCATTTTCTGTCCTAAATACATTAAATGCTCACTCCAAAATGATGATTTCAGTGAAGGAAAAGCCATTATTTGAAATTGGTTTAGTCTGAAAGTGTACCTGTAAATTAATTTGATTTCTGCTTAGAAGACCTAAAAGCAGTCAGTTAAATATCAGGCGCCAAGCAGGAGTGGGGTTTGGTTGTCCTTTTGGAAGGGCAGTGTACCAAAAATGCCAGAAAGCATATCTGGGTCTTGGCTGTTTCCCAGCTACCATTTCAGCCCTTCCTCATTCCTTCTTTGGGTCTCACTGAAGAAGCTGGGGCTGGAGACCAGAGAGTCAGAAAGATCTCAGTCTGATTTCAGTATTTATTTGAGGCTTGTTGAATAGGGTGTTTGGAAAGAAGACTGCTTCCCCCATGTAAAATTCATGGAACGTGAATTTTATCTGCAAATCTCAGAGAAAATGATAAGAGGAATCCACAGTGCCACCTCCAATGTCATTTTGTGGAATAGTTGTGCTTTCAAAGCATTTAAGAATTTGCTAATTTCAACATACTTTAACTATATCAATATTCATTGAAAAATACATGTGAGAGATTCTCTGTAGATTTATTAATACAATCATGATGAGCAAATTAAATGAAGAAGACTTCTGGGGAGGGTAAACTCACTTGACAGTATGGAGACAAAGTAATTTATACTTAAATATAACTCTGGTCAGGATGAACATACATGAGCCACATTTTTTCCATATTTTGGGAGAGAATTTCCTTTGATTCAGACTTCTTGGTTTTCTGTTTTTCCTTCATAGTCTACCTAACTGATAGAAAAAATTACAAAAAGAGTTTTTAAGACTGTCAGGGTGTCAAGTTTCCTACTTCAGTATAGTGACATGATTCAGTCCTGGCTGAGGAATTGGCACCTTTAATCACACTTAAGAGGTTTCCATGAGAGGGAAGCTACAATCACTGCAATCAACACAATAGAAGTTAAGCTACATTCCAGTCTCATCTAATTAAGATTATATACACCGAGGAAGCAGTGCATGCTCTGTCAGAGCAAACAGATTATTTTAGATTATTTTTTTATATTCAGAATGCATAACTGGAGGAACAACGTACTGAGACATTACTCTGTACACAGGCATAACCCAAAGTTCAGGAGCATTCTTTCCATTACAGAAATGCTATCTCTTCTTGACCCCCGAAAAATCAAGGGATTTCTTCTCAGGTAGTCTGAAAAAATGTATTGGGATCATCTGAAAATTTCCCAGGCTAGGGACACAGGTTCCTGTGCCAAGTCTTATTAGAAACATAAGTCATAATTTCCTTTGACCTTAATGAAAGCAGTGTAGTTAAATCCAGGATAATTATTTTATGAGACAGAACTAAATCTCTCCACAATACTCGCACAACAATCAACTGAAGCAAATTTTCAGTAATGTCAGAGCAGCAGAAGCAGATCAGCAGGACATACCAAAGCCATAGTAGCTAGGCTGGAAAGCTTATTTGTCTCGTGCCTATCTAACTAACCAGCTCAATTACTTCCATTGAAGATATCTGAAATAGAGAAAAATCACTTGCATTTAGAAAATAGTTATTCTTACGGCTGTTACAGTTATTCTTACAGCTGTTACTCTTAAGTGCTGTTTGACAAATAATGCATCAATATAATATAACAAATATGAATTTAGTCCTACAATGGTTCCCGGGAATGTGCTCCATATTTACCCAGCTGTGAAAATAAATTCAGATATTCCCTTAATAATTGGTACAAATGTATCATTATGTTAATGACATCTCTTGAGGATGAGCTACAAAATGAAGTTTACTTGGGAATATTTCCAGCAACCTATATAATTGAAGATTTCAGAAAATATTTTCTTTGAACAACATGCACTACTTCCTGTGATCATCATTCTTGTGCATAATTATCTTTTAATAGTCCCTTTAGAAAGCTGATAGGCCTAATCAGAGCTTGCATAATTTCTGTTTAACATTTAGGAAAGTTAGCAAGTCTTCACCAAAGGAAAACATCTCTTGCAAGTAGTACGACTCAGCTCATTACTGAAAGAGATATATTAATGTATCACTGAGAGTTTTTCTTTTCTGGTAAAATTCATGTTTTGGTAAATCAAACTAAATTTGACTATGGGAAGTCTGGAGATTTATAACTTTTTTAAAGAAATATTAATATCCCTAAGTATGAAATATACAGGAAACAGAATTCTTGCCAGCAGACAGATATAATCATCTGTGTAATGAGCAAGAACACTGGTTATAAATAAACAGTCTTTGGTTAATGGCTCCATCCCAGTGCTCTTCAGCTGGCACAGTTCCAGAGGCAGTCTTGCAAAGGGGCAGTCACAGACCTATGCACTTCCACCAAAATGCAACCTGGATTTTGGGCTGGTGTAGTGGCAGCCCTCTGGATCTGTCACTGCGAGATTTACTGAAGGATAGATTTCCTCTTTTGTTTATTGTTACAAAAATTGCTTGCTAGAAATGCTTTGACTTTCAACTGCCTTTAATTTTATAGATGCAGAAGTGCCTTTTACTGATAATGTAAACCCTGCACCCTTCTTGGCCCATGGCTACTATTGCTCTCAAAATCAAAATTTCTGATACAATGAAGTATTCACAGAGTCTGCAGTGTGATTAAATTTCTTTCCTGAATTTATCATGCATAAAGAGATAACCTAGCCCACTGGTATATGTGAACACAAACTATTTTATTATTTGTGCCTTCTTTAATTGTATCAAAATGTTTTTAAGACTAACACACAGATGGATGTTTACTGTATGTAGTTCCAGCATCTTGAACAAACAAGTCTGAAATGTTTTCAAAGCATTTTGATGAGTAAAAGCATAAGTAAAAAAATGTTGTTTGTCCAGTGGTGGGCAAGAGACTGTTTCATGTGTGGTAACTTTTTTTATTTTTAATTAAATTTTATTTGAAATGTTATCTGCAATGAAGATTTCATTGCAGACCAGATTGTTGATGCACTGTGGAAAATCAGACTGAACAGAGCTAAGAAGCAAGGTACAGGACTCCCCAGCTTCTTGTGGTGTGATAGGGGCTTTGAGCATTTTCTTGCTCATAAATCTTTAACCTACAGAAGATCTTCAAGTTATAGCTAAATACACTTCTGAATGACAGTGAATGTGATTTTAGCAAGAATTAGAAAACAGAAGACATATTATGCCATAGCTACAGTTAAAAAAAAAAAAAAAGGCTTTGTGGTTAGGATGTGGTGAAATTCTCAAACCCCAAGATGTCTCTTCCTTTGTGTTGCACTCCACTGCATTATGTATGTTAATGTATAGGCTACCATCAAAACCATACCTTCTGAAATTTACTGCTTTCAGAGAGAAAATAACTCCATGGCGAGAATCATAGAATACTGGGTAGGAGGGGACCTCAAGGATCATTGGAGTCCAAATTTTTTTGCCAAAAACACAGTCTAGACAAGGTGACCCAGAATCCTGTCTAGAGCTATCTTAAAAACATCCGACACTATGAAATCCATATTTTGCTGTCCCCACCCCTAAAACATGCTGGTAAAATCTCCCCTAAGCCTCCTTTTCCCAAGACTGAACAAATGTAGTTTTCTCAGACTTTTCTCAAGTGACAGATTTTCCCATCCTTTGGTCATCTTTGCGACCTTTCTATGGACCCTATTAAATTCTCTGAAACTAATATTTGTCACCACATTAATGCCCATTGTGAATTCCAGTGAGTTCAGAGGAAATTACTCAGCATCAGGAACAGATGTTCCTTGCAGTGTAAAATAAGCATAATACCTGTTAATCCACCTGTCAGGCAGATTTGAGACAAACATACAAATACCTGGAAAGAAGAGGCTTCAAAAACACAAATCCAGATAAGCTATTCCTAGTCTTAGATACTGCCTAGATGTTGTGCATGCCCCTTCCTGACTCATCAGACAAATTAGATTTCGCTCACCATACCTTTGAGGTTGGAGTTGTGTGCTACCTTAGCTGTGACTTTCTGGATTTGCTTCCTTGCCCTTTTCACAGCAGTTATTTCTTTTCAAGCATCAGATATGTACACCATGTAACTACTTAAAGCTGCTACCTGACCACTTTAAAATATATTTTTTCAACAGATTCTTAAGACTTATTTAGAAGAAGAGGAATAAAAGTGAAGTTTTTATTATTTCTATGTCTTTCAAACATATGCAAAAGAGAGGGAAAGCATTGACTTTCTGGATGTGTCATTTTAAAATAGAACCTTAAAATATAGTGCAATCTAAAAATTATTCACTAATGAAATTCTAGAATTTCTTTTTTTACCCGAAAATTATTTCTTGCTAGTTAATTCAAGTTAATTTAAATATAACTTCCTTATGAAGTCCAAGTATATATTTGTACATCAAAAACTCCTAATCAGAACAGGATAAACAAAAACTCCTAAGAGATAAATAGAGATTTGAATCATTAAAGATGCAACAAACAGATGTTCATCATGAGATATATAGCTCATAGTCAAAAAATAAATTACTTTAAGACTTTCATTATAATGTCTTTGGTACCTAAATTTTCTCATAAGGAATTAATGGGTGTCTGCTTGAAACAAGGTGTTCAGCCCTGGGCTGATAGATTCCTTTACAATCCCAGCGCAAAAAATCCTGCTTCTTGCTTCTTATTCTCTTTTTCCTCAGGAGAAAAAAAAAAAAAACAACTAATATTTCTTTTCAAATGGTCAGATTGGATGGTGCATCAATTCTGGATANGAAGAAAGGAGCTAGCTTCTTAATTTAGCACTGACTTAGCAATTTTTAGACCTTATTACATCTGGAAGGATAAAAAATAGTTACTGTTTGAAACTAATATTTCTTTTCAAATGGTCAGATTGGATGGTGCATCAATTCTGGATAGTGGTCTGGTTTTCCCCACCTCACTGTCCTGGCACCTGCCTCTGTACTTCAGAGAAATCTTTAAGACTGGGACAATTTCCTGTATGCCCTATTAAGTGGGGTGTTGATAAAATATAATTGCAGCACTGTTACACTGTAACTTCATTTATGGTCTACATACATGTGTGCATGTGTGAAGAGGAAAGCCTGTACCTAGTGCTGTTCCGTGCCCCCAGCACAATCTGAAACAAAGATTATCTCTTCAGCTGCGTCTCCGCAACAGACACTCTGTCTGAGCAAAGACACTCTCTGAGCATGAATTAAGTTAACCTCAGTATGAAAAGCAATTTATTGATCCAGCCCCTGATAGATATCCTTTTGACTCAATTTCTACCTACTGTTAGCAAACCATAGAGCTCTAAAGGGAAAATTCAATAACTGCTGTTCCTCTGGAGTACTGTGTATCTGGACAACCTAGAGCTTTAAAAGCATACAAACTTGTAAGAGGAGTCCTATTCTGCATGGGGAAAAATAGCAAAAAAGAAACAGAGAGAAAGTGGTATCTTGCTTCTTTGGGAGGATCAGGATTTAAATCCTTGCTTTTTCTGACACAAATCTGAGAGAAAATTTTAGGCATCATGCCAATTTGTCACCATCAGGCTGAAAGCTGTTTTTTCCCCCACATTTCAAAGAAAAGAAGGGCCTGTGTCAATCTCTGGACAAAACAAAAAAAAAAGCTAAAATCTTAGAAATACTTCCAGCTTTAAGATGTATATCTACTGTTGGCATTTTCCTTTGGAAGAAGTATTCTTCAAATGAAAAATGCCTTGATTTATAATGACAACCTGATTATTAGTTTTTTGTTACACCAGAAAGATTTCTGTTTTCTGTTTGCTTTAAAGTGAAACTAATACACTTTTGAAAACTTTTGTGCCATCCTAGTGAGTTTTATTAGCCAGGGATTGGGAGCAGAGGCTCCCTTTTCCATAATCACCTTCCTTTTTTCTCTTCTCCCCCATATCTAGGTGTACTCTTTCTTCCAGCATTCTTAGGAAAAAAATGTTCCCATTCTTTCTTCATTCAGATGAGTGATTATGACTTCTAATCTTCCTCTAATATGTGTGACAGGCTGGGCTTGGGCCCACGTGTGCCCCTCTGCAGGGGCCGGCTCTGGAGTGCTGCTGTCGGCATGCAGCCATTCACGTTCGTGCTACCTGCCGTATTTCTTGTGAGAAACCATTTGGCCTCTCTCCATGCAGCTCGCCTTGCTTTTATGCCAGTTAAACAAACAATAACTACTTTCTTTTCCCTCTTCTTTATTGCTTGCTTGTGTTACTGCTGCTTTAGTAACAGCAGGTGAGTGATATTGGCAACAGTCTTCCCACAATTGCCAAAATTCTAATTGCTGGCTGCCACGGGACAATATAGTGTTCAAATTCCCAGGACTCGTTGCTCTCACACAAAACATAAGGACTTCTGTTAAGACAAATACAACATATTAATAAAAAAGAACAGTTATTGATGATAAATGGCTCCAAGCATGCATTATATAACAGACATATGCAGGGATTTGTGACCTCAAATACTCACATGCACTCAATGCTTACAGAGAATTACATTCTTCCACAATAGCAATAATACAAGGAAGTTTATTTTGTCATGCTCAGATTTCATAAAATAACATCTTCAAGTATAACTTCCCTATTCTCAGTGAAACAAGAAAGCTTTTGTGTATTGCAGCACTAACACAGAATTCAGATCCTGAGCAGCATCTTAAATATATTGAGATGAATAAAAGATTCTATGATTTTAATATGATTTAGTATAGAATACGGCAAAATTATAAGGCAGCATTTCCCAGAATTTTTTCAGCAGTCGTAATCATCAGAGCAGACATGGAAAATCTCACCATAGACTTTGATGAATGTGAAGATAAATTACATGAGTTAACAAAAAAACTGGGATCATAGTATATTTGATCGATTCAGAACGAGAGTTGAAGTTAAAGAACGACACATAGAGAGAAGGAAAGATTTCCGAGCACCAGGAAATGAAAAGCCCATATTTAAAGGAATAGACAGATAGGTAGGAATTTTATTCTAGTGCTACACTTGACGAGCAACATGATGTCAACATCTTTGACATTTCTTGATGTCTCTGTCAGGTTTGGTATAATGATGTGGTAGTTTTCTTGCAGAAAATGCCTATTTAAAAGATGCTTTCCATGGCTTTTTTTTGTTCTGTTTTCACTGGAAACAAAAAAAATGACTGAATCTCCAAACATGTTAAGTAAAAACACCTGAAAACATAAAAGAAAAAGTTAGAAGTTCCAAAAAAATTATTTGTGTTGTTGTCAAGGATTTTCAAGGAATGTTATGACTTTCTGAGAAAAGAAAAGAAAAAAAGGTGTTTGACAAGAAACACATCTTCCCATTAAAATTAAGTTTTACTAGAAAAACACAGAGCAAATTTGGCCAACCAACACCAGTACATGCCTACTTATCTATCTATCATGAAGCAAGAGCTGTCAGTGCCTAGAAGGATGTGGCTTTCAGCTGACCAGGTGGACTGAAAGACACAGAGCTAGCACGTGACAAGCTCCCTGCTGAGGGTACCTCTATCTCCAGCCTCTGACCAGCAGCACGCCATACCCTTGGATGCATCCATGACAAACCTCATAAGAATACACAGCTCAAAACTATTTTCTCTTAGTGACAACTCAACACGATTCCTTCAATGACATTCATTTCAATCAACTTTGCTTTTAACTAGTCCAAATGATTCTTCACTGCTTTCTCACACAGCTCCCACTACCTCATGTGTAAACTGCCAGGGTAGTGACAAGACTATCTGCTCAGCTGACAAGACAGAATTATTTCTGGATTCATTCAAACTGTAGCACATAGAATGACACACATCTGATAGGAATGTGATGAACACTCCACAGTTTACAGAGTTAATTGGCACAGCTTGGAACAAAATGCATGCAGGACATAGACAGAAGATCTTCATAGCCTGAGGTGGGGTCCTTCACTGATAAAGAACATAAAAGTGGCTACAACATCATAGTCATAAGGAAGGAGGAAACACTGAAAGCTGGTGAACAGCTGGTGAACAGAACACAAAGTTCATAGGATTTCCAAAGAATCTCTCTGAAATGCCTTCCTTACTCCTTCACTTCCTGATGAAGCCAACAAAATGTGACTGATTTCTCGATTTCATCACACATTTTTTTCTGCTTCAAAGATAATTCCTTGGGCTTTTTACTTTCTGGCTACCTGGAGATTCACATGACAATGAGTTTGTTTTCTTTTACTAAGGAATGACTCCTTTTTTGGTGCTAACTGTTCATACATCCCTCCTGAATATGTCTGTAGTTTCAGCAGCGGGTTTGTTTTTGACAGAGCCAAAATTGAGGTTCCCCTAATATTTTCCTGAGTTCACTGAGACTGAAGTTAGTTTTTGAGACAGACAAGAGAGGGAGTGTTCACTGCTTTCAGTCTGCTTTTACACCCCTGGTAAATAAATAAAGCAAAGACTGTAATTTATAGCACCTCTAAAATAAACTGTTCATTATCTTTTTGTAGTCATTATTTCTTCTAATGAATCCAGCCTAAATAAACTCCTATGTGATGGCCACAGCTGAGCAGTTACATCTTTCTCATGCAGAAAAAATCTTAGATGACTGTGAACTGGATTCCTGCCTGACTTGTGTAGTCATGCATAGGTAAGTGAATATGATGAGGGATAGTTAAATTTGCTTATAAGGAATTAGTGCCTACTTGAAACAAGGTGGTCTGCTCTGGGCTCATAATCTCCTTTACTAATATTCCTTAATTTTTCTGAATATATGGCCTAATCATCAAGTCAAGGGACTGATTCCAGGTCTAACCAGACAAAGGTCTGTCCAGGTCTAAGCCAGACAAATGATTGCCTACTTTTGTGACCTGGCTGTCTGGCTTGAACTACAGCTTTTACAATGATAGATTTTGAACTGCAGTTCAGCAATACAGATTAAGCACTGTAATCTGTCATGACCAAGTATCATTCAGAACTTTCCAGCCATAGTTCCAAGGCCTCACAGTTCCCCCCAAAAAACCTGCCTTTTCTTTCCCGTTCTTGTTTTCCTTGAATTGAAAAGCTAATGGTTCAGAAGGAGGAGTAGCTTCTTAATTTATCCTTGTATTACTCAGCAGTGTTTAGAGACTCTAAACTCATCTGCCTGTTATCTCATTGTGCTCATTATTGTTTCTGCTGAATCCAGACTAAATAAATTCTTATGTCATGGCCACAGCTGTGCAGTTATGCCTCTCTCACAAAGAGAAATCCTACATGACTGTGAGCTTGTCTGCTGTCTGTCTTGTGCAGCCATGCATAGGTGTTTATGAATTGTTGCTTTTCTAATTTAATATCTTGCACTTATTTTGGGAAGACATAAATATAGGAAAGCATTGCAGAAAGATTAAATCACTGGAGAATAGGATAAATCTTTAACAACTCTATGTAATCTATGTAAATTGACTAATCTAGAGCAATTAAATTTATTAGAAATAGCACAGGCCAGTGCTGATAGCTTTTAAAATATTTTTTCTTTATTTTCCATCAAAGGTTATCTTTGCTGCAAACAAAATTAATCACGTGTTCTTAAGGAAAGCATTTATTATAAAGGTGACTAGCCTTTTAGTTAATCTTTTTCTGACTTAAGTCATTATTTAGATAATAGAAAAAGTAAACTTTTTAGTCAAAGGCATTGTTTAGAAGGTAAAATAGACGTACATATATGGAATTGGTTACTCAATTTTTTTGAACACGTAAGAATTTTTCAGTTTGAGTCTAGTTCTTAAATGGATGATACTGAGTTTTGAAAAGCAGTCCTTCATAATGCTTGTTACAGGTAATCATGTAAGGGCTTTCCAAGAAACTCAAATGCTGCCATGACATCTCTGAACTTCCTTGGCTGCTTGCTAACCAATAAATGTGTTCCAGCACCGTCTCCCTGGGCCGTGCCCAGCACCAACAGGACTGAGAGATAATGTGAATGACCTCTTAAAGGTTTGGGGTTATGCACAGATGGAAAATCCCAGCTTGAACATAACTCCCAGATCAGAATAACACCATGTTGTAATAAGCATTTAGTTGTTATTAACAAAATTAATCTTTTCAGAGTAAATTAATCTCTAATATTAAAAAAAAACCCTCCATATGCATATAAAGACAAGATCCCTAAACAAAGTTTGTGGGTTTTATCCTGGCTTATTTTTTGCTTCTGAAACATTTCTCATTTGAGAGTTCCGTATCACATAATTTCCTGTTCCCATAACAAAAATTAAGTCAAATATATGCTGCTTATTATGGTTCCTCACATTTGCTAAGCTTTTACTGATTTTATATTCTCACTGAGGGATATTTTTTACTGTTCTTGTGTAATCCTATACTCTTTGACACCTATAGACTGACTGACTGAATGGACATTAAATAAAATGGTAGTAGCAGAAGCAGAGCAGGAACAAATGCCACAAATGCAGACTGCTCTAATCCTCTGCTCAGGAAACTCTACATTAAGGGAGTTCATATAAAAAATTCTGACCTTCATAGGCTCATCCTTTTTTACTTGCCTCCTTTATGTTTTCTGTAGTATTTGCACCTTGATCTCTGGCAAGCTTATAGTTCTTCAGAATGACTTTCACAGGACTATGGAACTACACAGTGTATGACATACAGCATTAATCTCCTGCCCTCAGATCATATTTATTTGTGTGTGTTTGCGTGGTATAACTTGTACTGACAGAAGTTCTTCAGATGTGCTTCAAAATCACAAGTTTTCCAGTCATACTTCACTCGAGTGAGTACTAAATATTCTCGCTGTGCCGAAAGATAACAGAGCATGTTACACTAAATCATTAAGTTTACATTTACACTTAAGGCCATAATATTACAACAGCACAACTAAAGGCTACAAGGTATAGGGCTCTTAAAAAATATATTTCTACAAGCTGTAAAATTTCATTACTTCTGCAACTACTTCAGGATCCAGGGTTTGCTTTCCTATGGGCTTCCAAAAGGCCTCTGAAAGGGTGTATATTTCCTTTCTATAAGAATTCTGAACACAATAAAGAAGGAAGTTAATCAGAGCAGTTAATCTGATAACTCCATGTTTTGTCTTTTTCTATTAACATTCCACATCTAGCAGTCCCTGTCTACTAATATGTAAATTTGGAGTAGTTCTTTTCCTACCTTTTAACTGATCATGGTCTCTATGAACATGCTTATCAGTATAAATATGTACATTTTAGGCCTTGGCTTCACAAACAATTAAACCAAATATTTACAAAACATACACAATAGAATCCTACATTTGTTAGTGTGATTCATGTTTAACACTAGTGTGTAATAAATCCATGTCTGTGTTGGCATAACCATTTGCTTGCACTTTTTAAAATTCTCAGGATTTAAAAAAAAAAGGAAATTGCCAATCTTTTCTCTCAGAAGCGTTACCCTGATGAAAAATATTTTCTAGAAAAAGTTCTGCACCAAACTTTGAGAAGAGGCTGCTGTGAACAAAAATGAAATGTCTGGGCATTTGAAAATTCTGATCAGTCAAATTACAACAAGCACAAAAAAGCGGGGGAAAAAAAGGAATAATAAGGAGAAAATTCCATCTTTATTTGTTTGTTTGTTTTTAATAGTAACTGTGGCACATCCTCTGCCTGAATCTTAATCTGTTTAGTGCAAAGTGTTTTTCAAATCTGTTAGTTTCTTGATCAACTTTTCTAACTGATTAAAATATCTTCTGGAATGCCCCAGAAGAATATATTATTTCATGAGTATGACTTTTGCATATAAATATGAACATAGAAAATGTATGAAAAATCCATTACTGACTCTGAAGTAGATAATTAGCCTCAAGCACAAAGTTGCTAAAAAAAAAAATCAACTTGATTTGTGAACCTTTTCACTGCATAATTCCCATAAATTTAACTATACTACAAATTCAGAAGTGTGGGATTTCAGCACTTATAGGTTGCCTTTTATTATTCAGAGCCCTCAAAATAGATCACAAACACTAATTTATTAACCCATAAAAACATTAAAAAAAAAAAATCTTCCTGCCCTTCTTTCTATCTTTCTTTTCAAGCGCTGTTTCTCCTTGCTGCCTCAGTCCTGGAACCAGCATATTGCTGGCGCCCTTGGAAATAACTTCAGCTATAGAGACAAACCTTTCCCTCTGAATAATTTCCACTTGACTATACATATCTCAGGGAAGCTGCCAAATCCTTTTCCTACACTGCTCAGCTGCAGGGATTTTGCTGCATAGATGGCATCTAACTATACCTCAGGGGACTTCTATGAGAATTTCCTAAGGCTCCTGAGGATGAAGGCCAACCATAATTGTTCACTCTTTTTTCAGATCTCAACGGGATCTCAAGTTATTGCTCTCTAATCTGCAGCAAGACGTGCTCTTTTGAAGTGATATAGCACCAAAATACACATTTTTCTCTACTGAGTGAATTGGAAAATCATGCAGTTTTAATTAGCTGTAAAAGGACAGTACAGCAGCTGGTACTACAAAGCCTATGAAAAGATTTGCCTTGCTTTGGTTTTGCACTTAGAGAATCAAAGAGTTAAGTGCCTGCTTTTGTACAGTGAGTGACAAATGTGAATTATGTGGATTGGAGAAGTGGTGGGGTTTTAAACACAGACTCTTCCCACTTCACTTTGGTGCTGCTGGGTGGCTGCTAATTAACTACTGCTCTAGTGCCTGTGTCTGGATCATTACTGAAACTGTGTTAGTCATCGGCTCCCTGAGATGTTTTACAACATTTCTTGAATAACAGGCAGCTGGTGTACAGTGACAGCACAGCATACAGGCTCCAGTCGACTGTCTATTCACTTGTGTGCTCCCAGGCAGGGGCAGGCAAAACAGAGAAACCTGAAGAAATATCTCTGAGGGGTAAAAAAGGAGGCATCTCCAGAACGGGATTTCTGCCTCCCTGTTCTGTAACTGGCTTTGTGTGAAAGAGAGAAAACAGGAATTTCAGGTGATCAGGTGGCACATTTCCCTTCCTTGAACGTCAGCTTTTGGAGAAGCTAAGGAACAGTGCCAAATGTTCTCCATTAATATTTCTTGACTGTATAAATTTGTCTCATGTATTCAGTGGTACTCATTTTAGGAGAAACAAACTTCTCTTAGGCTCCAGCTTCCCAGCAATCCACATTAGCCTCACCCAGATGAAAAGGATACTGCACAGGAAGATTGAAGATCGGAATGTGCAAGTGATGAACATTAGAGGCCAATTAATATTTTCTCTGTTTTGCCAGAGTTTGCCTTCAGCCTTTGAAAGTATATACAAGCAACTTTTATAGAGTCATAGAATCAAATTTCTTCCTAGTATCTAAACCTACCCTGTTTCAGTTTGAAGCTATTCCCCCTTCTCCTGTCACTACATGCCCTTATGAAAAAAGTCTCTCTCCACCTTTCTTGTGGGCTCCCTTCATCTGCTGGAAGGCTGCAATTAAGCCCTGAAGCCTTCTCTTCCCCAGGCTGAACAATCCCAATTCTCTTAGCCTTTCCTCATACAAGAGTTGTTTCATCATTCTAATCAACTTGGTGGCCTCTTCTGGACCCTCTCCAACTGTTCTGTGTCTTTCCTGTCCTGGGACCCCAGAGCTGGATGCAGGATTCCAAGTGGGGTCTCACCAGAGCAGAGCAGAGGGGCAGGATCCCCTCCCTTCCCTGCTGCCCACCCTGCTTCGGATGCAGCCCAGGACACGTTTGGTTTCTGGGCTGGGAGTGCTCATGGCTGGGTCATGTCCAGCCTCTCATCCAGCTGCACCCCCAAGTCCTTCTCAGCAGGGCTCTCCACCTGTTTATCCCTCAGCCTTTACTGATGCTGGAGATTGCCCTGACCTCAGTGCTTGCACTCTGTCTTGTTAAAGGCCATGTGATGCCTGTTGACACTTCTTATGCTGCCCAGGTCCCTCTGGATGGCATCCTCTCCTTCAGGTATGTCAACCGAACCACTCAGCTTGGTGTCATCATTCCCATTATCTTCTACTTTGTGGATACGCAGAATAAAATAAGTTTGTCCTTTTGCTTGTTGTTTCCCCTTCTCACTATCATTTGCAGATACAGGCAGCATTTACTAAAGCTTATACAACTTCATCTCCCTTCAGGATCCAGTATCACCATTCCCAGTTAATCATACCACACTATTATGATACCATGGAAATGGAAGATGTGTATGAGCATCAAATTGCCAATATCATGCATTGCTATCAAAATTATATTCCCTTCAAACCTGTGACCACATGCCTTAAGGCTCTAGAAACTAATCACATTTTTAATCATATTTATTAGGTTTCATATATCATGTTCTATGTACCAATGTGAAGAGTTTCCAGATTTTGATATCTGCGGTTATCATAGAACATTTTGCTGATGTGCTAAGGTCCTGGCTAAAGTTGCAGTCACATAACCACAGATTTCCTATGCTTATACCTACTTGAGTATACCTTTCACACTGATTCTTCCAAAGTCTTTTTTTCCTTCTCACAATTTCTTTGCAAATCACTACACTTTCAAAATATTCCTATGGTTTCTTTTTCATTGTTTCTAGCGAAAATAAGGGAAAGTGAATTATTTAAAATAAGGAGTAGCAAACACACAGTTTTAAAAAAATTTCCAGGTCAATGATCAAGAAATAGTACCCACATCCTAAAGGTGGAGTTGCATGAATTGGCAGAGTGCTGATTTGTTACAATGTGAAGAAGTATCTCCAGCTCATTTGATACTTCACTGAGGAAATTCCTCAGTGTATGCTCTATATGACAATTGGACTCAATAAATTTCCATTAGAGAGAAATCTGTCTTTGGGGGAAAACAATCCAACCAAACAAAAATAAACAACAAAAAACCCCAACGATTTTTTAACTCACAGAAACAACATGTCATTTTCTTAAACCGGTCAAAAATTAGAATCTCCTTGGCTTAAACAGAACTTAAATGTGAAAATACTAGGGATAAATGAATTGATATTTGTGTGACATTACTCCAGAATTAACTTTTGTTTCCCAAAACTACTGAACTTCATTCTTCCAAGGTATTCTTCAGAACAGCACCAAATAAGCCAGTAGATGTGTTGGCTCTTCCCTCTGTAGTACATACCCCATAGTGGCTGTCCACATAGATCCCCCAGCAGCATTGCAAATTCAGCTATAGGTACGTGGTGGCTTAACCTTGGACACCTGCCAGACGCCCATACAGCAGCTGTCTCCTACATCCCCTCCTAGACAGGAAGGGAGGAAAAAATAAAATGAAAAATTTGCAGGTCAGAACAAAGAGACCACTCACTGAGTATCCTCATGGGCAATACAGGCTTGACTTGTCAAGAATTAATTTACCTTATCGCCAATTAGTAGCAGTATTGGGTGGTGAGAAATAAAGGGCAAAAAATTAAAACAACTTCCCACCGCCTCTCACCTTTTTTTCCCAGGCTCAACTTTCATCTCCAGCTCTGCTTCCTTTCCCCCAGTCCCGGACTGCACAGAGGGTCAGGACAGGATCGTGTTGACTGGCATCTCTCCTGTGCTGCTCCATCCCCTTTGCACTGCTCCCTGCTGACCGTCCCCAGAGGCTGCAGAGAAACACGCTCCTGGACCACCTTCCCCCGCGTCCTTGCTGCTCATTTTGCAGCTTTTCCCCATTTAAAAAAGTTGTGTTTAGCCCTTTCTGTAACTCGCCTTCCCGAAAGCAGGCGGGGCTCAGCCGAACCCCGCGGTGGGCGCCTTGGAGCCGGCTGGAATGGGTTGTACCCAGCCGGGGCAGCCCCGGCCGCTCCGCACAGGAGCTCCTGCGGCTGCTCCCTGCCGGCTCCTCTCCACCGGCACCGGCCAGCGCAGGGAAGGGCACTCCTAAACCATTGGACGCATCTCACAAGTGCACGGCCTGTTCTTAAAAGCACGTGAAGTAGGTCAGGTTTGAAAGGGATGCAGCTGTCTAGATACTCTCAGCTTATGGAGCTTGACCTACAAATTTCCGGTGTGCATTGGATGTCCATAAGATACACTGGAATAATATGTAGCTAAAGTTTAATTTTCTAGCTTAGAATCAATTAAAGTATGTGCTTCAAGATCTGAGTAGTCTTACAAAACTGAAGGATTTATCATTTTTAAATATTCTGTCATAAATGTTTAGAAATTTTTGATAAGCAATATGATGTGCCTCTGGTTTCTGCCCAGCAGACCCTCTCCCAGTCCTTCCATTACCATGTCACCATCTACACGTGATTGATGGTGTTTCAAGGCTTCACGGTCTGAGATTAATGACCAAGTTCCCACGTCTTGGTCCTCTGATTTTGATGGAAGAAGCAGGATTTGAATTGTGGAGGTTAAGAAAAGAAAATATTTTTCCTGCCTTGCAATGCCTGAAAGGTCATTCTTGAGCTCAAGTTGTTAAAATAATTTATTGTGAGCTACTGAGTCATAACAGAGTTACTGATCTGCCTTTTATTACAGTGACATTCTATTTTTTCAACTCTATATTTTTCTATTCTGTGGTATTAAATAGCTCTCAGTCTGCAGTAACCAGAAATGTTTAAGCATGCTGCAACTGCATAATGACATATCAGATCTGTGCCTTTTACAGTAGGTGTAGCAGAGAAGTGCCATGGTGAGATTACATGCTAAACAGAAGTGTTTTGCTTGGGAATAGCATTCCTCTACCAGCTTTGAGTGTATCGTTTATTTTCTAAGCAGCCTGTGCATACTTGCTTTGCAACAGATGATTTGAGACTCCAATGCTGATCTATTTTTTTCATTTCTGCATTGACACTGAGAGACTTCCTACCTCATTAAACTTGTTTGCTTTATTTTGTGTGCTTCAGTGTTTTGTGCAGTCTAGGGGTTGATATATACCTTATTAGTGATTTTAGTAACTCTGAATAGCTGCCTAGAAGATAAAATTGCTAATATTTCACAAATTTAGTTTTGTATTCAAGTTAAATAACAAATTATTTTTATTTTTCCCACCTAACTTATAAAATTTTTAAGTACTGAAAACATTCTGGATCATATTACCTGAGACAATATGGAAATCTGACCCCTTGGAAAGTGTTTCTACCAAAATTACTTGCCACTTTCTAACTACTTTGATTGCAAACTTCCCTCACCATTGCTGCAAATGCTTCTAGTTGCTGTTGAAAGCAGTCAGAACACCTGTTCTCAAGTAAAACTGTACAATTATCCTCTTCACACTTGTTTCTTTTTTCTATTCTCTTTTTTTGACCCTCAACAATTATTATGGACTGGAGCTATGGCACCTGCAGGGACGTGAGCATCATTATGAAAAAATGGTCCCATTGGCAGAAAATAAAAAGTATAGAAGAAACCACAACAACCTACACATAAAGAAGGAAAGAAATGCTGGAACCTATCATAAAGCTGTTGGGCTCCATGCAGAACTAGTCCCTATGCTGGTTGTATTTTGGCAGCATAGCCTGGTTGAGGACAGATATTAATCTATGTGAGCAAAGGACCCAGAGGGTGCCACAGACATCCACCCTTTCAGCTCCACAGCCCAGTTCCCACATCAAGCCACTGGAGTCTCTCCTCACGCAGTTTCCTCTCACTCATCCTGCACAAAGTGCTCTGCCCAGACAGAAGTGGGGCATCCTCAATAGTCTCTTCCCAGCACAGAAAGAGGTGGAAGCTTAAAACAAGAAAGGTAAAGAGTATGAGAAATCATAATACTGAAAATGAGCTATGGAAAAGCTGCTTTCAAAGGGAAGAACTGCTGTTAAAATGAGCGTACACCCAATTTATACTTCTGCTGGGCATTAACAGGTGTCAGGGGAGGAAGGTGATAAATGTATTTTTTTGTATCATGTTAAGGAAAAAACATTCATTTCTACATACCTTGTTAGATCTGTTATTTCTACTGCATGCATTTCACAAGTAGGAAGTAATGATATAAAGCTTACAAATGTCTTCAAAATATTAATTAAATGTTTTGGAAGTGTTTTCCATTATGTGAAACCTAAGTGTTACATAAATCAAATTAGTATGTTAGCAAATTTTTGGCTAGAACTTGAATTGCTGTCTTGACTAGACCAGCTTTATATAGACAAGGCCCCATCTGAACATGGTTTTCTGCTTGTATTTGTTTTCCCCACAAACAAACTGTCAGATATTATAATCAACAATGTTTGAAATTATCAATTGGGAAAATTGTGGACCACTCTCGTCTTTGATGGACATTTTCTGAAATTATTATGAAACGTGAATGAAACCATATTCAGAAAGTGGCACAAATTGTGTCTCATCATTTCAGCTACACTTAGTTGCTGGCTTTAGTATGAGCCTGATCACCAGCCATTAACACAGCTTTTATTTTGCTTATACTACAAGGATCACCTGAGTTTACAGAGTGGTGTGTGGTTTGCACTGATTTACATGATGAAAATCGGATAAAAGGCAGTTTGAGTAGATTGTGCCTAACTTGATCCCTTTCTTTAGACAAGATAATTTTCTTGACAAGGGTAATTCTGCAGACTTGATCTATTTGGCGCTCAGTAAAGCTTTTGGCACAGTGACACATGGGAAACTATTAAGCTGAAGAGGGTGAGGATTAGTAGAAGAATGTCAGTACAGTAGGGCATTGGACAAAGAGGAGACAATGAGGTGTGTTGTGTTGACAAATCAGCAGGCTGGATGAATACTGCTGGTGAAAATCCTTGCAGAGCAGCAGTTGCTTGGCCTTGGCCAAAGTGAGGCATCTGCCAGCTGAGGATCTTGGTGAGACAAAGTTTAGAGGTGGTGCCAGGGGCGACTGATGAATATCTGGTGATTGGACCAAAAAAAAAAAAAAAAAAATGGAGTGCCCATAAGGTCACAGTAAGGGACAAAGTGAGAAATACAGTGAGGCAAAACAGAATAGTACACAGAAGTTAAATACAGGAACTTCTGTTGTGAATTGGGCGTTATCATTTGGAAACAAAAGAAACGAAATATTTGTTGATACTATTTGGCCAGAAGGTAACTATTACCTAGCAATATGATTGAGCTGTGGAAGCAGCAGAATGGACACCGGCTTACAGTCCAGGGCACTCTCACCACTCTGAGCTCCTTCTAACTGGATGTATTTAGCACCTTGTCTAAAGCTCGCATATAATTTCACCTATATTGAAGGAAACTCAACCAAAAAAAAAAAAATAAATGCAGCTTGGATAAGCAGCAAAGAGAAGGACTCCATTTACAAAATAAGACTATGAAAGCACAGGTTTAGAATAGCAAATTATGCAGGGGACATTATAAAGATATTAAAACACAGGAGAATGGTGAGCTAGCTCAAGTCAGGCTAGTATCATCAGGCAAGATGAATGGGAATAAAGTACTCAGAAATAAATTAAGGCTTAAAATTAGAAGTTCCTAACTGTTATAGATGTGAGGATCTGCTGTTCCAGAAGAGCAAAATGGGCAGGAGCAAAAAATAAAAGATGATCTTTATCATCTGTTCTTCTGAATGAAACTACATGATTCCTGATTCCATGTAATGAATGAAACCACAGACAAGGAAGTGATGTCACCCAAGAAGGTCCTTCAAGGATAACTTCAAGGAGTGCTCAGTTGATTTCTTAATGAGCTTTTTTGTATCTTAGCTGCAAATACACAACCACAGAGTATCCAGAGGATGAATGCACATGTTCTGGGAACAGCAGTGCCATGAACACAGGCACAAAAAGCAAAGTAGTTCAAGGATGCAGAATCAACGTTTCAGCGGGCCTCAACAAAAGAGTGTGTTGTCCATCATTTGTCCAGTCATCCAACTGCATGGTGCTCACTTGTACATCCCCACCTTTCTTGCAGCACTGTTCTCTGTGGGGGCTGGCATGCTCATGGTAACTTGATCTTGGTCCTCCAGGGCATCCCACATGTTAATTATGCTCTATATTGTTCAGTGAGAGGAAAAATGAATTAAAATTTTGAGAGATGTGCAACTTATGATGCCAGATTTGCTTCTTATTCCTATAGAAAACCTCATTAATAAAACCCAAGTAAGATTTCCCAGTTAAAAAAAAAAAAAAACCAAACCAAACAAAAGAAAAAAAAAAACCCACCAGAAAACCAACAGCCTTCTGATTAATCTTGACCTCTGTGCCTTCTTAGGAATATAATGTAAAGACCTGTATTATGCCTAGGAGCTGTACTGTGCAGGTTTAAACCTCTGGTCTCTGCTCAGCTAAAGATCTTGTTAAAATCAATGGATATTTTCTCTAAAGAGTATCATTTAGCAGCATCACTGCTAAATTTATTCCCATACCTTAGGCCTCCCTAGCCAATTCGTTGCCTGCCTTGACACTTACTTCTTTATACAGACATTGTCCTGTATGGGTTTTCTAGGATCATTGATTTTAGTGTGTGTACATTTGCTTCAAAGGCTCACTTTGCATGACTCAAGGTTAAATATATTTATTTTACACAATTGTACTAGGCAACAGAGCCCTGATTTATAAAGTATTGATATGTGCCTTAAAACATGGCAAATTCAAAGCCAAGCTTGCTTTGAATCTTAAAATGAACGCATTTTCTGAAATAGATTCTGCATTATGTACATAGATGACTTGCCACAACCTCAGAAATTAAGTAGGCTGTGGTGGATACAAAGCTATGCATTTTTGACTCTGGTCTAATCATAACATAATTTACTATTTGGAGTGGTTTTCCTCCCCCTTATGAATGGTCTATGCATTATAAAGATTTCAACCTGAGATTACCTTATCTTTATTTAGTGTGCTTACAGCTGGAAAGCACTTACACAAATTTAACAGCTAATCCAAGCGCCAAAGGGGAAAAACAATGGTCAAATTTTCAGCTACATCTTCAGAGGCACAAAAATAAATGTGCTATTTCTAATGTAATCTTAAAAGCCAGTGGTGCATCCTGTGAGCTCATCTCCAACACGTGGGGGTGCTGAGCCCTCAGCAGCTGAGGTGCAGAAACACCAAGGACAATGGCACTGTGAAGGGTCACCTGAGACGACTCAGAGGGGCTGGCAGCTGCTCTGAAACCCCAGCTTCCTATTACAGGGGATGGAGCTTTTCTGATGCTATTTTGAGATGCAAGGTAAAAAGAAAAGCCTAGGCGGGCAGTAAAGCAACACACCCAGAGCTCAAGAGCAGAGGGTGCAGAGCAAGAGATATTCATTTTTTCATACGTAAGTAGTTTTAGGTTTTTTGCTTTTTCATCCCACAGGTTTTTTTGTTTTCTGGGTTTTTTTGAGTGTCATGAATTACTATTGTATTAATTTAAAACCAGCAGATTAACATTTTTTCTTTCCAACTGTTGAAAACTGATACCTGCAATTTTACATATTCTTTCACAGGCTCTGGTCATGGCTACTCGACATGAAGGAACAAAATGCAGATTCTGTGAAAACCCTGGCATAGAGGACATAGGGCACAACTGACTCTTCCTCACTGGACACCAAGTTTTTAAAATTTTGTTCTGAAGGTAGTAGATAATCTAAACAGTATTTCTTATAAGGTTAACAGAGAATTGGTGCCCTCGAAAGGATACGCTGCAGTTTTGTTTCTGTTCTCCAGAGCATTACTTTGTAACTTTTCTCTTACACCTTGCCAAGAAATACACAAGCAGGCAAGCAGAACACACCCTGCTCCCTTGTGCCATAGCAACTTGGCGGCCAGCAACGCTGACTGCAAAAACAACTGCTAAATGCGGAACTTCTTTTGTGTTGAAGGATTTCAAGTTAAATTTATTAATCTTTTACGACAGAAGAAACATGGCAGCGTGAGACACCTCAATTTGATGCAGTAAATTATCATATACTTCTACAGGATCTTTAAAATGCAGATTTCTTACATTCTTCATGTTTTAATGGAGTATAAGCATATATTAATAAATTATTTGTCTTCCTATGACTTTGTAGCATACCCTGATTAGCTGAGAGGGGAGAATATTTTAAACAGGTCTTTCAAAAAGTTGATAGTAATGAATAAATACCATATTAATATATATTAGAGAGCTATATGAGGCTACGTGATTTAGCTGATGTCTCCTTAAGAGGCGTATTTAATATGCAGCAGAAAATGATTTACTCTCCACAAACAGGACCACAATCTTCAAGCAATAGTTGCTTACATGTCTCAATTAAAACCAATAAAAATAGATTAGA
>VYXD01006142.1:384569-415989 GCA_013397195.1 Hylia prasina
CAGAAACAATTCCAAAATCTTCTCCTTTTGATTTTATCAGATGGGAACATATCCTGGATATGGCTCACATAATGGGATGGGTAATAATTTATTTGCATTGTATATTGATTTATGTAACAAGAACACTAGAGTACTGAGGACACTTGGACTGCAGTCTTTTGTGGCTGTGTGACTTGTATGACTCTGATTCTGCTTTCTGATTCTAGTTGGAATTGGATGTTGCAATGTCATTAAGGAGAGTGTTTCTGAATATTAATGCTGGTCATATTGAAACCCTGGATTTCCAGACTGGTCCTTTGAATTACTCAGATTTTTTTTTTAATTTGACCATGTGTTTGAAGCTGGAGTTGTGTTTCTTTTAGCCTGAGCAGCTATTTTCCATTCTACATTTAATTTTTACTACTGTAAAAATAATGCTTGAAGGCCTTTCACTTGGTTTTTCAATTGGTAATGTTACTACTCCTGACCTGAGAATAAAAAAATTCCAGGCTTTGTGGACTCATTGGTAAGTGACTGAATCTACAGTGTTAAATTGTTAGTTTAATTTTTTGCATGGAACGTGAAAAGTCTTGCACCTAACTCATGGCCAGTTGCAGGTTAATGTTGTCAATTTAGGGAATGTAAGATAATTACCATACTGCTTTTGACAGAAGACTAAAAACAAACATTTCTGTAGGGCATTTGAGCATTCTAATGATTAAGATAGTAGGTTATGCTTGCGCCTGAATGTGTTTACTGGAAAACTGTAGTGCTGATATTCCCTTTTACCCTCCTGTTTCTTTCCTTCTCCTGCTCTCCCAATCTTTAATGCCAAGTGTCCTGGATTATTAATGATTAAGAGCAATGAATACATGCAGAAAAGGTTCACTAGTTATGTTTGACTAGCTCATGCAGAAGGTTAAACGTAAAATTTACAAGCTAAAGAGGAAGCACTACAGGAACATTCTTACATTTGATAGTTGCATGTGTACAACATCTGACTGTTTCTGTCTTAGAAATGTGGGGTGACGCCAAACACTGTTAAGCTAAAGGTTGCATTTTCTTTCTGTTTTGGATTTGGATAAATTGAGGTTTCCCTGTAGCCTATATTTGGGCTTTTTTTTCTGCTCAGTTTTACCTGTGTGTTCCTCTATAATTTTTGAGTTTTCAGTTTTTTCTGCCAAAGATATTGCTCACTCATAGATAAATTGGAACAGAAATGTGAATGTTAGAAGTGTGTGGCCAGTAGGTCCTGTTCTAGCTAATGATGTGCTTGGAGTGTACGTGTGCAAAATATACTTCAAGGCCTGTCCTAATCAACTTAAGAAAAATAAATTGAAATAAATATCCCCAAACTATTTGCAGCTGTTAAATTATATTAATTTAAATGAGATTAAGGCTATAATATGTGTAGCTATTTTCATATGAAGATAAGCTTAAGCAATATTCTTCCTCTGATCCTAGTTCAGAGTAACAACCAGACCAGAACCTTTCATTTCAGGATTATAACTTCCCTTTTGAATTTCTAGTCTTGTCTTTTTTTTTCTTTCTGTTTGTTAGCTGAATGTAATTTTTCCAAGTATTCTTGTTTCTATGTTATTTGCAAATTTGTTTCTGATGCAGTGATCCATATATATACTAAGACTAGTGAGAATCATGGAACTGGAATAAGCATTCTAAATAGGCAATTATGCACAAAATCGTAAGAATAGAGGTTTTTATTCATAAAACCTTGGGAAGGAAATTTTGGTTTTGAGTGTGCTTGTTAATAGATGTCAGATGTGGAAAAAAACCCATGGACCATTGGAGAAACTTGAGTAAAATGTCACACATGGAATAGAACTGAGGTTCTGTGGAAGGAATCCCTGTTGTATTGTA
Source organism: Hylia prasina (assembly GCA_013397195.1). Taxonomy (NCBI): domain Eukaryota; kingdom Metazoa; phylum Chordata; class Aves; order Passeriformes; family Sylviidae; genus Hylia; species Hylia prasina. Next base: position 386,427 of record VYXD01006142.1, read on the forward strand.
CATGTGAAGGTAAGAAAGTCATATTCTGAATCACCCTCTAAGAGTGAAATATCCTTGATATAGTATAGCTGTATTGATAGTAGAATTAATTATGGATTTGTGTTTTGGCATTTTGTCATTCCAACAATATTTGGACAGCGCTGAGAGAGCTGACTGAGAGCTGAGTAATACATAGAACAAAAAGTTGACTCTTATAAGTAGGCTGTTGAAAACTGCTTGGGGTTTCAATGACATTAATAGGTTATTTGGCTGCACTATTTAGTAGCAAGGCTTTACCTTGCTTCTGAATTCTTACTATCTGGATTCAGTGAAATATTATGTCCACTGGAATATCGTGTAAATATGTGAAAATGGCTTCAGCAAAAATGAAGTGCAAAATTCTTTAAAATGGATAAATGACTATGTTAAAGTCTTATTCAGTAGCAAAATAGTTATTGAGTGCTTGCTAGCCATCTGACCTTTACCTAAATTGATGATCATATAAAGTTAACAAATATTTCAGATATGGGCAAAGAAAAGGTGATTGAAATAAGGAAGTTATATTCCTGAGTCTGTACTGTCACCACAAGATGATACAAAATTGAATGTGCGCAGTATGTTTCACTGAAAGGCTAGTTTTACTTCTGTAATTGTAAATATCATGTGCAAACAACCAGAGAAGTATACTGTGATGTTTTATCCTTAGGAGCTTAATGTAAAGAAATTAGTGAATTATCCATGTCCCATTAATTCACAGTTACTTATATCAATTTGTAGCTCCTCTGAAATCCTCTACAGAATACCAACTATGTGCACTCAGCTTCTGCCATGAAAATTATAAGTAACTACAGCTGAAGCTCTTTAGGCCTCTTGAGGGGAAAAAAAAGGCACTCTGTAAGGAGACCTGTGTATCAGCTGCTTTGTTTTCCTTTTGCTCACCCTTGGTGTTGTACACTTTTGGTTGTTTCTGTACTGTTTGTTGATCTTTCTGAGATGGAAGTCATTGAAAATGTCAGTTGAGTGTTGCAGTTCCCATACTGGAAAAGCCAGTGTGTAAGTAGCGAATTGTGAGTTCCCCTGTTGATATTTAAAAGCTTGGTCTGCCAATCCTGTATTTCAGGAGTTCCTTGAAATTGTTGTAATGAGAGTTAAGGTGAAATACTGAACACTTTGAATGCTACAAAGTGACTATTACATAACAAATTCAATAAGAAACGTGAAAGAAATAACTCTGGCCTGAGGAATTTGTTTACTCTTCTGACAAAGCCTGTAAAAATTCCTCAACTAGCCACAGTCAAGGGAACTTACCTGATTTTTCAGGCATGACCTATGAATCTCTGCAGTTCCACAACAGCTATATTACTACCTCAGGAAACCTTTAAACTCTCTAGCTTAGACAGCAGATGGACATGATGCTGTCTAATTTTCACAGAGTTAGTGCTATGGGATTTCCCCTTTGCTTTGTTCCTGTTGATCCTCTAGGTTTAGTTAATATTCAGATAAAGGAGCTGAGGACAGTTATCTTACTGCAGGGACAGAATGGCCACCCAAGAGACTTTAAAGTTTATAATGACTCAATGAGAAGGAATTGGGGAAGTTTAAATTTCTGTCATTCATAGACCTGAAGTGCAAGGCTTTCAAACTTTGGCATTACCTTCATGCCTTGAAAAATCTAGACTGATATTTTAGTTTCCACGAGACAGTGCAAGTTGTCTGATAGTGAGGTCTGGGAACCTGGTGGCAATGGCAAGCATGAGATGATGGGAAGTGGTGTTGAAAATGTTCCCTAGCCTGTATCCCTGACTTGGAAACATATAAGCATTCACACAGGCACTTCTCAATGAGGGAGAAATGTCAAGATTTGTCTCCTGGAAGTCTTTGTATATAATTTTAACATGACTCTATCATAGTAGGATGCAGCTGTAACCCAAAGTACTTGTGAGTTTGTAAACTGCTGGTTACTAATAAATCTTCAAGGACTTAATTTTTTTGTTCCCTGAAAAATGGAGTTGATCATCTAATTCAACAAAAAACCTCCTCTCTTCCCAAAAATTTGCTATAATTCTGTGGCAGCTAATCTGATGACACATTGACCTGATGTGAGTCATATGTTTGTGGTTTTTTCTGGCTGTTTAGCTTGAGGAAGTAGTTTGGAAGTGTGTTTCCGTTTCCCAGCCACCTGTTACAACTTTCTTTCTTGAAACTGTTTGTTATTTCTGAGGCTGCTGTATATTTCTCACTAAATTATAAGGCTGTAGTAGTCAATTATTTCCACAAGCTGGGTTGGTGAAAAACCCTTTGGTGACAAATGTAAGCTGGGACTATGTGTCAGTATAGCAGGTGTGTTTCACCATTAACCTGAATTACAAGCAGAACCATAAGCATGTCACAGGAGAGAAGCAAATTGTGTATACTGGAGAAAAAAGAGTGAGTTACCACAAGGATGGCTGTGGATTAAGGCATTTGGAAACTCTTTTACAGGGAATCGGGTAGATTTAGCAGTGCTTTTCTGCTCTATTGCTTTTGCCATAATCAGGGTGTAAAGAATTCCTCTGTATGCTCAGACAAATTGATCCCCCCCCCCCCCCCCCCCCCNCCCCCTTTTTTTTTTTTTATCTGTTTGGTTTAATCTGAGTCTGCTCTGTGCAAAATGTGTTCCTCAGTTGCAGACCACTTCTCCAGCAGAAGCACAGTGGTCTGGCAAGCCAGAAGAAGGGGTGAGGACATGGACAGCCATCGTCATAGTACATTATTTTTTCCTAGATTATACTGTGGCCTGTGATTAATACAGGTCATTGCTGCCTGGCCACATTGTAGATCATGCGGAAAATTGTACAATGACAAGTACAATTCCTCTGAGTCATTTTGACTCCATGGCTTAAATAATCATTGTTGAAGCACAGTAAAGAAACTGTTTATTTTGAAAATGTTTCCAAGAAGTCCTAATCCCCTTTTGGGGTAAATGGGAGAGTTTCTGCTATGGGATTACTCTTAACTGTAGAAAGCAGTCAGGTTGAATACTGAAAAGGAAACAGAAAAGATAGCTGTTCTGCTTTCTCAGGAAGTAAAGTGAAAGAATTTCTTTGGATTGGGTAGATTTGCTCTTTATCACAAGGGCAGAGGGGACATCTTTGCAGGTCAAGATAGGAGTTGATCAGGCAAAAAATGTGTTCTTGGGAGAAGACTTTGGACCAGGCATGCTTAGAAGCAGTCTGCTCAGTGCCTGCACATTGATAAAATGCATCACTGGATAAGAAGGGGGAGTCATTGGCTAAGGATTCATTTGCCATGCAAGGTAGCATCAGGTGCTTTGTTCTAAGGAGTTTTCAGTATTTCTCCTTTTCCCAGAGACTTCCTCAAACATACAACTTTTCTGGTTTGCATTGCTGGTAGATCATGGTTGTCCTTTTTGTAACCAGCTAGTACATACCTGAGCAAGAGCTGCAGCTTCTGTCACATCCCCCTCTGTTTCTTAGCAAGCATCCCTCTTTCTGTCTTAATTGTAAGTCAGATGTTTTCTTCCTCCATTTATTTCATATCACATGGTATAGCTTCAACAGGAAGGTCTAGTGCCTGTGTGTCATGAAGGTGAGAGTTGCACGTGAGTGACTTGGGGGATGGCTGCCCTGTAGCTGCATCCCCTGCTATCACTACACTGACCACTGAGCAGCCTTCCAAAAGCCATGCTTTGTCTTGGGCTTTCCAAGTAACCACTGCTTGCAGAATGCAGAAATCCCAGTGCTACCTCAGGAGTAGCTGGGCTGTCTGTGAAGCAAGGACAGGAGCACAGCTGGGGCTGTGTGTCTCTGTGTGTACTTTGTTCGTGTTCATCATTCAAAGCCTTTGCCGAGGAGACCTTGCCCTGCCAAGGAGAAAAGTGAAGTCTCAGCTGTCCTTGGGAAGTCAGAAATGAACACTTGAACCCATGGGTCCAATTCTGTGCTGCTTCTGAGGATACTGTTTGAAAGCCTGACTGATAACTGCAAACGCTGTGCATGGGCTTTCCTTTCAGACATAAGTCTTTATTTACGTGCCTTTTCCCTCCTGGTTGAGGGTAACATACATACTTGACAGAAGATTCTTCAGTTTAGTCTCTTTTGCCATTAAAAAAATCTTGAAAAATAGTAATCTGGGTTGAAATGAGTTGATTGCAAAATTGAATCTGTTGGCTTTACAGTTTCATTTAAAAGACAAAAGTTTTTATATTTCTGAGTTTCCTGTGTGGTTATATTAAAAAAACAAACTGTGTGAAAGGATTAAAAGTTAAGTTGCATCAAGTCATAAAGCAAAGCAAATTATTTGCTGACAAAATTCACAGCAAAAAATACTTCAGAAAATCCAAACCAACAATGCAAACCCCTTTGTGCATAGTTGTGTTAGGGGTTATTCTGTTGGAAGTTGTTTTAGTGGCACCTTCTTTCAGGAGTAATGACTAAATACATGTGTATATAAGCACAGTTCTGTAACTCCTACTTCTTGCTCATAATGCAGGAGTCTGGCAGGACCTTCCATGAATGATAACTGTTTTTCAGTTTGAATTACATGTAAATAGATGTAATATGTCTAGAAACTCAAAATTCCCTGCTTGTCATCATGTACAGTTATGTGAGAAGGTTTTTTTGCTCATAGGACGAGATAACTTGCAGTGATGAGCAAGTGGGAGTAGGAAGAAAAGAGCTCTGTTCACTGAGTCCTCTATAATTACATTTAAAATGATGAATGAGTCAAGGCTAAGTTATCTGGGCATCTATGCATACTTAGAGGTTAGTATAGGTACAGTAATTGCATTTGTTAGATAATTTTCTTATTCTTTTTATGTAAATGTTTGCAAGAACACAAAACTTGCATTCAATAATAACTTTCTATCACTAGGCAAAAATTAACATCAGAAAATCCTTCCTGGTATACTTAATTCCATATACAAAATACTTGACTAATTTGGCTGCAGAAGCTGTTCCATTCTCTCGTGTACATATATTCTTCATTGCCATGATATCTCAGGGAATTTTGTTCTTGGGTGGAAGTAAACAAAAATGTTCCATCTGCTATTTTAAGCAACAAGTGGAAACTTTCATGGGTGAAACAAAGAGTTTAAATATAAACTTAAACAGCTTTTGAGTTTAAGTTCAGTTTTGGGGTTATAAGCTGCTTTTGTAAGACTTCACCCTAGCTTTGTTGCTCCTTACAGATGTAGGATTTTGCATGACTGCAAAACACTGTTAGCATTTCCCTGAGGTAATGGGAGGGAGAGGAAACTTGTCAGAGAAGACTGAGGAGCTGGAAACCTTCAGTCATCCATTTGAAGTCTCTTTTGGCTTCTGTAGTGGGAATCAACTAACGAAGAAAGCATTTGACTAAGATCTCTGACTGTCTGCTGTTTTCTCCCTCATCTTCACCTAATTTTTTGTCTCTTCTAGGTGCTTTGTACATTGAGTCTTGAACAACCCTTGCCAGAAGCGCTCTTAAGGTGCTATAAATATACCATTTTGTTTATATCCTCAGATTTTTGGATGATTATTAGTCTTATATTACCCACTGTAAAAATAAAAATTGTAACCACTGATGTGCCTCTTCTGAACTCCTGTTTTTGATTTGCATTTAAGCTGAAGGTGCCTGCAATTGCATGTCATGTTTAGTATGCTGCTCTGCTATAGAGATAAGAGCCAAATAGAGATACTAATCTGTGCTATCAGAGTCATAAAATAGTCATACAAAGCTCATAATGACCCCAATTTGTCACTTTGGATACTGAATAGACTTTTCTGGGGTGTCAGGGTAGATCTGTGAAAAATAAGTTGAATATCATTTAGATCATCAGATGCTTAATTGAGATGAATGATGCTGGAATTGATACAAATGTTGTGCCCAGTCCTTTCCCAGAAACATGCTTGAGGGAAATGTACACTGAATTCTTCCTCTGCAAGAGCCAAAAGAAATTAATTAATTCGCTTCTATAGAAAGAGTGCCCAATTAAGTCTAGTACATTTGACTTAAATTTTTTTCTTGATATTCTTATAAAAAAGCCTTAAGAGGGAAAGCTAGTGGCTGTTACTATGCAGGCATTAGCATTTTTAGTGCAGTTTCAGCTGCTGTAACCTCTTTCAGGTTTACAACATTTGTGTAAAACACAAAATAGAATGTTGTGATGTTTTTGGTCTCTTTGCTGTGTTTTCCCCCTTAGCATCATTTTACTCACTCTGAGAAAAATGTTTATCTTTTCTAAAATCATATTTTTATTCTGCTGAATATTTGAACTCTGAAAGCATGATGGACTGCAAGGCAAGAATACCTAGATTAAAGTTCAGTTTATTTTGAGCCTAGGGCTATAGAACTAGTACTAGGGCAGCCTGAATAAAAACATTCAATTTTTTGAAGACACTCCCACTTTAACAGGGTTTGAATTTCGTCATTGACTTTTTCTCTTTAGTTTTCCTGTTTCTTAAAATTCTTTTAAAATAATTACTATTTGGAAAAGTGAAAACCTGCAGCAGGTGAGCTAAAGATTTATTGACTTAAATTCTTTTGTCTTGCATAGCTAGTTTAACAATGTATTTTTTTTATTATTAGTGGAACCCATTTTGAGTTGGAGCAAGTAGGAAATAAGATGTAATCTGAGCAATATACTTATTCTGCAGAAGGTGTATCAACAGATACTGACAAATGTTATGTTTTAATAGCCCATTCTGATATGCACTTGTGAAATTACTGATACTGTTATCAGTGCAATAAAATTTTTCTGTGAAATATGACATAGCTATGGAACCATTGTATTACTTCATTCTAGTTTCAAAATAGGACTAAATATTAATATAATTATGCTATTCTGGTAATACCCATGGATGCTGAGGAGATGAAATGGCAGCATGCAGGAGAAATGCTTTTGCTGTGGGAATGGTTGAAGCACAAAGCTTTCTGGTACAGCTGAACCTTAAAAATCTACAAGGATGATCACACTTGCTCCTGAAGCACAGCAGCCTCTGAGGCGGCACACAGGACATGTAAACCTCTCCCGTATGCCAGTCAGGAAAGGTGAGGATGCATTTAAACTGTAGGCATGATAACAGTTTCCTAAATTGAAATTTTGTTGCTGGGTCAAGCTTAAGGCTTCTGGCTATGGAGGTCATCAGATGTCTGGTTACAAATGTACAAAGATTTGGTTTTGCAAGTATAACTTAAGAGTTTCCACCTCTGTAGTGGTTCTCACTAGCAGGCTTGCAGGTTTTTGTTGCAACACTGACACCCATAATAGTGACTTCCGTAAAGAGACCATTTCATGTACGCTGCTCAGTTCTCTTCCCCTGAAATACCTACCTAATGCAAAATGTGAGTTTTTCATTTTCCTACCAAAGCTTTTGTCTATGAAATGAGAATTTGTCGCACCTTTTTGCATGCTGTGAATTACTTAGCTTATTTATTTGGTATAATGGTTTGTATAATTATGCTTCATCAATATAGGAATTTGTTAAACATTGTGAAATGCTATGAAAGTACTCAAGCTTTCATATATCTCTTTTAAAAGGGCTAGCTTAAAACTGTAATTCACAGGTGTGATATTCTGAACTCAATGAGCCAGTTCTCTCCAATTTATGTATACTGTTCTCCTTAGGGCTCGATGAAACTCTCCTCACATATGTGATATCATTTGTTAATACATGTTAGAAAAGAGGTGGAGATTTTGCTTCAGCACTTCCCTACTCATTTACAGCTCTCTTGCTTTGTTCCTGTATATTAGTATTGATAGTTGTTTTTTTCTAAAAAATATTTTAACTTCTATTTTTACTTGACATGTTTTTCCTCCTTGGTTGTGGCAGACACTTTTTGTTTATTCTACTTGGAAACATAAATAAAAGTGACATCACCATAGAGTAATCTTTACATGTATGCATCTTGAATTGTTAGTGTGCCTTGCTCTTAATTTCCAGTGTTATTCCTTGAAATAATTGCTCAGTTTCAAACTCCATATTTCCTTTAAAATATATACCTGTGAATAGAAATGATGAACATAATTTTTGAGAAATAAAATATGGCAAATTGGGTGGGGTTCTTATTTTCTAATAGAGAAATAAATCAGTTTTTTTAAAAAAATTATGATTTCATGTTATTGGGTTAGTTTCCTGTAAAATAATAAAAATTATTTCAGATATTCATGGGAAAACTTAAAAAATACTGATTAAATTCTAAGCCTCCAACTAAGACTATGGCCACATCTATAGCTACCTCCAAGAGTGGTTGTATGGGTTTGTTTTGTTTGAAATTATGTTGCTTTTTATTGTTCATAGAAGTAATTTTAAGATGGTACTTTCAATTTATGGATGATCTATAAAGATACATTTAGGAGATGTTTCATGTGATGCTTAGAAGGCAAAGGAGGAATTTGCAGGTTTTGCTTTTTTTTTTTTTTTAAGTGCTTCCAATTCTGTTTATGGTCTAATGTAAATTTAATGAACTGTCTTGGTCTGAAATACCTCATGGAATAAATGAAATTTACAACTCATTCTGAAATTTTGTAGAGAAAGGAATAGGCATGTTTAGTCAGGAAACATGAAAACAAATGAGGTCAGTTTAACTGAGAGTGACATTTTAATCTCAGACAGAGTAACTGTGGTATATTAGGAGGGCTGCTGCACTGTCTCACATAGTAGCTTTTATCTGTAGAAATCATGGCAGTTGTTGATGTGTTGTGCCAGCCAGTTGTGTCCTGGCTTGTTTAGAAATTAAAGCTGACTCAAAGTAAAATGTATCTGCCGTTTTCTAAAACCTGCTCATTTTGCAAAAGTTAGTAGTTCTTTACTTGTTTTTTAAATTCATCTTGGAAGTGAAGTGAACTTTGATCTATTCAATTAATCCACACTGTGTTTATGTAGAGTACCTAAGGCCCACTACTGCAAAGTTTCTCAGTCAAGTGGCTTAGCTTTCAGCTGAGGGAGGATGCACACCCCTACGACCTCTCCCTCCAGGGTATTTTAATTTTACTGTTCCTTTAAATAATTCTGCTTTATTCTAGTGTTTTTAGTCTCTAGAGAGACCATGCAACAGAAGAAATGAGCACCTAGAGTGCAGCTCAGAATTCAGGAATTTCTGTCTAAAGAAATTTATGCCTTACTTGTTAAGTGATAGCTAAAAAACATCTTGATGCTCTGATATTTCTGCCACAGTACAGTGAAAAGTGAAACAGCATGTGGAAGGCTTCATACCCACTAATACTAAGTGATTTGGGAAAGGGAGGAATAAAAACTCCAATGTTGCCTGCAGTGAATGAATGCAGACTGGAAAAAAAATAAAAGTACTAAGCAGCTTTCTGATTGTTGGCCTTTCTCCGTGGGTTGGAGAGCATTCCTTCCCTTGACTCCTTCAGACACACTAAAGCTTTAGGTGGCCAGTTGCTTTGGAGATTCTTGACTGCCCTGGGAAGGGCTTAAAAAGAGCTGGCTGGGACTGATGCTGGGAAGTCAGCCCAGGCTGTGCAGCCAAGAAAGGAAGGAAGGTCACACAGAGGGAAAACATGTGAGGAGTCAGGGGACCTGTTCACCTGCTAGAGGATGATGTAAGAGACACTTCTGTAACTGCCCCACGTTGCAAGTTATTCCTTTGAGGGGAGGTACCTTATGTGTAGGGACTGGGAGGCAGCAGAGGCAGCACAGCTTTTGTAATCTGTTGGTGCTTGCTGGGAAGGGGCAGAACAGCTTTTGTTCCTTGCTTCTAATATGAAATGAGTAAGAAGTCCCAGAAACAAAGAATGGAAGTTAGGAATGTGCTCATCACTTTACTGCACTAACTACATTACCAATAAAGCACATGCTAAATGGATTAAGAAAAGGATGCCATCTCAAAAGTGGCTCTTCAAAAAGAAGCTTCTGTCTCTTCAGAGCCTGAAATAATTTTTGTTAATGATCTAGAAACAAAGATGAAATCATTGACAATTATGCTGTCTACACATTTTATCAAAACAGTGAACAGCTATGATGGTGAAATCAAAGGAGTTTCACAGTTGAAGCAGCCAGTTTTAAAAACTGAGGAAACCAGACAGACCCCAGGCAGGGAATCACAACCTGAAACATTTGGACTATGAAAGGGTCTTTGTCCCCTAGGTGGTGCTGTAGAAAATAAAAGATTGTGATATTTGCATATTCATTTTATATATATATATGTGTATGTATGAGAATATGTATATATATATGGGAATATATGTATACCTGTGTGTTTGTGTGTATATATGTAAAAGACAGTAGAGATTGGTGAGGCTGACTCTGACTGACACTTACTACATGAATAGAAAACAAGTATTAAGGAATGAGGAGGGAAACATTGAGAAGAGCAAGTGTTCAAGAACTTAGGATAAATGTCTCTGGAAAAAACATAAGCAAAGAAAAACAAACAAATAACCAAACAAAGCAAAACTTCCTAAGTTTGCTAATGAAATCAAAAATTGGAAGTTAACACAATAATGGCACAGAGGAATTTTGAAAACAAAACCCAAGTATTAAAGCATTTTCATCTCTACTGCATTCATTTAGATGCAGGATTACTGAGAGCAAGGTCCAGATTTTAGCCTCAGAAGTGACAAATTACCAGAATCAGTGGAGGTTCTCCAGCCCCTAGCACTCCTTCATCACATCTCTGTGCTATGCTGACAAGCCTTCTCTGGCAAGCTGGCACTAGCAGACCTAAACGCAACAGATTAAATGACTGAAGTGAGATTTGCAACATACAGGAGGTCAGAAAAAAATATTTTCTTTAGATATAACATCTTCTGACCTTAAATTTGATTAAATGCTGTTATACTTTAAAGGACTGTTCTTGATGTTTTATGGATAAATTGACTATTGGCTGCTTGCTGTTGTACAGTAGAAGAGGAAATGGTTTTAAGAGATTAGATTCAGACTGGATTTAAGAAGCTTGGGTGGAGTTTTTTTGGTGTTTTTTTTTTCTTTTTTTGGTTGGTTGGTTGGTTGGTTTTGGGTTTTTTTTACAGTGAAGGTGGTGAAATGCTGGAACAGGTTTCCTGGAGAGGTGATAAGATCCCTGGAAATACTCAAGGTCAGGTCAAGTCAGATGGGCTCTGAGCAACCTGGTACTCAATCTAGTTGAAAACATATCTGTTCATTGCAGAGGGCTGGAATATATGATCTCTAAAGCCCAATATGTGACCCTTCCAGCCCAAATTATTCTGTGATTAATTTGTCTGTACAAGAATTGTATGATTGCCTCGCTCATGTGGTGGTTTTGGTTAAAACAGAGTTCAGTTGCATTGCATTGGTTGGTGTCCCTGCTGGACACATTCTCTTAGTGCCTCCAGTATCTCTGTCTGATCACAAACCACTTACTTTCTGGTTATGTCCTCATGACATAGGATTTTATTAATCTTCTAGAACAGCTGTTATTATTACCTCAAAATAAAATGGCAAGAAAAGATACACTCTTCTAGAAAACTTGTATTTAGTTGACGTCTGATTCTTTTTATTCGTTTTATATCTTGAAAATGATACAAAAAATCCCCCTCTTTGAGCACTTTTTTTTTTTTCAAAAAGTTTTTGTAAAAGGGTAAAAATTGGCATTTTTTGCCTTTGCATAGTGGCTGTATTGAGATGTTTCTAAAAAGTGATATTAAGGGCATTTAATATATGTAAGTTTTTGAGCACTGTTAAAGAGGACTGCTTAGAGTTTCTTTGAAGTAATATATTCTTGTGGAAATAAAGCTCTCAGAGTTTACTTAGCAGTGTATTTTGGTTTTGTGCTGAAGCTCTAACTTTAGCTATTAGAGCAGAAACCTGGAAAGGTCTATTTGAAGCAGGGAAACTTTTGGTTTTTTTTAATAAAAAGCAAAACTAATAAATCTGTGTGTTTCCTTGCTCCTGCTTCAACAAATTGTGTAGTGGAAATAGCTCTTCATAACATTTAGTTTCTCATCTAATAAGTAAAACAAAGGAAGACCTATTGAAGATCTTAGTCTCAATTTTTGTTATGGCTCAGAAGAATTGAAGATAATGACACATTAGCCTTGGTGTGCTAGTTGTTTTGGAGGAAACAATAAGAGAACAATTCTTTGATCTTGCATTAATAACCAGAAGATGTTTAAATTATAATTTCCTTCCATGAAACAATGATTAATTGGTGTGTTAGTAATTTCTATTCACTTAAAGAAGATTAAGTCAAAAAATTCCCCTGTGCTTAAAGACCAGAAAAATATTTTTAAAGTTTAATGAGGGTTAATTAAAAATGCTGATTTTTTCAGTTGCTTCTCATACAACATCAGCAGTGAACTACTTACCTAAAGAATCTTTCACTAAGGTTAGTTATTAGTGCTAGTTGTTTTTGTTGTTTTTCTTGGTTAAATTTTCCCAAAACACTACTGTTGCTTCTTATCACAGCAATCCTAAAAGGGAACAGCAGAATGGAGAGAGAGCTCTTTTGGTCTGTACCCACGAATGATGCTGTTTTTTCTCTGCTGCACTAAATGCTGCCAGGGACTCTTCATTCAACTCTGAGGAGAAGGGCCACTTCCTTACAATTTGTCTGATGAAAGAGGTTGAGCTCCTGATGAAGAAAAGCTGTTTTCTTTACTTTCATCAGTTCCCATTCAGTATCTCTGAATAGATGGGTGGCCCCTGAGCAGTCAAAAATGTCAAAAAGCAGCTACCTGTCAGATTTTTCTCCAGTATATCATTCAAGTAATTTAAATGAAGAGAATACAAAATTAATTCACGTAATGTTAACTCAGCAGATGTTTTAGATATGTTAGTATGCGAGAAATCCTGTTAAAATAAAGGAAAGAATACTCAGGCTGTTAGTTTCTAGCACTGATCATGCAGTAGTATTATTAGTACTCTTTTTATACTCTCACCTTGTGGAAGGAAGGAAGGAAGATAAAGGGTATGTAAGTCCTGTGTGCTAGTGTGTACCTTATGGTTTGCTCAATCATTATGCTATTAATCACTGAGCTATTAATCTCTGGGAGAGTTTTGTTTCTAGTCCAGGAAACAGTGTTGTGTATTTATTGAAAGCAATGTTCCATAGGATTCTGAAATTTATCATTCATTTTTTTCCTCTTCTACCTCACATGCAGTGCATTTCCTAAGGTCAGTATGCATGTGAGCAAAGAAGTTATTTCTGCATTATTTTCTGTTCAACAGTTAAATCATTACCTGCTGATCCCTTTCTTAGGTCTACTTTGTGCTTTTTATCTTGATGTTTGACTTTGACTGTCTGTACCATGATTTACTTTAAGTTCTTTGTGTATGGTGAAATGCTGAGAAAAATCATTGTATTATCTGGGATTTGTGTGGTAGTAAAGGTAAAACATCAAAATCTCAGAATTTTCTCTCAAGGATGCTTTGTTGTTCCAAGGAAAAACAGCTCTCAAACAGAAAGTTTCCACTTGACTTTTGTGAAAGTGCTTTGAACGGCAGGATATTCCAACCTCCCAAACATTTGTTTCTCCAATGAAATTCTTAGTCAAGTACAGATAGCTGGGCTCTATCTCAGAAGGTCTTCTAAATATTTGTGGCTTCAAAATCTTTAGGTCTGTGGTGCAGCTTTTGTCAACCTTTTTTTTCCCCTGTTAATTTCCACTCCTGCTGTTGGCTGTTGGTAATTTTTTTTCTTATCTATTTGTAGACAGTTAAAAAATCACAAAAAAATAAGGATTTTTGGCCTGATGGTTATGCTGTCACTTATCTATGCTGACATCCTGTCATTTCAAAAAGAAAAGAAAGGCAACTCACCCCTTCTTAGGATAAAAGCTTTTAGTAAATTGAAGGTGGGATGGGTTGGGAGCTGGGAGACCGCGTGCTCTTGTCTCTCCTCTCTGAAATGAGGTTGATTGTTCTGGGCAGCTCACAGTCCCTGTTGACCAAAACCTCTGGTCTAATTTTTAATGTTGATGTAACAAGCATTTTGTATATACTTAACTGATGCTATACTCAATCATTTAAGTGATTGTTTGAAACAGGCATCAAATCTTAGCTGTTTAGCATGCTTTGATCTCATAAAACTTCTGGCATGAACAAATACCTCTTCAGTGGTATCTGTTAACATCTGACTTCCTTAGTAGGGCAGAGCTTTGCTTAAGAGATGAACTTACCGGAACTACGGTGTTGGACCTGCCATTGTCTTGTGGCCACAGAGTGTTACAAGCAGTGGCACAGAAAAGTGTGGGCAGGGAGGATATTGAGGAAGACAATAAACCCCATGCTGGCAGTTAGCTGTGAGCATCTTCAGGAGTCCACAGCGCACCCAGCTCTGTGTTCCATCCCTCTTTCAGCTTCTCCATTACCACAGGAGGCAGAGAGAGAGATCTAAAAGTTGTGTTCATATCAGCCTGGTCCACTCCATGAACAGGACAGTGAGGAATGGGTCTTAATTGGGAAAACTGTAAAAGCCTAAGCAGTGCTCCTGACCCTGTGCATTACACATTTTGTTATTAGAACTTTGTGAGCATGTCTACCTCTTCGTGCTACTTGCTGTATTGCTACTTGCTAAAGGTTTCACAGTAATAGTAACATACTAAGGAAATGGAGGATTCGGTTTATAAAACAGATTAGTAATGAAGTTTAGTAAAATAAAAGTAGTTTTTTAAAACTTCATTTTTATGCCTTGATCCCTTAGTGCTTCCTGCCATATGCTGCTGAGTAAAGACAAATAGAATTACTGAAAGGGAAGATGTGCTGGAAGGTTGTGCCCATTTGTGTTTTGTTAACAAAATAACTGTTTGCTAGTTTGCAATTAGAAATAGAAAAAGAAATCAGATGTTAGTGTATTAAAGAAATATGAGCAATGTAGCACTCAAAATATTGATGCTATTAACTTCATATAAAAGCTCAAAGACCTGTTTAATTTTATTAAAATGGGATAAAAAAATGGGATTGCAAAGCATTTAGTAATACCTGTACTTGATTCTATCTGAGGACCATTTTGAAATGAAAATATAAGTTTCCATTTTGGGGGAAAAATACAGTAAGAATGTATTAGATTTTTGACAACAATAATAAATTCTGTCATTAAAATGATAACATTATTTAGCTTTCAATGCAAAACATGCATAGCATCTAACCTAAAGAAACAAACTGAAGAAAGGCAAATGAAAAAGTCTTCCGAGGAATCTCCAAAATGCACAGTTTGCCTGGCATGAGCAGTGTGAAGCCTGGGGCAGAGAGAGGCCCACTACTGGCATGAGCATCATTTTAACTTTGGACAGGGAGACTGGGTTTGTACAAGGGTTATGCTTCTCACAAAACTGAGCAGAAAAGAACATAACGTACCTTAAAAAAGAAACATAAGTACACATATCCTGGAAAGTGATTTGTTTAATAAACTACTACATCCCCTAGCTGGAATAATTTCCTTGAACATGACGGAACATGGGTGTTGCTTATATACTTGACACTGAAACATGATTTTTTTGATAACCAAGTTGAAGCAGCTGAACAAAAGAAGTGTTTTCATATGAGCATAAGTTAGGTGCTGTAGTAGCTAAACTGAAATCCATATCCTTGAAGGCTGAAAGCAGTTGCAGTGCAATTCTGCAGAGCACATCAGGAGCCTTCTTAGTCCTTCATCTGTTTCCTGGTGGCATTAGATTGTGTAAGTAGAGATGTTTTATATAAAAGTGAAGTTAAAACCAAATGAAACAAAAATGAACAAGGACATTGCACCAAAGAGAAAAATAAACCAGTAAATATACCATGCTTAAAATATGTAGAAATACTTAAGATTGCATCAGTTAAACTATCATAGCTGGAAATGATATGCACAAATGATGAAAGAGAAGGCCAGAAGCCTTAAAAGGGGTGGGGGGATGAAGGGTCAGCCAAGCAGAAAAAGTATTTAATGACTTCATCTTTACTGTAAAGGTAAATGTGAATGCTGTAGCAGGGGTGCTAAAGCATTCAGAAGAGTTCCAGATAAGGTCACTGTTTTGGTTTGGTTTTCTTCCTTTGACCGGATGTTTTCTAAAGCTGGTCCCTACCGTGCTGCTGTGGTGAGGCTGTTTGGAGGCTGGGTCACCAGCAGCATGCACGGAGCCTTTCCCTCTTTCCATCAGTTCCTGGTCCTGTGTGTTTTGGTGTGACAGCAGCACTGCAGGCTTGTCCCAGTGGGTCCATCATGGCATTTGTCTCTGGCAGCGCCTAGTAAAAGTGCAGTCTGACACTTTTAAGTCACCAAGCTACCAATGGAGTTGCTGTCACAAACAATGTTTATGTCAGCTCTGTGGTAAAGGCTGAGGTACAGCTCCAATGGTGTGAATTGCAGGAGTACCAGTCATGTAAAACTGAGAATACTTCTCTTACAGGACAGCTGGAAGTTTTGCCATGTTGTCAGACTTGCACAAATGAAGTTAAGTTGATTAAAATGTCCAAATGTTTATTGTTATGACCTAAGCATCTGTTATTTTCCTATTGATGATAATTCAGAACTTTTAATTATTCCTTTAGCCTTGTTAAAGGAAAGGGAAATATTTTTTTTTTTACCTCAGTTTGTGCATGTTAACTATTGGGGCTTCTATAAAGCTTCCTAGCTTTTTGATATATGTGCATTTTCAAACAAAATCACAAAATCAAGAAATTGCATGAAAGAGTGTATCAACAACTTCTAGGTTTTTATATTAAACACATTACTTCTATATAATATTGATTTAAAACTACCTTGAAGGATATGAATTCATTCATTAGTACTGGTGATTTCTTCTCCCTAAACCTTTCAAGCCAGCTATCCCTCCTGGCTAGAGTGAGGAACTTCATTTTGCTCTTGGTCTTCTGATCTGATTGAGCAGCTAACAGAATAATGGTGTTGATTAAACGCACAATTTGGTGCTTATAAAATAGGTCTTGCTAGACTTTTTTTGTAGGACCCAAACATTGGTTTAAATACTTTGACTTAAGGGGTTACTGTAGTTCATCTGAGCTGCATTTGCAAGGAACTGAAGCCATGGATGTGGTTGATGATTGTTGGTTACCTGACGTGCAGCATCTGCGTAAATCATGAGAAGGCAAATTTATGTCAGAGGTCTTTTGAATCACTATCCAAACACATCTGACTGCAAATATTTTTTTTTCAAGTGTGCCACACAGTGTTTCTACCTTGGAGAGCATGTTGATCCTCTGAATCACTGATCTTGAATAATTAGAATATAAAGCCATGTGTACTTGATTCAAATAGTTGGAATGGCTTCTGCCTCTAAAAAAACTCTTGTTTAAGATTAAACTTTTTAATCTTTAAAATTTATTTTTGTAGAGCTGAAAATGCTTCTTTTTAAAATAAATATAATCTTAATCTATACACAGATGGGTCCACAAATTTAATTCAAATCAGCTCTAATTAAGATTTTCAGTGAAAATATTTGAATGCTGATGTGTTCATAGGATGCAGGCGGCAGATTAGTTCTTGGGAATAGGTAGTTCTTTGTGTTATAAGTAATGTTTGCAGCTTTTTGTATTCTTCAAACTGTGAAGCCAGCATTAAAACCAAAAAACCCCAGAACTAAAACGTGTCCATTCTACACTATAATGGAAGCCACTGAAATTTTGAGAGGAAGACTTCTGTGGTCAAGAGTAGGCAAGTGTTTGGTAGAACTCTGGAGAGTTTGCATATAGGAGAAGGGGGAATCTTGGTACCCTTCCTTGCCTGAGGGACCCTAATGGATTGTTAGCAATTCCTCTGGTCAGGGAGCTGTTGCTTGAGGAGCAGTGGATGTGGTATCACCTTACCACCTCTCTTCTCCTATAGCCCCTCTGTTTTTTGTTAATTAAAGGAAACATGTAAATGTTTGTAAGGTAGGGGAGGGCTCAGTTTGGTGGATAATTTGAAGATTTGTGAGGAGTTGAGTATTGTTGCTTTATGGTTGTTGGACCACTAAGGCCAGTATGGAATTGGGCATTTAAGGATGTTTGTGAAAACCTAAATCCCACAGGGGCTCGGGGACTCAGCAAAATATTTGAAGGCTTTTGCTTTCTACATAAATACCTGAATTTCTAACCTACCTCAAAGGACAGAGGATAAAAATCTTTCCTAAAAGACAGGGAAAAATGATTGGTTTAATCATTTTGCTTAAACCATGTATTCCCTGTAGATGAACTCTAGTGCAAACCAATATATTATGACATTTAAAGTGTGCTTCAGGGTGCAATAATCATGCTTATTTCAGTAAAAAGATATAATGGGTTGCAGAAGTCTGAGGTAATAACTCTGTATAAAGTTGCTCAGGACTTCTTAGGCTTGCAGTGTCTGTCCTTCTTAACCCCCAGTTCCATTTAACTGTAGATAAAATTAACCGAGGGCAAAAAAGAATTCAGCAAAACTTACTGTAGTAATTGTTTTTCATATATAATGAATGAAAACAAAAATTAAAGCTTTACAAATGCTTAAAAACCCTTCCAATGTGTAATAATAGTTCAGATTATGTAGTCTTTTACAAAAGTGAAATAAAAACTAAACAAAACCAGTAAGTGTCTAGCCTGTAGAATAGGGCTTAATTCACCATGACTTTTGCTTTATGGATCTGTGTATTAAATTTAATAAATAATCACTTGAATAAAAAGAAAATCCTTTTAAGAATAGTTTTTATTAAATATAAGGGTACAGACTTATTTTACAAGAGTCGTTGGAAGTTGTGGCAGCATGTAATTGAAAATTTTTTAGTTAACACTGAAACTATGGATTAAGTTTTTCATATATATTCAGATCACAAGGAACTTTATTAAAATGTCAATTTGGAAAAGAATAATGTGTTTTAAAGCACAGTTAAAATTTTTTAACATAAAATTTCCAAAGTATGTAGTGTATATCAGCAGTTTTAAAATAAAGTTATTGAAAATAAGTGCCATTTTGTGGAGCACTTTAATTTTTTTGTGTGTGTGTTTTAATTTGTTTTGTTTTTATTATTGTTATTCCAAATGAAGCCACACACGCTTCAAAAACTGTGAGAAAAAATCTTTTGATATTAAATGCCAGCAAAGTGTATATGAATTGTGTGTAGCATTTCAATTTCAATAAAGCAGCATTCTGTGGTGGATAATTGGTTGTAGTTTTTTCCAACTAGCTCTAGTATGCAATGGCTTCTTTATGCACTTTTTATTTGTGTACATTTTATTTTGTATGGCATATTTCTGTATCATCTTAGGAGTTTTATAAAGATTAAGCTTTATAGAGAGATAGCCCCTTTCTGGAGATCTTATCCCCAGTACAGAGGAAGGTAAGCAAATACAGAAGAAAGTTAATTAAATTGCCCTGCTGCAGTATGTGAGTATTGGAGCTAGAACTACAATTTGGGAATGATCATTCCCAAGTCAGTACCTTGATCTAATATAGCACAGGAGTCTTTCCTCTGGTGCTGTAAACATAGAAAAAAAGAAGGGCAGAAAACACAAAGCTAATAACAAAATCTTTACATTAATCTCTAAAGTATGGCTTTGCATCCTGTTAAGACTGTGTTTTCCTGTTGTTCCTGTTTCCAGTAACAGCCTTCTTTCCTTTGTGCTATGGCAGGTAAGATAAGTGGGACCAACTGTGGCCAATAGGAACCTTGCTGTACATTTTAGGGACCAGAGGTTTAGTTGATCTTACATCATGGTTATATTTTCTTATGTATTTGAATAAATGACAAGGCATACATTTTTAAGGGACTTTAAAAGCTCATCCTGGCAATGAAGACCACTTTGAAACCATCTGTGTAATTAATGAAAAACATTGCCTTGTGTTCATGGCAGTGGCTTTATGGTCTTGACTATTTAAACAAAGTTGGTATCATCACTTTTGTGATAAAAGTGAATCCTTGACACTCTGAAAAGCTGTACAAGTGATCTGTCACACGTATGGGTGGTTGCCTTCCACCAAACTCTAGTCCAAGTGTTTGTTTCAGCTTTAACTCCTGTTTGGTGGTGTTTCACTTAAACGAAAATTGACAATTGAGATCTGGTCACAAAGTATATTGCATTGATTCTCTGATTTTGGGAGAATTATTTAGTTGCAGCCTTGACTTTTTACTTGTGTTTCTGTGAATCACTTGGTTAGGTGATCTTGGACTTACAGTGGAAATTGAAGTAGACACTGCTGAAATGGGGCTTATTTAATGCCAAACCCCTAGCAAGGAGAAAAAGGGAACACAGCAGGGAGGGTAGCTTTGATCCTTCCCAGAAAGGAATCATCATGGGTGTACTATAATAGCAGCACCAGCCACAGGTACTGTGCTCTCTTTCACAGACCCTGTTTAAAGCAGCCTTTGGGCTTTCAGGGAGGAAAGGAACAGCTTGTTAGTGGTTGAGAAAAGGATGTGCTCAATATTCTGCTTTCTCCCTGTGTTCTTGGAGTGTTGATGAGAAGCAAGGCTATGGATACATTGCAACCTTTGCAGGAGTGATTAGTTTGTAGTTCTGTGTTTCAGCTGTTCATTATTAGCACAAATATGTTTATGGGAAATTTCAGACTTTTAGGTACTACTGAAGCAGAAAAAATTCCTCTTCGTTCAGGAGGATTTTAACAAGAATCATTTTCCTATCAAAGTAAATGTCCAACTCCTGTCCTACTTTTTTTGTGATTTTTTTAGGTTAGTGTACCTTGGTTTTAAACTGCACATCAAAAAATGATTTACCACAGCATCTGTAAAATGTTCTGGCAAATACCTGACAGTTTAGGTCCACGTCCAGATACTGAGTCCTATCACCAAAATAGTTTCATGATAAATGGATGAAAACAACTGGCAGGTAATCATGAGAAAAAAGAAGAAAAGGAAAAAAAAGGGAAAAAAGAAACTCAAAATTAATTGGCTTTTTTAGTTTCAAGAAATGTCTTTTCAGTAGTTTTCTTTTCTGAAAGGTGTTACTAGAGCTCCTTTTGTGGAGAAACTTGCTTACTTGGGCTCGTAATTTTAATGCAGGATCAAAATTTATGTGCTTCTTTTTTCTTGCTGAAGGTTTTGGAAATAGGACAAAAGTACTACTGCTTTGTTATTTCTCTAAAAACCCGGAAGATACAGCACAGTCCAAAGGGATTTGTATGGGTATGACAAAGTAGGCTAACTTGTCTCCATGAGCAGTGGTATTCAGGGCTCCTTGCCTTGCCTCCTAAGGAAAACATCTTTTTGTACAAACATGGTGACTGTGTAGTAGGGAATGCTTTTCGACACTGACAAGCTCAGGATCTACTTTATTCTATGTCAGCATGTTGGTCTGTATCTGTAATTAGCCTTTAGTCACAGTGTCTCTTGCAAGTTGGACTATTTTTGCCAAAGATTGAAATACTATACTATTGAGATTTTTTTTTTCTGTTTTTCATGGCTGTGTGCTAACAATAATGGTGGAGTGTTCATTTTTAAGGATACAGAAATACAAACTTATCGAATGCTATGGAACACACTATGAAATATTAACTTTTAAAATCAGTTTATTGAAACTCCCCAGATTATTCCAAATGAGCGCTGTTGATCTGTTTTTAATGGGCTGTGGTGGAGCTGGGCCACCACATGAGACCAAAGCCATGAGGAACTTCTGCTACCTTACGGTACCGGTAACTTCTGCTCTGTGTAATGGTCACCTCTGGTCTTGGCTCTACTTCTATGGGTTTTGAGAAGCTTAAAATAAAGAATTGCTCTGACAATTCCTTACTATCCTGTTATATGAGTGGTGAAGGATGTGGGGAAGGAAATCTGATTGTTCCCTACAAACCCTTTCTGGAGTAAAGGCAAGCACTAGCATTGAGCACTGCAAGCTGAAGTTGTACCACAGCACCTGATTTACATTTACCTCTCTGCTCAGCTGGTGAGCTTTTCTGGTTCAACATTGGTCAGAAGAATTTAGAGTCTCATGTAATTCTTTTAATCTTAAGCTCAGTAGTGCCTACCCATTTTCCTATAACTCCGAGGCTCATATTCATGATTGAAGCAAACTTTTCCTTTGTCTCTTTTTTTCTCCCACACTGATTCCACTGTTGTGTGTAAATGCGTTCAAAGGGAGGGGGAGAGCTGTACTGAGAAATGTAGGGATCATTTGTGTCCTGGACTGTTTCCCCAAGAAAAAAACAAAGCAATCTGTCCTGTACATACTGTACAACAGAGAGAGACAGGGTACAGGATTGGTAGTGCAACTGTCTTTAAGTTGTTGGTCAGCACTTTCCATAAATACACTATAAAATTAGAGGGAGTGTATTTGTTTCCTGTTTATGAAAAAGAGGATACTAACAACTTGCTATTTTTGTCTGATCATTGATGAAAATTTTGCAGTTCTGTGAAATACATTGTGGGAAAAAAATTAATATTAACGGAGAACTCCAAAACAAACCTGTCTGACTTTAAAGAATGGGCTGCCTGCAGTAGCCAAGCATGCACAAACTATACTTTCCTCCTGCATATATGCTGCTTTCAAGGAGGATAGCTTTTTTTTTTTTTTTGAGAATAAAATTAAGTTGTTTACGAAGTAATACAAATATAAACGAGATAATTGACTCTGTTATGCTATCTGTGAAGTAATATTTGGAAGGTATGATGCTGTGCAGTTAAAACATGGATTGGGAAAAGATGTAAATGTTGGAGGGGGAAGATTTCATTTCCTTCTGAAAACTCCCAGCAGGAGAAGGCTGAGGCAGTGATCTTGCTTGCAGTCATCTGTCTGGTCCTTGGGTTTAGCCCTGCTTGCAAACTGCTGCAGAATGTCTGGGCAGAGGGGAGAGTCTGGGGCAAGGTGAAACCCAGGAGGCAGATGGTCCCTTTCTCCTTTTGCCCACCTCTACTGCAAACATGATCTTTACTAGCCAAACATGATCTTTACTAGCCAAACTGTGTCTCCTATAATCAAAGGGCGCTGGAGTTACTCTCTATTGTTTGGACAACCTACTTTCTCCCCACCCACCCCAGGCTGCTATCAGTGGTGTCATAATCCCCTGGAACTGCTTTCAGGCACATCCAGAGTAGAATTGATCCAACTTGGTGAGAGGGAAAGGCTTTGGAAAAGCTCAGTCAAGCCCAATGGGAAAGGGTGGGCGTCAGGGAAAAAACAACACATGAGACTCTTCCTGGCACTGTGTTGGTTATTCTTAGTCTTAAACTTATTCTTAGATATTGGGAAATAGCACATAAAGTTGAAGGGTCTGGGCATTTTATTGACTCCAGAGTCTGTTGGACTATATCAATCACTCTGGTTCCTGAAAAATCTCCCTTGTGGCTGAGCCTGTCTGTCAAGGCTGATCTACCCCCTTTGTTGGGAGCTGGCTGGGTGGTGTGCCTGCATGAGCAGAACAGGGCTGTGTTCATCAGTGACTCACCCAAGGTGTGTTTACGAAGCAGGCTGGGCATGGCAGGTGGTCGGTGGCTCCTCTCCTGCCCATGACACGCAGCAGCAGATGGCAGGGCTTGACACCTTGGATGCCCAGCTCCAGCCCTGCCCTGTCTGCTCAGCCTTCCCAGCCCCCAAGCAGTGTGTGTGCAGCAGCAGCAGCAGCTGCCTTTCCTGCTGGGATGGCTTGAAGCCACCAAACAGTGCTGTTTGCTTCTTTGCTGATGCCTTTGATACTCTGAACAGGGCCTGGCCCTGGTGGGCTTTTCTCTGAGGTGTGCAAGAGAAAGCCCAGCAGTGCAGGAGAAAATCCTCTGAGCTGCAACTGCTTCCAGAAGTGGGAAAGAAAAAAAAAAAAAACAAACCCTCAATAGTTTTGAATTATCTTTGTCCTGGATAGTATTCACCCCTGCCATTGCTCTGTGTCTTCACGCAGAAGCATGTCATTGTCTGTCTGTCTGTCATTGCATGTCTGGCAGCTCATCCCCATGTTGAAGCAGGGGTTATGGGGCATGACTACTTTTACAGGCAGCAGGGTGAACTTAAAATGGGCTCTGCAGCTCTTTTAAGAGCTGAAATCTGGTGTGTCCCAAGAAGAGTCCTATGTACTTGAATGGAAAACAGCTGGATAGCTTTTTTTCCCTTCTCACATTTTAATCCCATTGGCCATGTGCTTTTTCTTGCTCCCTCTTTTTTCCTCTATTTTCTTTTTCCTGTTTTTTTTCTTTTGCATACTTCCAGCAATACTACTTAAAAAAAAATTCTTAAATTAATGGTTGCAGTGCCTATGCAGGTTCACAGGCCTGCCCTGTGAGATGAGGAACAAGCAAGTGTATCCTTATGTCTTCTCTTCTGTGGCTTTTTTTTTTCCCCCCTCATTCTCTCTTTTATCAATTTAATCCATACTGTTGGATGTTTCCAAAGAGTTGTGATAATATACCTCTTGTTTTGAGGAAACGAAGAAATAGTTTTTCCTTCAGTTGTGTATCAAGAACCTCTACACAAATGTCTGCTAATTTTGGAGGCCTAGATGCCAAAATTCAGGACTTCAGGGTGCCAAGGGAGTCGCTGATTATAATAATTATGCAGTCATTATTGTACCAGCTGCTCCAATACCCTGAATTCTTGGAGCCAATTTAACATCAGGTTGCACTATCAATTCTCTTGCAGTTCTTATCTGAGAATTTAGCTGGTTTTTTTTTTGTTTTTTTTTTTTTTTAATTTATCACAAATTGAGCTGCTGTAGGCTGCAAGGTTTCTTCAGTGACTCTTCCATTGTTCCAGTTTTAGAAATGAGGACCTGAAGCAGAAAATGGTAAACATCTACAATTTTTGGAGTTCAAATACCTGGGTACCTTGGTGCTTCTAGTGCTGATACTCTACATGGGCTTTAAATAAAGGACATAATTTACCTGCTATTGTGTGCCGTAAGTGTGCTGTAAGTGTCCAAAAATTTAACAACATAAGGTTTTCAGGCATTGTTTTTCTAACATGTAGAACACAGCAGTATCAGAATCAAATTTAACTGTAGAATACCTGAGTATACACTGAGCATTATTGTTTTCTAGATTTTGAATATAAATAAAACTATTTTTCTGTTACCACATCCTATATGAATTTAGTTAAAAATTTAACTAAGTTTACAGGTACTCAATGTTCTCAATCTTACTCAAAGTAAAAATTAAATTGAAACCTTGGAGTACTAATTTTTTAAGTAATTAGACTATTAATATTGGTAAACTATTACTTTTAATAACTGAATCTAATTCTAGTAGCTAAAACTAAAAGGGGAAGAGCTAAATGGTCTCTAAGGTTTGAAAAGGACCAGTGTTGCTACTTTGCTTTGGATTTTGACACAAGGGTTCTGTTTATTTTAAGTTACCATAGAAGTATAAACTGAAAGGTAGCAATGATGACTTTGTGTAGTATATTAAATAAACTTGCCTTGTTAGCAGTGCATGCAAAGCTTTATTTACATTGCGGTAAGCTGTTTTCTGCTGCATTTACAATTCTGCTAAATAGATAAATTAAGGGATCTCATGACAGTATGATTTACTTTCTCCCTACAAACTGAAGAAAAGGTTAATATTTTTAAACCTATTTGCCTGGAATGCTTACATTAAATTTTCAGTTGGGCACCATCAAATCTACCATCAGAGAACGGAAATAGATGAAAGTCAGTCTTATCTTGTAGTTCCTATACTTAAAGGATGGGCAAATATTAAATATTGTGTTTAGAATTCATTGTTCTTGCAGACAGTGTTGAATAACCCTTTAAAATATATTCCTGCCCTGCAATAACAAATGAGCTGCCACTAAATTAAATAAATTAAAAGATCTGGTACAATCAAACATAAAGCTTTGACTGGTTGATCTTTTATGTTATACAAACTAACTATTCCAGAAATCAGTGAGTTTATGCTTCAGGTTAGGTTGAGCTGAACAGGTGCAGCTGAGTGAATGACTTGCCCTTATCTATCTAGTGATAGATAAGCTGTGAAGGAAACACTGAGCCTGAACTTCCAGTCTCAGGATAATTTGTAGGGCTGGTAAACTGGGAGGTGAGGGCAAGGAAGAAGTATTTCTGTTTACATAAAGAAGCAGATGTTGTCTGCACTCCAGGTACAAATGCTGCCAAATGTCATAGTCCAACCGTTTTATACAATATTTTTGTTAAGGTGCATACTTCTGACATGATGCAGATACAGCTCCTTCTGTTAATGCTGTTCCTTTAAAAAAAGTGTCAAGTAAGATTTCATTTCACATAGAGATGGTACAATTAATTTGAAATACCTCTTTCCACTAAAAGCTGTTTGACAAAGCACAGGGTAGCCTATTCTGTTTGTAAACTTTGTCACTTTTGGTTGCTCAGCTTGATGCGGGTTTTATTCATTAGGAGCTTTCAGCGTGGCTCTTGAAAGAAGAAGGATGCTCCTCTTGCAAAAACATCTCACCCCCTGTCCAGGACACCATATGGCAAAATGCCGTCCATGAGGGCACATAGCATCAAGCAATATGAGCCACCAGTTCAACATAATTTGAAGTTACAAACTCTCTAGCTAAAACATTTAGACAATTTTAGTTATTTATTTGAAAAAGTTTTAAAGATACATGTAAGCATGTATGCAGCCCTTTTATTTGCAGAAGCTCCCTCATTTGCAGACAGTGGTACATACCTGGCTTCCACGATGGCATTAAGCATTCATACTTTTATTTTCAGAACACCTAGGAGCACAAGAGAAATCTGATCTCTGCCATGCTCAGTTGAGTGTGCTGCGACCCACACTTACAGTTTTGTGTTGTTCGGGGCTGGACAAGTTTCTTGTTTACAGCTTGGTTTTGTACATATGTGGTGTGATGCCGTTTGTTCCAATGTCCTGTGAGCTGTTCAGTCTGTTTCCAAAAGATTTCCTCCACTGCTTGGTTTAAGGCTCCTTGAACACAGCAGGTGGTGGGACTAGTTCACATGGAAACTAAGTACTGGTATTTGGAAAAACTCTAGGCGTTACTATAGTTTTAAATAATTGGGCAGTGGGAGCTGCTACTCCTGGCCTTGAGCAGATCACTGTGAAAATGTTAGTCTTTATCTTGTTAACTGTTTGGTTACGTTTTTTCATTTCCTTATTTATAATTTTCTCTCTTGTTCTTTTCCTTGAGCAGTTGAGTGGGGCAATAAACTTGCAATCTTTTAAACTATTTTTCTCAAGTGTGTATTGTAATTAATACTCAAATTCTTATCCCATGGAGTTTTTCTTCCCAGAATGAGCCTCTCATTATGTTTCAATGGAACAAAAATTTGCAAAGAATACTGAGAAATAAAAATAAACAAATTTACAAGAAAACTTAGAAATTACTGAAACATGCTCTAATAGTTCCTTTCCTAGTGGATCTGCTTTATCTGAAAGTCTTTTAGAAGTACAATTTTTTTTTGATTACTGTAGCAAAGTTGTAGTACTGTGATATGTTTTTAAATGAAATATTTTCTAGTTTTTTATAAAGGCTCTTAAGTAGTTAAAAATGGCAAAACAACTGACCAAAACAAAGAATCAATCAACAAATAAGGAGTAAGCAATGATGTGTAATTGAGAAAGAAACTACTTTTTAGCATCTGAGCTGGACACAATGACTTAGCTGAGAAATTACGAGGTATCTGACAGCAACCGTGGCTGATTTGAAGTTTCATTAGAAAATAGTATTATTTTGCCATTTCTGACGAAGGTGAGCTGAAATGATTTGTGTAATGTGTCTGTAGCACTGCAAACTGTAATTCAAATATAAATTGTTACTACCAGACCTTTCTGTGCTTTCTCTGTCAGTGGAAAACCAAACTGAAAGCAGAATGCTTTATGCATTTATCAGATAATGCTTACGAAGTGTTGTGAATCTGACAAACATGGAAGAGTGGAATACTTTGAAAGACAAATTGGCTTTTTGTTATTGAATCTGTCTGTCTTAGGTCTGACCATGGACTCCTAGCAAGGCACAGAGCTGCCTGTGGTCTGGGCTGTCTCCTGAAGCCCCGTGAAGTGTCTCACTTGCCTAATCGAGGTACTTATGACTAAGAAACAGAAATGGCTCTTAAATGTTCATCTTATTTAACAGAGCTATAGACACTTAAATATAGGTGTCTATAGATCTGTTAAATAAGATGGATGCCTATAATCTCAAGATGGATCTTGTACTAGGAGCTTGACATTTTTTGTTATAGCATGAGGTAATGTCATCCTACTTTTTCTCAGAACACAATTCATAAGGTCACATTTGCTGTCAGCGTTTCTGAATGTGAATCTCCCACTTAGGTGAGCATCCCCTTTATGTCCTTTACTTTGACATATACATGTATAAAGTTTCTTTTCTTTTACTGCTTAGCTTATGATTTTATCTTTTCAGAAGAATTAAAAAAAACCCTCATAACTTTTTGTTATGTCATTTAATCTCTCTGTTATCAGCGTTAAACATATGTACTCACTTTAAATTTCTTTTCTTGCACTGCAAGACTTTGGACTATGTGTCCATTTATGCAAATCAGGCCTATTTCTCTACATGTGTGCTACATTTTTGTCAAAATAAATTCTTTCATCATTTTGCCCATTTCTGCTTCTCTGATATATCTGCAGCAGTTTTCCAGGCACATGTCTGATAGAGAAAAGCTTTGGCTTGTCTTTGTATTTTGTCACATTCTTACATGGCTTAAAATTATATTGGCTGTTCTGTAGTCCTGTTGCATAACATTCAAGATTCATTTCAAATCAGTTTCCTCCAGGACTCCTACTAATGTTGCTTTTCACCTTCTCTCTGTATACTAACTTATTATGGAGACCCTCAGGTAAGAAAGGCCCAGTAGTGTTAGAAAAGCAAAGCAGGAAAACAGAGGCTAGTTCTGTGCAGGGAGCAAGAAAAAGTCACTGGGGAGCTGTAAAAATCTCTAAGATGCATGGCACAGAGACCACATTTTTTGCCATTGCTGTAGTTTCTTTCATATCTAAATCAAAATTACTTTAAAGACCTTATCGTTAAGAAATAGGCAGGTTTTATAGCATGGCCTTTTGCTGTTGCACAAGAATAAGGAAGTATTTCATTTAATTGATACCACACATGTTGATGTTTGCATTATGATGTGTACAACAAAACATTTAGTTGAAAAAATAAGTGTACATTAAAGTTGAACATAATTCAAATTCTTTAGAGGATTCTATTATTCAAAATACAGGTTTTATCTTTCAATATATGTCTGGTTTCCTATGACACTTTTTTCTTATCTAGTGGCTTTGTGAATCACTCCTGTCAACATTAGGCTAGACAGTTCACCTAGATATTTTTATTTCTTATTGTTCGTAAAAAGTCACCTTTCCCATTTCTCCTCAACTGATCATGTGAAACAGTTTTCAGGAAGATTGTGCATGTGGGTGCAATCATCCACAAAGTGCTGAGAGGAACTCTGGGTGGCTGCACTGCCAGCATCCTGCTTCTCACTGCCCTTGAGGCCATGGGGCTGCTGCCATTCCTGCAGTTATGGAATGACTGTAAACTTTAATGGAATTTGGCTGCCAGAATTTCTTAGGCCACTTCTAAAATTTTAAGCTGTGATTGAATGTTTCTTGGGCAAGAGATTTTCTCTAAATGCTCATTCTTTATTGACCAAAGGAAAGTGGGTTTTCACTCTGCTGGTTTTAGAAGCAGGAGGAATCAGACTTGACTGGAAGAAATTTTTCTCTGTAAAATACATAATCACGTGATTCTGAAAGATGATGCTGTTTTATATACCAGTCTTTTCAAGATTGTTTCTGTTGACATATCTGGTCAGTTCATATTGCCTTTTTTTTTTTTTT
>VYXD01006142.1:416021-427579 GCA_013397195.1 Hylia prasina
TAATGATATCAAGTGTCCTGGTGTATTATTTTTATACCTCATACTTCATGTAGTATTAGGCTCAAGCATTTACCCTAAATATTTGATCTGATACAATAACATACACTCCAGAAATTCTTCTCTGGGTTTTGGTGGTTTTTTTTTTTTTTTTTTTGTTTGTTTGTTTTTTTAATTTACATGAAAGGAAATTGCAGGTTGCTTGGAAGAAAGCTCCTCTTCATTGCTATGCGCTGTGTAAACAGGTCAAGCTTTCAGATAGGTCTTGGTATCTGTGTCCTGGTGTGACCTCACAACACCAAGAGACTCAATCAGCCTTAATCCAGGGCTGCAGGTGGGATGAAGAGGGGCTGCAGGGTAAGCAGTGTATCAGTCATACGGGCTGGGGGGGAGCAGGATCCCTTCTGTTCATCCTTTCTAAGTCTACTGGTGATTCAACAAAATGAATAGGTGAATAGGTAAATACTAAAGCTGTATAATGACATTTCTTTTCTTAATAAATCAAACCCTCCCAGTGTGGAAGAAGTCAATTTTCAAAATTGCTACTGGAAAAAAGGTGTCAAATATGATATTCATCTGAAGCAGAACAATTAGAGTTAGGTATTTTTTGCTTTTTATATGTGTTTCTTGGAAGGGTTTTTTTTGTGTGTGTGTGTGTGTTTCATTTGTTTATTTTATTTTTTTTGTTTTTAAATTTTATAAATCATTTATATTATACAAGTGGTGAAACAGGGAAAGAACAAAGTGGCTGGGTACTGCTTTTGATAGTGCCCTAAAGTATTAGCCCGGTAATGAGGGTGGTCTTGTTACATGTAGTAAACTCAGATTCAATTCAGTATTTTTGCCTAAGCACACTTGAACATGCACCTTCCCTCTCTGAAGAAAGTGCTCTGATAACCAGGCTAGAAATAACTCAGAAATAAGGTTTGTTGTGCTGCTCTGTATACAAAATTAAACACTCAGGGGAGCAGGGATTGGAACCAGATGTCTCATTTCCCTAGAGACTAATCGCGCCACCAGGCTAGAGAGTTGCATTTTCTCATATCTCCTCCCTTCCTCCATTTACATACAGTTTATACACAGGAGACAGTTCCAATTATCCTGGAGTATTAGAAATTTTCACACTGGCATATAATTTTCCAAACGGTATAATTGGACCCTGTCTAATTCGAGTGCAGGAGGGAGTGATTAACCAAAACATACTTGAGCAGGTCAAGCACCAAGACCTTCATGGTTCTTCATAGACACAAAGCGTTACTATTTTACTTGTTTAATCTGAAAAAGAATTGTACCCTTATGGTTGCCACAAGGAGCCAAGCGACCTTCAGTCGTAGTTTGAACTGAAATGAATATAGGGACTGAGCTGCATTAGGAGAAGTGCTGCCTGCAGGTTCAGGGAGGTGATCCTTCCCCTCCCTTCTGCACTGCTGAGGCCACATCAGCAATGCTGGACTCAGTTCTGGGCTCCCCAGTAGGAGACAGATCTGGATAGAGTGAAGCAAGTCTTCAAAGGGGGCCTCAAATGTGGGAACTGGAGCATCTTCTCTCCAAGGGGAGGCTGAGAAAGCTGGGACTACAGCCTGGAGAGGAAAAGGCTCAGGGGGAGCTCATCAATGCAAAGGGAAACCTGAAGGGGAGGGACTGAAGAGCAGGAAGACAGACTTTTCCATGGAGTCCTGTGAAAGGCCAAGAGGCAATGAGCAAAGCTAAACCATGAGACTTTGTCTGAGCACCAAGAAACATCTTAGGACTGTGAGGGTGAGCAAACACTGGCGCAGGTTGCCCAGAGAAGCTGTGAGCTTCTTCCTTGGAGATATTTGAGACCTTACTGGACATGAACTTGGGCCACCTACCTTAGGTGACCTTGCTTGAGCAGCTGGGTTGGATTAGACAATCCCTGGAAGCCTCTTTTGACTTAATATTTTTCTCTGAAAATGTGTCGGTCTCTATTCTTCTACTCACAAACACTCATTGATGATATAAACATCATGTACCTAAGTTTCTTATTCTGTCAGATTAAAATATGAAACATAAATTAAAAAAAGAGATGAATCCCAAACCAAATCCATTAAAAAAAGTGAAAACAAAAATGAAGTTTTCCCTTAAATTTGTAGGTGAAAGAAGTCAATCAGGCCCATATTATTAGCATGATTGTATAAAGCACAAGAAACTCTTGGCATTTAGATAAACTCTGAGGAAGTTGCTTTTGATATTGGGGATTATGACATAAGAATCTCTCATTTGAATCTGAAAACCATATATGAGTGATTTTTTTTTAGTTGTGCTTTTTTAGACAAAACAATTATTGAAAAATAAAGGAAGCTCTTTATGCAAAAAGGTGAGAAAAATGTGAAAGGAGCAGGTTCATTTCAGCCTTAACCTGATTATTTTTGACTCCCAGATTACTGGGATAGTGAGGAGCAGCATGTGCAGATCTCCCAGCATGTAGTCACTGGGAATTTGGATGCATAATTTGAAAAGGAAAAGCTATAGTGACTGTATTCCTGAACACATTTATTTCCATGATGTTTGGATGACATTAAACCTGCAATTATAAATTTTCATCAGAGAAAAATATAAGGTTTTTTTTCCTTAATATATTCAAGCATATAGAAGATTTCAATTGATTCTCTTAAAAAATCAGCAGGGCAAGGTGTGAGTCAGGAAGATCATTTTCCAAAATCCTTTTATTTTCAAAGTCTCCTCCTCCCATTTTATTAAACTGAATCCTTTGCAGAATATATCCATCATAGTATATAACTTGAAGAGGGTTGGTTAATATTTGATTAGGGTAGACAGAGCTAGTATTAACTCAATCTTTTACTATTAAATGAGATAGCACATACTGAAGACCAGGGTGGCAAGTTCTATCACTTCAAATTTTTTTATGACATTTAACATCAATAGCGAAAAGAAAAAGCTAAATCCTAACTTATATTTCTTCCTTCCAATGGATAAATATACTTATGACTTTTTTACCTCCTTTCAATGAATCTGTTCCTTCATTTATCTTGACTGGTGGAAAACATTTGTGTCATTTTAATAGCTATCAACAAGCAGGCTGGCACTGCATAATTGTTGCTTACTTATATTTGGTACTTTCATTTCAGTTCTTTTGGTGATATTTTTTCTCTTAACTTTAGTAATGAAAAACCTTAGGAAAAGTTGATTTTTTTTTTTTTTTAAGATGAACTGTGTAAGGAGAAAAAATGCATTATTTATTTTGTTACAAGAAGTTTAGAAACAGGCAGAGGGTGTGCATGCCTGTTTGGGAAAGAATAGGAACACAGGTATTAAACTGAAGAAAATCAGAAATTTCACCTATTTACTTTGGACTACTACTTGGGCTACATAGGAGCTAGGTACTGAGGGACTCCTAAGCTTATAAGTACACAAGAAAGCAAGATTGATTGCCAAAAAGACTTTTTTTCCCCCAGTCTTATTTTAAAATAACTTTATAAAACTAACAATTTTTAAAAATGGAACATTCTAGAGCAGGAATCTGGGTGATAATTAATTTATGTTGCTTCAATACTTACTATAATTTTACTTTGTAGCAATAGAAGACAGTCATCAACAGCTCAACAAACTGCATATCCAAAGAGGAGAGATTTCCTATGCTTATATTATCTCTTAGCTGCAAATTATATTAAAATGAACAAAATCAGGAAAATAGCAACATTTGAATTACTGAAGTTTCTCTTTGTAGATTAAGGGAATTGAAAGTGATGGCCTTGCTTGACATGAGTTTGATGAGTCATTTCAGATAATTTCATTTCAGTGGTCAAAAATAGTTTAAAACAACTCCTTGTTTTCCTTGAGTATTTTTTTTTCCTTTTGTTGTTGATTTTCCTGTTTTCATGCTCTTTTGAGTAGTGTTTAATTATTTCCACTGGAATAGTTTATGGTTAAATGTTCCAATTCAGCTTTGCGGAAAGGTATAGATGAAAAAGTGAGGATTAGTATCAGCCTTGCCTAATTCAAGACACATCCTTCTGTGACCACGAAAGTTTCCTGTAGTTCAACAACATGTTTGATGATGGTTTCTTGAGATTCAATTCAACTTCCTAGAACTGCATTTTCCGTAAGAGAATGTAGCTTGATCTTAAAATTAATTTTCAACAGCAGCTGCTTTTGAGTTTAATTTTTGGTTAGTTTAACCAATGGAAATTAAAAAAAAAAAAGTAATCTGGAATATCAAGAAATATTTACTATTTCAGTGAAAGAATTCAGATTATTTAAATAATTCTGAAGGGTGTTATTTCAGTTGTAATTTTTTTTTTCCAAACCTACAGAATGTTACCACATTTGAAACAGGAATAGTAACAATCTCTTCTGCAACCATTAGTAATTTTACAGTGAAAGTCTGGCCAATTTCCTTTCTTTTTTATTTTCCTAGTAAGCTGCTTTTAACAGATTTCTTCAGCGCATTTAATTTCCCTTTAACAATTGGTAATACCTTAATTCTTCTTTGAGTTGTTCACGTGCATGTTTTATTGTCACTGAGGAGAAGAAGCTGTACTAGAAGTATCCATTGTTAGTAAATCTTGACTTCATGGATCCTGAAAAATACAGAAAATTAGTGTCTGCAACTCGTTGATCTTGCCAGGGGAAGGATTTGTGGAGTTGCTTAACAGCTCCTTTTCCCAGATGTTCCGTTTCAAATCTCTGTGTCTGTTTATCCCTCAGCAAGGCTGCTGGGAACGTGTTAGGTGATACTGGAAGTGATCATTGCATGGATGGGGTTCATTGCTTATCTGAAAACAGTGAAGCCAAATCCTTGCCTTTTCTGGAACAGGAGGCTCGTGGAGTTTCTGCACAATGCTAGGTCCAGCCTGATCCCTGAAATGTTTTGCCTTACTTTTTCTCCCTGAAGTTACTTACACTCTCTCCTCCAGCATTGTCTGTGAGCATAGAGATAATTTTTTAGGTAACTAATTTCATTTGTTTTAGTAGGATGACTTAAATATGTAAAGCTAGACAAAGTTGAATACTTTATTAAATCAGGGACTAGATTTTTCCTAATCTTCTCTTTATTTTTAATCTCAGTGAGTGGGTTAGTCTCAGAAACCAGATGTCTTACTTTCAGAGCTCTGCATTTTGTCAATTTTGATCATCCCATTTTTTTTTAAACAACATTTATTTTCTCCCAGTCCAGAAAAAAAAGTCTTGCTTTATTAACAGTTCTTTTAAAGAAGGCAAAAGTAATACACCTACTGAATTAACAATAGTTATATCTCACCAAATCAGAATTGGGAAGTTGCAAAGTAATTTTTAAATTTCTTTAGTGATAAGGACAACTAATTTGGGGCTTTTATGGGTATCTCTGGCGTAATAAGGTTAAATTACAATAGCTGAGCAAGGTATTCAATGTTGACCTGTATTTTGTGCGTGCCAGGCCTTCTGGAATTACTGGAAAATTACGTCAGGCTGTGTTAAGTGTTGTATAGTATTGAAGAAACACTTCTTAAACTGGGAGAGTGAAAGATTCTTAGTGTCCATATTTCCTTGACCTAAGAGATGTCTAAATTGTAATTATAGTTAAATGTCCTCTAAATGGAATTATTTCCAATTATATAGAAGTTTGGTGGGTTTTTTTCATAGTTTTCCAGAATTTTTTAGAAGCTTTTACATTAGCTTGTTAGCATTTTGAGGAGACACAAGTGTATTCTGGTATAAATTATGTTTTTCCTTCACTTGTTGTAACATGCAACCTATACAATGTTATCATTCAGAATCCAGTGAGTCCTTTGAAAATATTCTTAATATTTTCAATTTTCTGTTTCGGTAAGGTTTGTTAGAAGCTCTTAAGAGTGAAGGAATGCCTGACTTTTATTAGATTCCACTAAGGCTGCCACAGTAAGCTGGCCAGTATTGCATAGCCACAATATTTGTATTTTGAAAAGGAAACATTCACTTCCTTTAATATGAGAACAAAAGGTGATTAATCTGAAGTGTTACAGTAGCCACTGGTCCACTTGTAGTCCTTATTGAGTTTATTATCACAGTGTTATTGGGAGGTCAAAAATCCTGACTGTATCTGCAACATGGATGAAAATTATGAAGACCATCCTAAAAATAAAAAGAGTAATTAATTTTAATCAAAGATAGGTGCTTAAAACCAATTTCAAGAGAAGAGTACTTTTGAAATAAAAAACTGTGTCATCAAGAATTATCATATTATACTACCTAAATTTTTTCCTCTTTAGTTCTTAAGCAAGTGGTAAAACCCTGGATCGTAATGTCTTAAATTTACTGAGCAAGTCGAAAAAGAATAAAGAAATGAATACCTACTAGAAATAAATGCAGGGTATTTTCTGAATTCAAATTCTTAAGCATTTCAGTGAAAGTTGTACTGGTTTTTTATATTGTATTAGTTTCTTAACTGAGATACTGTGTTGTACCAGATCTTAATAAAAACAAATTTATGGTGGTGGTAAATTTAACCAAGCCTACAAACTTCTAAATATAAATTTTATGAAATTAATGTTCCAAAAACTCATATTGAGTAACCATTACTTATGTTAAGTTCCATGAATTAACACTGTTTCTGTTGTCTGACCAACTCATAATACCTGTAGGTTTTTTTTGCTTGTGAATTGATCTTGCTGAATATTTGTCACATAGCTTTCTTTCAGTCCTCCAGAAGTGTTGCTGAATTCCAAGTGGTATTTTGAGGAATAGAGCACTTCTTAGCCATATCTTATATTTATTTTTTTAAGATAGTAATTTGAATTTCCTTATGAAAAATACTGTAGATGCTGCTTAGCATTCTACTTACATATTATCATACTAGCAAATACATGTTAAATAAATACTGTGTACCTTTGAGCTGCATATTGGTAACTAATGCCATTTGTCTATTACTGCTTGTTAATGCGCTAATATTTTATTAAAGGTGTTTTACATTTCTTTGCATTATATAGAATCCTGGGTCATGACAGTCTTGACAGTCACAGGTTTTTTAGCATGTATGTACAATATGTATATACTTCCTGGATAAGTAGCCCATCACTGGAAAGATTTTTTTTCAATTATAAATAAATTACTTAATTTGATCCTTTTCAGTAGAACTAGTTTTACTCTTAAAACTAGAACAGTTCTCTTTCACATGTGCATGAAGGGAAGATGGTAATAATTATTTTATCATTTTAATGTATTCTTTTTATAGCATTTCACAGATTTTTAGGAACAAGTCATAACAGATATTTTTCCCAGTATATTTCATTAACTCATAAATACACCAACTTATTGCTATCTATTTTCTCCTTAACTAGTTGAAGTTAAGTCTAAATTTTGTGGAAGAATGGAAAAATCTATTTTTCATGCAACATGGATTCTTGTGTGACATTTCTGATAAAGAGAGACATGTTTTTACACATATAACCAGATATTCACATACCTTTTTAAAAGTGCGTTCTGAGAAAGAAGCTTGCTGTGTAATGTAACCTTTCATGTGCTATTTCTGTGAAGTGCTTCCTTCAGAGTGTTTCTTGAGCTTAAAATATTCAATTCCATGTGCTGGCCTTTATCTTTCCAGGGTTTTTGATGTCTGAGTATAAATCTATCTTTCCATACATTTCTTCATTTTCTTCTTCAGGATTGAATATAGTTATTTCCTATATTTCTGCTTGATGCCATTCCTTCATGCCCTTCCATACACTCTCATTTCAGTATGGATTTCTGCTAGATTTTCAGTAGATTTGTTTCAAGGAACTGTGACTAATCAATAAATGAAATTAAATTGCCTTTATAAAACTCTTCCCTTTCTGAGTGCTTGTGCTCAATTCAGGAGATGTTCTAAACCAGATACTCTTGCTTATGTATGAACTATGCAGTTCTTATTTGTATTTGGAATTCTAATAACTTTGTCATTGTTCCTTTTGTTGCCATTTAAAAGTTTTGCTGACAGAGTATATGCAGGTACTGAATCTCCTGTCTTTAAAATCTACTTTAAAGTCCATTGCAAGGTAGAATTAAAATAATTTTGTCAGATTCAGTCAATTTCTGTCCCATAATAAAGCATAATTTAGAATAAGTGCACTTTTCTGCTTCAGTTGGTTTGTGTCAGAGATACTGCAGGTCAAGTCTGAAATACATAAAAGCTTGCTCAGCACATCACCACCATTTCTCTTATCACATTAAACTTGTCTTAACATATTTCTTGAGAACATTTAAAGTGAAAAAGAAACATTAGGCTAAAGTCTTCATGAAGAGAAATACAGTCACAAACCATCCTCTTTTTTTGCTATCATATAAATCCCCAGAACCATGAAAAACAGCATATTCATTGACCTTTTTTTGGTTCCTATGCTTTCCCATTTTTGGACTGGATCCTTAAATTATAATATTAAACTTGGTTAACTCATTTTGGTCCTTACATGTCCTGGTAATGACTGCACTGTTTCACATTGCTCATCTTATTCTGGACTTAAGTATAAAATAAAGATACCTTCTTATAATGTGGCATAAGTAACATTAATTAATTAACGAATCTGCATTGGAATGCAGTAGTCTTGTTTGGATGCCATCATCTTGGGTAAATGTGAAATGGTTAGTCTGTATTGGCAATTCATTTAGTTTTACAGCTTTATTATGCACTTCCATGTAATAAACCAGTTAAGCATGGCTTGTGTTATCTGAGCTCACAAAGAAAACAGATCAATCTTTCTATTTGTTGGTGACTTAACCTGACGCTTTCACACTGTAATACTGTAGTTACTATTTTCTAATGATATAAAGTATGATTATAGGTACCAGAAAATGCTGAAGCCAGCTGCAGTTGTTAATGTTGAAGACATCAAAGTCTTGGTAACATTCATGGAACAGAGGCAAGTACTTAGTAATTTACAAAGAGAGAAAATAAAGAGCTGAGGGATAGATGGCATTTTCCAGATCCTCTCTCTAAGAGACACTGATTCCCACTCCCACATATGAGCTGATTACTAAAGGAGGAAGCATTATAAACAGTGTGACAGGGTAAATTGCATCACTTGTCTTCCTGGTTAAAATACACAGGAAGGAAGTGACACCTGTGCAAAGGACACGCTTTTAATAGCTCCTCTGTTTTATCTCAGGTGGCAGCATCTACTTGAGGGGTTCATTCCTGAATGAAGGATGTATTTAGCTTCTGAGCCCTGCTTTTTTTCAGCCCACCTGACTTACTCCTCTCACTCAGGTGGGCTAGAGTCCTTGACTTTTCATGCCGTTCTCTCTGCTGTTTAAGTGTGAATTTGGGATATTTTTTTTTAAGGGATTGGATTTCTTTTCCCTAGTAAATTCCATAAGCCATGCTTATGTAATTCAGAAATTCCAGCAGCTCTGAAGTAAAAGACTACTGGATTTTCTTCTGTGATGTAAGCAACTAAAGGTTTTTGTTACTTGTAAGTCCCAAATTATCGTTTTGTTACAGCAAATAGGTGTATTTATAAGACTAATAGAAATTAAATGTGGATTTTCTCCACAATGAAATCTACTCTGTGACAAATATATTTCTCTGACAAAGATCCTGCAACATCAAAAGAATGATCTAAATGGATGACTGTAGGTGGTCATTATGAGAGTATTACTCATGTTAAATGGCTTTCTGGTTGTAAACTTTATGTTCTGGATATATTTTTCTCTTACCACTAAATGAGGTATTTAAAATGGTCCACACTGTGGCTGGCAACCTTAACCTTTCATTAACAAAACTTTTAACTGTTTATTTCCCTGCTGATTTTGCTTTTAATTTGAAGGAAAAATATTCATATTGGTAGTTAAGTTGGCCACTGTAACTGTTTTTTTAACTTTCCATGTCTAAGAACAGGTAACTATTTCTCCTCTCCTTTGTTTCTAATGAAAGGGCTTTGTGGTCTTTTGTGTAAGTATGAAGAAAATGTTATGATAAAGTGGATCAGAAAACAAACCACGGATATGGACTGTATAGTGTATATGTTGGTTATCCTAACACTAAGCCATGAAGATGCTGGACCTGGTGTGTGTCATGTGATTGACCCTTTTCCTCTTTCCTATCCACAGCCAAGCCCTTGTCTCTTTAAGGAAGCTGCTGATATTTTAGAAGAGCTTTTATAAAGCTAATGTGAATAACTGTTTTTTTGGTTACAAAAAAAGCAACAGAAAAGGAAGGATGTGTTAAGAAAACTACTGCAGATTAAGTAATTGTCATCTTTTTATAAAATAATTTTGTAACTTGGGCTTGGTTCCTTCCTCTGCCTGAAAGGTATTTCCTCCCTGAGACGGTGCAGTGACTGCAAGGCTATAGGATGTTTAGATGTTTTTAAAGGCTGATTACAGATGGCATTGCTCTTAATTTCTGCAGGTCATACTCTTTCCTTTTTTTTTTTTGCACTTTTTTGCAAAGGTTGGAGGGGGAAAAGAAAAGGTTTTCTGGATATACAAGTGGGAGGAACAGTTCTAGGCACGTTTGGGCAGGTGTGTCTTGTCTCCTGTGATTGTGAGCAGAGACTAGATGTTCACATAAAACTGATTTTTATTCCTCTTTCCTGGTGTAAGCACAAGTGTTACAGCAGAGGTGTTCAGGAGCTTGGCAGGCAGCCCCTCTGGTTCCTGCCACCATATGACCACACTGCATGGTCACATCATGTGACACCCTTTCACCCCCCTCCCACTTTTTTTTGGAATATTTTCCCATTAAGAGAGCTTCTTAGTTAGAATTCTGGCTTGGGTTTGGGTTTTTGGCTGCTGATACTTGGTTCCTGACAAGCCCTAGTGTTGACAGGACTGGCAGCATGCCTGTTCCCTGTCCAGTGTGTGCACCTGCAGGTGATCTCTGTGTCCCGGGGATGAGCCCTGCCCCTGCCTGGAGAAAGCCTGTGCTTTTCAGATCACAGGAGTTACACATGGAGTCTGCCTTAAAGGTGTTCAAAGACAGGGCTACATTCCAAAGTTTATGCTTTTTAAAGGCATTAATTGGATGTCTCAATCTTAACAAATACCACTCATTGCAAGGCTATGATTTAAACATTGCAGTTCCTTTGTGCTCTGGTGGGGTAGGGACACTGCAAGGTCACTAAATATTGTGGGCACCTAAGAATCCAGTGTTGCTTATGACAGGGATTTGCTGAAAACCACATAGATTAATTCATCCTGCCTTCAAAGTTGAGAAAATTATTCCTTGATGGCCATGTATTCTGGATTTTGTAATTGTTATTATTAGTAGTAATAGTAGTAGTATTGTTATTACTGTATTTGAAGTAAATTATTACACAATCTCGGCTCAGATCTGCAGAACTGTTGTGGCAATGTCACTGCAACAGATAATGCCTAGGAAAAAATGGCCCAAAAGTTTAAAGGCAAGTGATTGTCAGAAACTTAGGAAGAAGGGATAGAGGGGGAAAAAAAAGAAAAAATGCTATTTAGACTACAATAATATAAATTTGGACTGCAGTGTGTGGATACATTCCTTTAGACAGCTGGGACAGACACAATTCTTAATTCTGAGATACCACGCCAAAAATGGGAACAGTTACTTTTTCTTCCCCCAGAAAATGGGAAATCCAAATTTTTGGCCGTCCTGGTCAAATTGCCTTTTTTTTTTT
>VYXD01006142.1:427616-468742 GCA_013397195.1 Hylia prasina
TTTTTTTACTTACTTCAGGCTGTATTTTTAACATACAAATGATGCCAGAATTAATAGAATATTTGTGTAATGCCAGAACTAATTATGTCATCATTAAGAATTTTCAGCAGTAAGAGATGTGCGTAATAATCCAGCATGGATTTAAATGCATGCATCTGCACCATTCTCTAAGGGTGGATGTGAAATCAGGTGCAGATATGATAATGCATCTAACCACTTTTGTCTGCATGATGCTGTAGAGGCATGTGAAAATGAAGTTAGGTCAGAAGTATTATGGTGCTAGTAGAAACTGTGGGTTTAAGTCTGAATGTAGACGCATTAATCATTTGCGGTTTCTTATTCTGTGTAAGTTGCATATGAAGGGGCTGTTTGTTAGCATTCTACTTGTTAAGGGACTTATTTCAGAAAATGTTAGTTCTTAGATAGTCTTCCAAAGCAAACATTCTTTGTTTTTCTTTGAAAATACAAATGGATCAGGAGGCTGTGCATGGTGCTTATTTGCATTTTCCCTTAAAAGACAGAAATTTTAACCACCCATAGAAATAAACACTAAGTATTAAAAGACACTGCAGCTCTTATTTAGAGTCTTAGCAGCTTCTGTAAACTCTTTTTTTTTACCTTCGTTGTTAGTTTTTTTTCTTCTCAGATGTGTGACATTTCCTTTTGCAGGAAGAGGGATAATAGCTATTTCATTTCACCCTAGGACCATCCAATATTATCTTACCCCTTTGAACTGGTTTCCACATTATTGTGTCCAAACAAACTTTTCATTTTGAATGTTTTTTTTGTTTTTTTTTTTTTTTTTTTTTTTGGTCCCTACCCCTCCTTCTCTCTGCCCTCCTCCCCTCCTTTCCTCGTTTCCCCCAAAAATAACCCACCCCCAGATGAAGTGGTACCCAAACTCACTTTTCTAGTGAGTGTGCTCACTAGAGTGGGCTCTGCTTTTCTAGTGCTTTAGCAGTGGTGCTGGTGCCTAGAGAGGCTGACCTGGAACAGAGGCTAGACAGAGTTGGAGGAATAAAGTAGATATAAGTAGGTTCAAAAGGATACACCTTGGGCAGTACAAGACCCAGCCAGTGCTACACCCAAGATGGACCCAAGTTAGTCACAAGTTTTCACACTTTTATAAGTTTTTGTCCATTTACATGCTGGGATTAATTGTCCAATTGGAGCTTCAGGTTATGAAATCCCATCCTCCCAGTTTGCTCTCCTCAATTTGTTTGTACTTTTTGAGCCTGAAGCTGCAATGGTGTCCTTGTGCTGGAAAAAGATTGTTTTGTGTACCTACCCTATGAAGAGGATTTACTAACACTTAATATGAAGCCCAGAGTTACACACTAAGGCAGCAAAGAATCTGAAAAATACGAAAGCTAAAACTTAAGGCATCAATGCTGAGGCTTGTACTTCAGAGGAGGAGATGGGGAGCATGTATACCCACTGTTAAACTCTTGGCAGGTGGGGACAGTGTCTTATTCTGGGCACCAAGGAGTTTATACAGCATCTGAGAAACTTACCTTGGAGAAAGTATTGTCAACATGGAAACATTCTCTCTAAATATCCCTGCCAAAAAATGCATAGTTCTGGGTAAGGAGGCTTGGACTCCCTTTATACTTCTGTCTTAGAGCACTGTAGAAAGCTGTGTCACAACACTAAAAGGGGCTGGTTTACCTTCTGTTTCCCTTGTGTGATTACACTCAGTGTCTTAGCACAGCAATCCAGTGGAATTTAGTTTGCAAGATGGGGCATATGTGTGAGTAAAGATTAGACTATTTTGTGATGTACTCTGTGAAACATATGATGTAATTTCAGTCTTACTATGCATCAACTTCATAATTTGCAAAAGTTTTTTTTCTAGATACATTTCTGAAAGAGGCTTTTGACTCAGCTTTATTTATCTCCAGACTTGACTGTTAGGTAATTTATTCAGATGACATTTAGTTCTGCCTAGATTTCTGTTACTTCCTTGTACAACTTACCTTTATCTTCATTTTTTAAATCAAATTATAAGAAAAAAAAATCTCTGAACAAGATGATTTCCAAATTAACTTTGGTACTTCTTCAAATTCTTAGTTAAGACTCTCTCTGGTTTCTGTTTTTTTTAGTGTGTGGCCTTTTTTCTTTATGAAAAAAATGGCTTGCCTCACTGCAATTTGCTAGCACACCTCTATGGGCTGTGTAACTGTGAGCTATTTGAAAGAAAATCTGTGAGAAGTGGTGTCATGTGTTGAATTTTTAAAATTTTTTAATTATGATCAGTGAGCTCTGTCCCATCCCCACGTGGAGAAGTAGTAGCAGTCTGCTACCCAGTCAGTGCCTGTAAAGTGGCTGTCCCTCAGGGAGATGGCCTGAAATCTGTAACCTAGCACTCTGCTGGGAGCTGGGGAAGTGGGAACAAGCTGGTGGCCTGGCAGCATTTCCTGCAAGAGTTCAAAACTTTCTGTTCCAGTATGCACAAAATGTAGTTGTCAGCCCTCTCCTGTGGAGCACAAATGTGT
Source organism: Hylia prasina (assembly GCA_013397195.1). Taxonomy (NCBI): domain Eukaryota; kingdom Metazoa; phylum Chordata; class Aves; order Passeriformes; family Sylviidae; genus Hylia; species Hylia prasina. The sequence continues at coordinate 430,112 of VYXD01006142.1, forward strand.
AAACAGTTATCCTGAAAATAATACTTCTGCCTCTGCATAGTAGGGTTCTTTCAGTTTGTCTTAAGAAACTTTTCCACTGCTTTTGTGCTTCTCCGTGCTTCTGTTCACAGTGATGTGTCTGCTCCAATCTACTGATTTTTTGTGTTGTGCTTCATGAATTCAGTTTCCTAGTGAGATTTCTTTCCAAATATGACTTGAAAACTTTACTTCTCATGTTAATACTTCTTCCTGGCTTTAATCTACTATTTAATTTTGTGATTTTAGTATTTAGAACATCAGATCATGCTGAAGGACAATTTCTGAGAAAATCAGTGTATAGATATGCACACTGTTTAGAGCTGGTTAGAAATTTTCTGAAAGCAAACAAAAAATATATCTTGAATTTGGAAATTGACTGAGGCTAAATACCTTGTTTTAAATATCATCTGAGTTGAGAGATCTTGGCCAGTTTGAAAGCAGGAGTCTGACAAGAAACTGGCAGTATCAGGAGCTATGGCTTTCTTCAGAATGAAAAATGTTTTGGGAAAAGGACATAATTTTATTATTGAATGGGTAATAATAAAAAAGAGGGGAAAAAGGAACCATTTCTAGCTCCTTGCTCCTGGTTCTCCAGAAATACCATAAAACTGGTGAGAAATCCACTCACAGTTCTGATTTCCTGGACCTGGGTCCTTCACAGTGGACAGCTCAAGTAACTCAAAAAGTCTGATTTTGTATATGCAAAGCAACTTGTGCATAAAACAGAAGAGAGAAGTGAACACTGGCAAATAAAGATTAGTACTTAGCTTTGGGCCCATACTCCTGAAAGTACCATTTGCCTGATCCCTCTGGAATCAATTGTTAATACCATCCTAAGCAGTGGCAAAATATCAATTTAGTCCTACAATTCTTCAAACCACAACAAGGTCTCCAGAAGGAATTACAGCTGGCTGAATTTCATTCTTACAGTTTCTGTATATCAGAATAGATCAGTGTTCATCATAAATGAGTCCCTTGGTTCAGGAAAGTGACAGAAAATGGCATTTTTCCTATGTATATATTCATTCTGGATGTCTGTTGACTTGATTGTCTGTTAAGCATCAGGAGTGAGGAAAAGAGTAATTTATAATACCTGCTTAGAGTGTAGTTATAGGAAGTGGTACCTGAGTTTCTCAAAGGCAGAGAGTAAAATACCATTGTTACGGTCCTGCCTGAGAGATGATTTTTCAACAGCACTCCTGGTACATCTCTGTGCACTGTGTTCTGCCAAGTGAAAGTAATTGAGCTAAGTTGGAATAAGCCTTGTCAGATGTGAATTCTGCTCAGGTTAAATACTGCTGCTCAGCAGTGCTAATTGGAGAGTTGTGCTAATATTAACTGAACTGCCTTTCTTGATATCAGTGACCTTGCATTTTTGATTCATCTCAGTTTCTGTGAGTTTCAACCTTTGGATGTCCATACAGTTCAGGATATTTTCTAGTTACTATTCTGTGAGGAAAAGAAATTAAACATTATGTACTCTGAATTTTTTATGTCATTGAGAGCATGCACATAGGCATGGCTGGATTTTTGAGAGATGCAACAGCATTGCATGCCTGAAAGTAAAACAAACCCCCCCCCCCCTTAATAATTGTACCTTTCCAGGTTTTCTTGTTTTGTATTTCTTTCTTCTTCAAATCCTGATTTTAAGTGTGTCTTTTTGACCAGAGTGAGGAACAGCTGAAGGGCTGTGAGTCTAATGAGAATTCTTCATCTGGTAGAAATAACAAGAGAGAGTAAAATTTATAATTTTACATACTGTATCTTCTGTAAAATGTGTTGTAATATATTTGACTGTATAAATCTACAATATCTTGGTATTATATGGAATTTTTAATGTGTTTTGTTAATTCTGGATATATGATCTAGAACTTGAGCCGAGACCAAAGACTAAAACCGTCCTCCTCAAGAAGATCCACAACACCGTGGAAACATAACTTATATTTTATGTGGCTTTGTGCCAACTTCCTTAGAAAAATAGGCTAAAAAGTTGAGAGGATCTTTTTTCCCTTTTCAATTCTATATTTATTTTCACAGTTCAGTAACGTGCCATAGCTCTAAGTATTTCTGTACAGGTGCGAAATCAATTATTTCAAGATTTTTATTTGTGGTTTAGGTTCAATCAGATTTGTCTTGTAGCCATAACTTCAGAGGACCCATTTTTCCTTTCTCAAAATTTACATTTAGTTTTAGTCCTTAATATTAAGGAAAGTCCCCAGACAGTTCTAAATAGCAGGATTTGATGTGGTGATGCAGCTGGGGAGTCTACCTACCTGATAATCTGATGTTAAAGTAGTGAAAAAGATCCCTTCTTAACTAAGCCATGTGTTAATGACATCCTACCTTGACTAAGCCATGTGTTAAAGTGGCATCCTACACATGGTAATTAGCAGCATATGCCCACAAATGGTTTGTGGCTGAGACAGTGTAGGTTGTCTAAAAGTCACTCGTCAGCATGGGGCAATTATGATTAGGTCCCATGATGATGTTCGTGTGCTGTTAAATTGCAGGGTCACAGAACTCTTTTTTTCCAGAATTTATTTCTTTGTTGTGGTCCAGAGTTGTTCAGGGACAGGCTCCTTGGAGGAGCAGAGGAAATCTGCTGATCTTTTGTATTACAGCATTATAGTGGGCAAAGCACACCTTCTGCATGTGGTGCAAAACCATAGGTTAGGTAAACTGGAGACATTGACAAAAAGATACCTCAGGTGTGTCTTTGATGTACTGAGGAATGAGAGAAAGCCATATATGCTGACTTGACAGCAACAATAAGTAAAAGAGAGACTTAAAGCAAGATAATTATTTTCCTAAAAGTATTAGAGAGGTGTGACCACATCCATGTTCATAGGAAAGAATCCTTCATCCTAAAGGTTGTCTGGGGGAATCAAGGATAACTCAGCTGTCTATGTATGTAGGGGAGGCCCATTAACAATACTTGGTGTTTATCCTCTGGGAAGACACGTGGTGAAGACCCTAATAGCTTAAGCCAGACCATAAAAGGTGGTAGATCACAAGCCTGTCTTCCCAAATGCTGTTATTGGCCCACTAATTTATGTTGTGTAGCATTATCTAATGGTTCTGCTCACAAAAGGCAAGTCTTTATTACAGTTTCAGTAGCTTCATCATTTTAGACACTAGCTTGTGCCTCTCTTTAATGCAGCCAGATAATCTGAATTATATCATTAGCAGAGAATGTTTTCATGCCAAAAGCTCTTGCTGAGCAGCATCTCTTATATCACCCTTCTACTTTACTGCTGTTCTGTGTGACATTCTGTATGTATTTCTGCTGAATCTCACTGACTTTTTACCTTTGTAATGGCTTACCATTCAATTAAGCTAGTTGGCTGAGTATAAAAAGAATGAGCAATGATTTGGATGCTATCTACACGGAAGTTAAAAATATTTTTATCTTAATTCTCTAAAGCAGATATTTAGGTTAATATTAAACGTGAGGGCAGTGTGGATGGGAAGGGCTGTGGAAACTGGTTTGGCTTACACTAGAAAAAGGAATTATTATCTCTCTTCAAAGGAGAACAGTTCCTATAAAGACTACCATTTATGGATTACCAAACTTATGGATTTCTTTGTGTAATTTACTTCTTTTAGAGGGTAAGGAGGAAATTCTTGAAATACTTTATTTACTGAATTAGTTTTCTATTTTACCTCTAGGAAGATTTTCCATTATGCAGTTCCTATAAATATATGAAAACAGAAATCACAATAAACCAATGTATTTATTGAGACTAGAACATTCTTTCTTCTCAAATGAAATGATGCTGGTGCTATAAACAGCTGAAAATATTTTACTGAGGTATAATTAAATTAAGGATATAAATTAAAAGGTCTAAAGCTGCTGAAATGCTCAACTTAATGAGGAGAAAGTGATGTTTAAAATCAGGCATTGCCCATTGGATGTAATTTAGCAGGCTTCACCACCTTGAGTTCAGTCCTAATGAAGTTAACTTTAGTGCTGCCTTTGTCACATAATGCTTCCCTTGATCAGCACAGCAAAGGCTGGGCCAGTGTGGGAATGCCTCTTCAAAATAAAATTTTCATAGAGATAGTTGATCTCTAAAGCTATTCAACGTCAAAAAGTTCTGGTTGGCTTTTTTTGTGGTGTTGTTTTGTTTCCTTTTGGTTTAATATATGTTAATTAATATTTATCAGAGGAATGAAAACAAAGTTCTCTTGCGAAAGATTCTTCAGTTACTGTGCCATGGTAGATAGCAGGATCTGAGTTATACGTACACCTGAGAGACAGTTGAAAATTGATAAAATGGTGGTAAAATTATTTTAATGAGAGGAGAAGGAGAAAACAGGAAAAAATATTGCTTGTAGTGTTTATATCAATTTGTCCAATGAAGCAGTATTTTTCATTCCTACATAACTAGTGTGAAGAGGCTCTTCTGTGTTTAAAATAACATTTATTTTTAAAAGAATGCTAAGTATTAGCCTTTGTTAACATGTGCCATGTTTTCCATCTTTTTGATATAGTAAAATATTGTTGTAATACTGTTTAGTGTTTAGCATTTACTGTAGCTTTTCAATTAGCTTGAATTATTATAGCTACTTTGAAAGGCTTGGTAATTATAATTTCTTGCAAAATGGCAGTTCAGACAAAGAGGGTTCATAAATCTCAACATATCCTTGGAAGGTTAGCAATTGTTCATGTGCCAGAGGAATTAGGAATAATTTATTTTCCAAGAATCTCCCCTATGCCTTCAGTTAAACCCTGTCTCTATGAAATCTAAACTAGAAAGGTTTTAGAAGACCTGTATACCAAAATAAGACAATCCTTTAATTGCTGGAGAACGAGCAAAGATCGTTGAATCACAAAGGCTGTGTTGTGGAGATTTACAGGAGAGTGCTTTGCTCGGGTTAATAAAGTGAAAGTTGAGCACTAGGCACAATGTTATCAGTTTCATGAAACTGCAATTACAGCAGGTTGACAAAGCTAAAAGGACTTAATAAAGTTAAAGGAAAACAAGTTGGAAGGATGGGACACACAACTCATCCACACACAACTTTGATGTTGTATACTGTTTCCCAGTGGGAGTGTTGAAAGCCAACAGCCTTGGGACTAAATTGCTTTAGCCTTATTCTCTGTCAACTCTGCTTTAATTTTTTTTCCCCTCCAGGCACAATATTTGGGCTTTGCAAAATAAGTTGGCATAAAATAATTGGTTATGTTTGAAAACATATTCAGTAACTAGCAACTTTGCTAAGAATCAAGGCAGCTCTAAGGAGCCCAGGTATCCTGGAAATCTGCTTGCTTAGGTGGATTGACCAATAGTTTTTAGATGCTGTTGCTTTAGTTTTAGCAGGCAGATTCCTTGTTTATATAATTCTACATTGATCAAACCTAGTAACCGGTAAAAAGCTAAAACTGTCTTTTCCAGGTAACATTTTTATGTATGAAATTATTTTTTATATGAATAAAATAAAAATTGAATTGCTAACGACTCCTGGATATTTTTCTTATCATTAAGAGATCTGCTTTGGGTCCATACCTTTTCCTCTTCTACAAATATAGTCATGCAGTAGGATTTGTTTAATGGTATTTTCAGTTTTTCTCCCCTGCAAAAAGAATTGGTTTATAATTTGAAAGCAGAGGAGACAGTTTCATGCCTCTAGCTCCTCTTCAAATGTAGCTAAAACAAAATTAATAATGAAGCTAATTTAAGCCTGGGTAAACCAATTTCTTAAAGGAAAAAAAAAATATATCCATTGCTGCTTCCATGGCTTTAGCTTTTGTCTTGTAATGAAAAAATAATTTTGTTGTGCTCCAATATTTATCTCTCACTGGTTGCATATGCATTAGTGTTTTTCTGGTCAGTGGTCTGCTTATAACGCAAACCCCTCTGGGTCCCTACTTACTGCATGTTGCTTTGTTACCTGGTTTTGACAACCATGACCTGGCTTCTCAGAGGGAACTGTACCAGAAACCCCATTTCAGATCCACATCAATGGAGTTTATCCTGATCTCTTTTCTACAGAGTCAGCTTACATTACTTCGATTATGAAATAGTTTGCAATTTTAGCTCAAGCGTATCAGCGTTTTTAAGGCAGGTAAAACAAAAAACATAGAGCCTTGTGCTTCATAATTTTCTTTCCCCTCTCTTGGTAGTTTACTTTTAAATTAATATTTAAGTTAATTGGCTTTTTCCTGTTTGGAAATGTTGGTGGTTTTTTGATTTTTAACATTTTCCCATTGTTGACTTTTGAGGTACTGCCTCTGTGTGAAGCACTTGTAAAGAAAATAAAGTTTCTTTAAAATTCACTGTGGTAAAGGCAAATTTTAATTTTTAAACCTTTTAGTCTTTAAAAAGTGCGTGTAAATAGTTAGTGGGTTGTTTAGAACTAGTCTAAAGGAATTTTTTTTTTCTACCAGTGTATTTTGATAATTGGAAGCTAAGTTTCAATTTATACTGGTTCGGAAACAACACATTTTTTTTAAATTAGTTTTCGATTAGTTAAAATGTGTATGTAAACTTGAAAAATTAATTGGTAGGGTAATTGTAGAAGTAAAATGATAATACAGGCATAAAAGAAATCCTTTAAGAAAATACAACAAACATCTTTCATCTGATTTATGAAAGGAATTGAAATATGCTGCAGTATTATCCTCAACACTGATTATATCTAATGGGCAATTAATTTAAGCTTATTTAAGAAAGCGCAGGGAAGAAACAAGCGTTGGCCTATCATTAAGAGAGGATGTGAATGTCAAGCATGGTGGATTAGAAATGAGTCAGCAATTTGCCTTTTAAAATCAGATGTCTGATGTGATCTACAGCTTTCAAATGCTTGGAGCTGACACTTGATGTAATGGATTATTGCTAGTGGTTTTGAAAACCAAAATGCTGCTTTTTAGAAAGCACTTTGAAAATTGTGGTTTTGTTCCAATGAGGAAACAAAAATTGAGAAGTCTCCATTTTATCTTAATAAAAAAGTAGATGGATGTACTTTCTCCTTTCTCCTTCTCCCCTACATCTGTGCAGGGGGATGGGGGATGCTGGTGGGCACACCCAGCTTCAGTTAAATCTTTTTTTTTGGGTTTCCTGTGGTGGCTCTCTCTCTTTCCAGCTCTGCAAATCTATGTATTTGATCTTTTGAGAAACATTTTCCATGAAAAGATGAGCATGGGGAGGCTTTCCAGTGAAGAATGTAAGAGCCCAAAAATTTCCTCTTAGCCTTAGTGTTATATTATTAAGTCATGTACTTCCTGCTCTGGTCTGTGTTATATTGGTGTACTTGGTTGTGGTTTATGTGAATTAGAGATTTCAGAGCCTTCTTAAAATTGTCTACGTCAAGAAAAGAAATCTATGTCAAGAAAAGAAAGTGTTATTATAAAGATGGTTCTGCTGGGAATTGAATGGGTGTGGTGTTTGGGGTTTTTGTCTTTTTTTTTTTTTTTTGCTTTTTTTTTGGTTGTTTTTTTTTTGGGTTTTTTTTGGGTTTTTTGTTTTTTTTTTTTTTTTTTTTTTTTTTTTTGTTTTTTTTTTTTTTTTTTTTTTTTTGGTTTTTTTTTGGGTTTTTTTTTTTTTTTTTTTTTTTTTTTTTTTTTTTTTTGACTTATGCCTGTCTTTGTCTTCTCTTCTATCCCTTGCTACACTTTGGGCAGAAGAAGTGCTTAGAAGCCTTCCTCAGTTACTGAAGCAGGAGGGGGCATGGCTTGGACGCATTGGACAGACTGAGCTGGCCTGGTAGCATAAATCAAGCAAATTCAAGTTCATTTTGGGATGATATGCACATCTAACAAACTCAATCAAAAATAAAAAATAACCCTAGGTTTTCCAAATAGATTGTGACTGTGTGTTTGACAGGTGATGTTGTTTATAAACAAATAAATTACATTTTGTTTTGGGAAGGAGATGGAGAACATCCATAGCATTTTTTTTGAAAGGACATCTAATGTGAGGATCACCTCGTCACCAGGGAAGGTGGGCAGCCTCTCTGCAGCAGTGCTCTGTGCATCTGTTTTGCTTCAGCTGCTGTAAACTGGTGATGAAATGTCACTGTCAAGTTCTTCCAGTTCTGACCAGTCTGCTTTCTGTTGAGCTGGTGGCGTTTTATAGAACTTGAGTAAGTCTTTGGGCAGTGGCTACTTTAATAGCTAATGCTTTTAGGGCTCTTACCTGTTGTGGCTTATGCTAGAAGGGAAGCATCCTTTATTTCAATAAGGATTGCATCTTATCTCTTTTTCCCTCAAAATGTTTTTGCTTCTGTCTCTAAGACATCTTCTCTGAGTGATTTCTGACTGGCTGCTTTTTGTCTACAGCTTGTTGGTTCTGTTTTTCCCATTATAGACATGGTGTATCAACGTGCTTTTCTAAATGTATTTTGTGGCAATAACCGCTCTCTGTGGCCAGCTGGCCCTTCCTGTCTCACAGAGGCATCACATGACTGTTGTTAAAGCAGTCCCTCACTCAGGCTTCTTGGGTGGCTTCTTCTGCTCTCCCTTCAGGTGGCTTCCCCAGTTCTCTTTCAAAGTAGACCTAGTGTGAGTATTTGCTAATGGCACAGACATAGCCTTGTGCTGTACGACCTGGGAGAAGTTGTTAGCTTTTGGGTCCATGTGTTACCCTAGCTCCATCCTCTCTCTCTTTATGCACTGCTCCTTCTCTTCTCCCTAAGGGATCAAGCCTAAAGACAAAATTTTCCGAGCAGTTCCTTGGCTGGGCAAGGAGGTGCCAGGGTGGCCAGGTATAAGGATGGCAATGCCCTGCACCTCTGGGATGAATAAGACTGGCAGGCCTTCTTGTGTGGCTGTAGGCAGTTCGTCGATCTGGGGAAGACACTACAAAATAAACGATCCCTCTTTGGATGTTTGTTAGTACTGGGTGCCTTGCTGTTGCCTGCAGAAGGGTCTCACCCCACAGTCTGCGGCTCCAGTGCCACAGTGTATATTCCCAAAGACCAAATTAAGCCTGGAATGAATTGCATTTTGGACGTCCAAGGTAGGCTCTTATCTACGGCGAGACCATGCACCAAGAGCCCTTGTCTGAAGACTTGGTTTGGGCAGGACTGACTTAGAGGGCTTTCCCCTCGTATCAATCCCTCCACTAAAAATAGTCCTGTTATACTTTTCCCACATGCCACTCTCCTTCCAAATTACAAACTAAATGTACCAGTTCTGGGTGGCACAGTAACAGCTGTTCAAAGTAATCCTGAGGGTTCCTTTTGATGTGTAAACTTCACAGTGGATTGTGACAGTGTCCTTGCCTTATTTAGTCTTGTGGTTACTCTGTGCCACACATCTGCTATGACAAGAAAATACAAAGAGTGGAAGAATTTAAAAAACAGATTACTGTAGTCCACCTGATAGGCACCAGAGTGAGAGAAAAAATTCTTTGCATTCCTACCTCGCCACAAGCTGGTAAGGTGATTTCAAGGAAGTTAATTGGAAGTTCCTCATTCTCTGTCTGAGGTCACTCATTCACCCCTGAAGATTTTCAGGAAGTACAATGTAATTTATAGATCTCTTCTAAAGGGAAAGCCTGCTTTCTGACTTCAGGCTATAACTTCTAGGGAACAAGTAATTTCTCTTGTATGTGATATTGATGTTGTCCCGTTACTGAATGATCAGAGATTTAAAAACAAGTTGTGGTGATTGTGGTGTAACTTGACTTATCCCTGTTGGTGGAGTAATAATAAAAAATCTGACATGTTTAGATTCTTTTCTTATTACTACCATTCTTATATTGCAGCATGGAGACAAGTCTGCTGGCATATATCTGTGCAGAAAGAGTCATACTGTATTGCATGTAATAGAAAAGGGAGGGGGGAAATTGACAGGACTAAAAGAAAAGCTTTCTAAAAAGCAACATTATTAATAAAGAAATAGATATGAAATGCAGCTTTAAACAGTAAAAAAATACAGAAAGCTTCAAAGCTTCATCTGTTATCCCATGATTGTAAGGCAGAATCCCGTGTTGTGTACTGCCAATAACTATATATCAAACATTGCTGCTTCTGGATGTGTTTGAGAACGAGTGAAAACTTGTTCACAGTGCTTCAATTGCTACTTTACAAATAACTGAGTACAAAGCAATAGTAAAAATGCTTGTCTGATAATGCATCATGAATATAGATTGTGGGATTTGTTGCAAATGAGAAACATGTTTAGGTTTTTATTTTCCTTCAATAGTTGGGAACCATTCTTCTTTTTTAATAAGCATTTAAAAAAAAAATCTGGAATGTCACATCACTTCCACTGGCACAAGTCTGGAGGAATATATGTGCCCTGGGAGCACCTCTCTCTGCCGTGGTAGACAGACACACAGATTCACTGAAGAATCTTTTTTGCAAAAATTGCTTTTGATTGCAAAATAAGTTTTAGTCTCTGAATTCTTGACTATGATATCAGCTCCTCCAATAGAAATCTCCGTAGTTATGGAAAGGCACCTGGAGGTACCTAAGTTAGTGCACTGGAATGGAGCAGAGTATGTTTTTTGTTTTCTTGGCTTTCTTTTCCTGCAGTTGAGGCCTCTTCCCTGTGAATTTCTGACAAAACCGTGCAAAGTTAATGATGATTCAATGTGTAAAGGCTTTCTGTAGCTCTAACAGACATGCATTTCTGAGATAAAAGTATTGAGTACCTTGACTCTCTTCATTTGGCCATCCTTTTTAGTTTTTTTCCTTCATTTATGTCTGCTATCCTAAACCAAGTTGGACATCAAAGTAATTAAGCAGAATAACAACATCTTAACATGAAGCTTTGTTTTAATTGCCTTTTATGGAGCACAGGAGAATGGTAAATAGCCAAATCAGCTTTCTGTGATTAGTAAAACTGCCCATTCCTGGAAGATGACAAGCCAGAGAAAACTTGCATCTTGACAATAGAAAAAGGAAAATTATAGAAATTAATTTTCATTTTTCATATTATTTTACTAGATGCCAAAGCATTTTAAATGTTTTAGAATTGCTCAACGTGTTTGAAGCAGGAAGCAATTAAAAATATGTATTAAAATTTTCACCTTTTTCATAAACAAATATACATGTTTGAGAAATGGGGATCCCTTTCAGGGAGATTTGTTTAATTTGAATCCAGCTATATCCTTGATGTAATTTCTATAACCTGACTCATTTTTGAAGGTGGTATATGTAAGTGGTTAAGAAACTTTCTCAAGACCTTGCAGGAATGGTGTTTTGAAGCAAGGAATGGATCATCTTACTGATGAAAGTCAGTCTGATACCTTAGTTACAACAGCATCTGCTGACACTGCAGTCTTTGAAAGCAGATCTCTTCCTGACACTCTCCCAGTATAAACAGGTGACTCCAAGGACATGATGTGTCCAAATTTAATTTAGGTATCTATAGCCAAGCAATGAACTGAAAAATTAGTAAGTTACCTGTGAGATGTTAGCAGATTTCATAGAAAAATGTACAATTACAGCTCTCTACCTGACACAAGCGGTAAGGGAAATTTTGCCTTTTACTTCTTCATAGGGAAAAAGTAGTCCTTTAAAATACTTATTTTCTCACATGACATTGAAGGTGGTTTTGTGTGTGGTAGGTCCTTTACCTGCCTTAAAATCAAAGTTTAAAGGATTTTACAGATCCTCTGATTCTTTGCCTTTAGGAAGCACAGATTACGTTTTTTTTAATTTGTTGATATATGGGTATGTGCAACTGGAGTTTTGTCCAGTCATAACTTTATAAAGCTGTTTATGATATGCAGGGTCATTTAAATATCTTTATCTGGAAACCCAGAATAGTTGTAGTAATTGAAGAAAGGCATCCTAGACCTGAGTTGATCCAGAGGAGGTCCGTGAGGATGATGAAGGGGCTGAAGCACCTCTTCTGTGGGGAAGAACTGAGAGAGATGGGATTGTTCAGCCTAGAGACAAGGAGGCTCTGGGAAGACCTTACTGTGGCCTTTCAGTACTCAAAGGAGGCCTACAAGAAAACTGGAGAGGGACATTTTAGTAGGGCTTGTAGTGATAGGACAACGGGTAATGATTTTGAAACGAAAGACGTTCAATTTGGACTACATATAAGGCCTTTTGTTTGTTTGTTTGTTTGTTTGTTTTGTTAATGAAGATGGTGTAAGGCTGGAATAGGTTGCCCAGAGAGGTGATGGATGCCTCTTCCCCAGAAACAGGAGTCAGGTTAGACAGGACTCTGAGCAACCTGGGCTTGTTGAAGGTGTCCCTTCTAATTGAAGGGCCAGATGACTGCTAAAGGTCCCTCCCAGCCCAAACTATTTTATGATTGTCTTTTAGGCAAGAAGGAGAAGATATGACATTGTTCTTTCAGTCCCAAAACTGTTAAGTAATGCTTATGCTGATAATATGTCTGAGAATCATATTCTCTTAAGAAGATATTTATCTTTTTGTCTGGAACCATGTCATACATCTTCTTGTCTGGCCCTTTTCCTTATCATTTTTCGTGTGTGATAGCCTTGAGCAATTGCTACTGCTTTCTCTTCACCTGTGTCCCATTTACAGCCAGAATTTCAGAGAAAAGAAATACACTGTTTATTCATTCGTCCATTCATCCCTTTCCTGCCTCTTCCTCATTTGCAAAACGAGCAGGAAGCTATTTGAGATAGATTTTATGAGGGGATTATGCTGAACCTCACTGATTCACACACTAGGCTTTGTTGGAGGTCAATGTCTTGGCAGCATTCCCCTGTAAATACTATACAAGTACCAAGCTGTTGATATTGAGAGTATTAAGTTGTTTCTGCCTTCCTTCTGCTGTGCTTTTTGTTCTCAACAGTTGCCAGCAGGGGGGCAAGGTGACAAATTGTGTCCCTGGATCGAATATAGAAATTGGACCTTCAGTTGGTGTGCAGGCACTTGCTCAGCAGCAGCTGCTTCCCTGGAATGTGCACTGATTTTTACTTTCCTTAATTTAGAGAGCTGTTGTCATGAGCCCCTAAAATGTGATTATTGGTCATGGCCTTTCACTTTGTAAGTTTTCCTTCCCTCTTACCACAAGAATGCTTCTTGCCCCTTTAAATCTATTCTTGCACTATATCCCAAGTTACATTTGTCAGGTTCCTTTAAAGGTTCTTTAAGGTCCTTCAGCTTAGGGAGATGTCAGGTCTTTGAAAGCAGGGAGATTTCCATGAATTTCAGAGTTATGCAACAGAATCCCAGCTGGGGATTTGCTATTTACCTCTTTGTATTTCTCTAACACTTTCTGCATATTTATGGGCACACACATGAAGCAGCTGTGTATTCAGTGGCATTTGGGGAGGTCCAAGAAGCGTTCCCAGTAACACAACTGCCTCATTAACTTTGTTTTCCTGAACCCTGCCAATGGCACGTTACTTGATTTCTGGTACAATGGGCCACTATACAGGCTGTACACAAGACTTTGCAAAGGTCATTTGAAGTCTTACCAACAGTGCAAGAAAACAACAAATGTCCCATGGAGTCATGTTTTAAGGTGTTCTTCTTTGTGTTCTAATTTCCTGATTTTTAAAAGTTTTTAGCTTGCTCTGAGAACCTTGGAAGATTAAGGTAGAAGAAAGGTGAAAGAAACTTTGCAGGTGTGAATACAGGTTTTTGCATCTGACAGCCCCAGGGAGTCTCACTTGTTCCCCTGTGTTTTTCTGCTCCCACAGGACATTTCCTTGGAGCCTTTCTGCCTTTCCTGGAAATAAAGACCTCCTCCAGATCTCACTAGGCAGGTACAAAAGTTCATTGGGCTTGGCAAGTCCTTTGTATAGACAAGGTCTTCTATCACCAGGCACGCCACTGGATGCTTTGTTTAACTTGGTGATGGGGACTGACAGGATTCCTGTGAGGGATGAAGAGCATTTTCCAAGTCATCCATCCAACCCCAGGCACACTTAGTTTTGGGCAGACCTCAGTGTAGACTCACATCTTTGCCTCTCTCAGTAATCAACATCCAGTCAATAAAGTCTCTGTCTATAGGAAAATAATAACTGACCATTTTTCACAACAATGGGGCCTTCCCTGTGACATGATTTCTAATACAAGAAAAACAATGTGTGTTCTAAGCTCTACTGCTTTCTCTTTTCCTTTCTCACTTGCACAGGAAATTCAGCCATTACCAGAATATGACTCTTACTCTTTGCTGGTAAAACAGCATCTTGTGTTTTGTGGTTTGTTTTTTTTTCCTAATATAGGGATGTTCAGTTAGGTCTGGAATTTGAAACAGTTTGTTCTATAAGCAGAGAAAATAACTAAGCTTTATTTGTTGTTAATTTTTTTCTTCTGCTTTATGTCATCTACATTTTCCTATTATCCTCTCTCTGGGTGGACCTGATTCAGAAAGGACAGATCTGCAGATACTCCTGGTGCCAGCCGATGGAATGGCTGCAAGACAAAGCAGATTAATGCTTGGTGTTTCTTGCCCATTTTTAATAGGGCTTCTTTCATTACTGCTGTCTGTTTCCACTACCTGTTCATCCTGAAACTTGTAGAAACCTCACAAGTTAGAGACTAGACTCATATATTTGCATTCCATTTTTGGAGAGTTTTTTCTGATAACTGAGAAAACAAACAAACCCCTAGTAATGAGCATGTTTCTTGATCTTGTATTATCATGATTTTATTGTATCTGATATTACAAATATTGATTAACTTGACATTAAAAATGCTCATTCAGATGACCATATATTTACTTGGAGACCAGCTGAATGGCAAGGTTTGCTGATGGTGTAAACTTGTTTGGAATAGTGAGGGAAACTAAAAAAAAAAGAGCGATTTTAGGAGATGGAGATAACCCCATACACAGAAGCTACCACCATATGTGGCTCAGTGATTCTGTCAAGTGTCTGGAAGCTGGGGAATAGGTGGGTTATTCTTGTGGCTAACTTATGTTCCTGCCTGGGCATTTGCTTTTGGCCACTGTTGGAAGTGACAATCTGAGCTCCTTGGACTCCTTTCAGAGGCAGTACAGTTCTCTTATGTTCCTACAAGCTTCTGAAATAAACATGTTTGAAAAGCCAATAAAGCCGTTTCAAGCCTGAAAGAGCTAAGCAAAGGAAAAACATGAAAGCAAATGAAAACAAGCCAGACACTCATGCATAAGTTTTACTAGGGAGGAAACAACTATAATATTGACCATTGACCATGCATGTATTTCTTATTAGGAAGTCTTCAGCTGTCTCACTGTGGTGGCTTACACTCTGACTTATAAAGAAAAATGTTAGCATAGTTGTGAGAATCAAATATTTTCAGTTCACAGGGTACAAAAATCTTTAGTTTGGCTGGATGTACAAAGTGAACTTCAGCACAAATTCCTCAAGATGAGATTAAAATCATACATTTACAATTACTGTCTGTTAGAAACTTTTAGAGAAACAAACTCTGTTACAAAAATGGTTTGTTTTCCCTGGAAAGAGAAGGTCATTAATGTTTGGCTTATCACGGTCACTATTTAAAATATAAACATAGTTCCTTGTCACCAGAGTGTCTGAGGAATTGCTGGTTAATTCTACTTGGAGGGAAAAGACATTGTGTGTTAGATCTCACCCTGTCAGAATTGCCATGTACTGTTGCAGATACAGGTGTAGATAGTATTGAATGATCTTTATTGATTTCATTTCAAAATGAATGGACACCAGGTTCAACAGGCTTTCTGTGAAGGATGTCTAGAAATAGCATAATCTTATTAAAAACAACAGCAGTGGCAAAATACTGATGTGAACAAAACACTTAAAACAATTTTAGTTATATGGAGTTTTTTTAACAAGAATTTGGCTCTTTGATAAAGACAAAACTAACCAAACACTAATCTAAATAAAAACATTCCCCCCATCCACCCCTATAACTTACTCTTTGGAAACAAACACACTAACTTTTTTGACTATGTTCAAAACTTAGACTAGTTTTTCGAAATCCTTTATTACTTTAAAAAAATTATTTGAATTGATAAAACAATATGGTTAATCATCTTCCACATGAAAAGGATGTCTCTTAAGAGAAAAGAAACCCCACAATTCTGAGGTTTTCCTTAAGTTGTATCTCCAGAATACCACATGCTCTGGAACGTGCCTGAATGAAATTCAGATCTCTTTTTACACGTAATCTGATTAAAAAAAAAAAATAAGAGAGAGATAATAAATAGATTGTAATTGTTAAGTGGAATTAATTATATGGTTCCTAGCATTCTATCAGCATAGCTGCTTTTCATTTTCTCCCTTACCATTTGATACCAGTTGCAAAAGTGTTTTGTACTCTCTTAGGATCAGTTTTGTATTCTTGTAGGGTTTGTAAAGTACACAATTATCCTGTTATTCTGTATAAAGCAGTCACAAGGTTGTATGGTTCTGTGGGTAGTATGGACAATGGATAATAAGGGATAAATTGTGACCAAAGAAGGACATTGTGCTTTAATGCAAGCATTTTTCTTTGATGATGTTCTACTAAATTATTCTGGGTTTTTTTGGTGGTTTTTTTTTGTTTGTTTGTTTTGGTTTTTTGTGTTTTTGTTTGTTTGTTTGTTTGTTTGTTTTGGGTTTTTTTTGGTGGTTTTGGTGTTTTTTTTGTGGTTTTTTTTTTGTTTGTGTTTTTTGTGGGGTTTTGGTTGGTTGGTTGGTTGTTTAAGGGTTTTTTGGATCATGGATTTTGAAATAGAATGTAGAAAAAACCCAATAACCTGTCTTTTGAGCCTCTACCAGCCTGGAAATCATTCTCCTCTCTGATAAGTTAGCTTTTAAGTGATAGCAAGTGTTGCATTTTCATGCTCTATGTCTTCAGCAGTTGCTTCTTTCAGCAGGCATAGAGAAAAGCAGGATGGTATTAGTGAATACTTTTGGCAGTACATAGTGGTACTTACTGTTCAGAGGGTGATGCCACAGTTTTCTTCACACTCTGCCTGATCTCCTCAGTGCAGACAGAAACTTGCTGGCCTGCCCTTAGCACGAGGAGTGAGGCTTTGCTGCTGTGCTCACAGGGCTGTTGCTGAGCGGGTGGGCCACGCGCTGAACTCTTCAAGTCTCATTACCAGACAAGAAATAAAAGTCAAGCTTTGGGCTAAATATCCTGGAGTTTCCTGAAAGTATAATTTTACAATTACTAAGGTATTCTTTCTGGGTCTTTGAAAGCAGAAAATTCATTTGGTGTAGAAACTTCTAGCCCGATTGGCTGAATTAACCAAGTTATAATCCACAGAGAAGGGAGGTTGAGGACTTGGGGTTTTTTGAGAGTATAAATATGCCTGTCTCTTATGAATAAGCATTTGCACCTCTTCCATCTACAGAAAAGATATGGGATAAAGAGTAGTTTCAAAGGATGTGTTCTCCTGGAGTCCATCCAGGCTGAAAACTATGATTTCTCTTTCCATTTGCATTTCTGATTTCTATTGTAATGGAGCAAAACAAGAGTGATATGCTTCTTCAGACATCTGCCTAAAGTTTATGAAGTGGTTATCTTTCCAAGCATGTTGTCCTTTGCCTTTTGGAAGTTGTTTTAAACGTCTGAGGTTAGCCTTTAGGTCATAGCTTTAATAAGTTTAGTATAAGCCTTTAATCTCTCTTGAACGATTTTTGTGTGTAACTTATTCTCATAATTATTACTAATAAAGCTACCACATAGCAGGGAACAGTACATCCTTGTAGTATCTGAATTCTTTATCTTATTTACTTAGATCACATTAGCAGAAAAAATATGCTCTGTCCCTTCTTATTTCCTAAAACAAGGACCTTCCTAGACAACGTAGCAGAGCAAGAGTAATGCAGAAAAAGAATATTAAGATTTGCCTAACAACATCTTGGTTAGGAAAGCACTAGAAATTTGAGGGAAAATGTTGCTTTTTCTCTCTTTCTCTCTCTCTGTGCCTGGGGTTAAGTTAAAATAAAAATTATGCTAAAGCAGTAAGAAAAATAAGTTCTTAAACATTGTGTTTTATCACCCATATAGAAATCAGTAATATAACTTAATTATCTGGAATTTGTACAATATATACTTATGCCTTAGTAACAAAGGACCTCTTCTGAACTAATTTGCTCACTAATTTAGAGTATTGTAAACTGATGAATATTCTCTGCTACCTCAAATACTTTTGACTATTGTATGTCTTATTAATTATAAAAAAACTCTGTCCTTAGTGATTTTGAAATATAGTACTTTCACAAAAAAAAAAAAAAGAAAAAAAAAAAAAAAAAAAAACTTTGTAACTCACTTTCTTTCCAACTTTTATGATTTTACTCCTACTGTCAGGATGCTACTTCCAATACAATTGTTCTAAAATTGAGAGAATTTGATGACTGTATCTCAGGTATTCCGTTATGTCTTTGGTCCCTGTAAGGAGAAAGTTCTGACAAATGGGCCAGCTGGCTCCCTTCCCCAAGAGACAAAGAATAACTCCCTTAGTTCCTATATTCCATGGTTTGGGATTCTTACCTTCTCTCTCCCCAAAACTTGCATGCTGAACAAGTGCCCCGTGAATTACTTAGAATATCCCAGGCAATCTTCACAGTAAATCGACATTTCAAATGCTCATCCATGAACAAAGCCAACAAAGTGCTGTAGCAACAATTTTTAACTGCTTCCCAAACAGTTTTTGATCTTTTTTTCCTCTCCAGTGCTGCCTACTGCATCCTTTGAGAAATAGCCCTATGTTTCTACAGATCCCAAGGATCTGCAAGATCCTTGAGGATTTTTGACTACTTGCTTTTACCCCACATCTTAAATTTTACCTTTGCTTCGAAGAAGCCAGGATTGTTTCCAGATTTTGTATCCCAAATAGTGGATATAGTGGGTATGTGCTGCACCAGGTTGGATGTTCTTCATTCTACTGTAGAGGAGGATGAATGACTTCTGAAGAGGTTAAGATCAGATTCATCCCCTCCCTTCTGAGTACAAATCCACGTTGCTGGCCTTTATGTGCATTAAGGAGGAGGTGCCATGAAGCTGTTGCAACCTGATTTCTCCTATAGAAGTTTTATTACAATGT
Organism: Hylia prasina; assembly: GCA_013397195.1. Taxonomy (NCBI): domain Eukaryota; kingdom Metazoa; phylum Chordata; class Aves; order Passeriformes; family Sylviidae; genus Hylia; species Hylia prasina. The sequence continues at coordinate 449,013 of VYXD01006142.1, forward strand.
AATTAATATATCATAGGGAGTATTTCAAGGTTGAGGTTTTTTGTTTGTTTGTGTTTTGTTTGTTTTTTTAACAAGTGATGATAAGGCTGGTCTGTGTAGAGGCTTATTGTTAACTAACACCAGTTCACTAAAGGATTGGTTTTGGGGGCACATGCTAAGCACAATCTCGTTGCTATTTTATGGGAATAAGATGATTGTGCTTTCAAAATCCATCCACAATTAGTCCTGGATAAGGATTATTTCCTAGTTATGGAGTAATTTCTTTTTATTATTATTTTTTATACATTTTATTGAATTTTATTGCTAAATGCTGAAATATATGTTCAAGCCATCACTTCGGACTTTAAACTTTGTTCTTCTACTTTATTTATATCTCACACAGGCAAAAGGTGCTAATTTTTGTACAGAAATTTTTGTACAGAGATCATTGTACAGAAAAACCGCTTATTTAAGTGTTATGTAGCACAATGTGCTGCATGGGAATTTTTCTAGTTCCTGAAAATATTATTTGGCTCGTATAATAAGAGGCTACAAATACTTCCTTTGCCAAAGAATTTGTTGCTAGAATTTTTTTTATAAATTACCATATAATCTTAGATAATTTTATATATCTCACAGTATTGAAGAGTTGAGGCAAATAGCCTTAAAGTCGTTACAAACATTGAAGGAGACTATAGCAAGGTGGGCTATCTTTATGAGAAAGAAGTAAGGAAAGATGCAAGAGAAATGTAAATTATGTTTCATTGCTTCGCTTGCTGTGCTACAAGCGGAATTCACTGTTTAGAAGTCACAGGTAAACTGCCCTTTCTTCCTTGGAGTGAAAATCTGTTGTTTGGAAAGTTAATATCAGCCAATTCTTTGTGAAAATTGCTGATTTGTATTCCTTCTGGATACTTGTATAGCTCAGGAAATTGCCAATTTTTAGAAAGGTCTTTGTGGCAATGACAGTAAGACACAGTACAATCTTAAACTGTGTATGCAGTGAAGTGAATCCAGGACAAAATTTTTCCTTCATCCTCTGATACCATCTGAGTCTTTTTGCATTTAGCTTAGAACCTCTGCTCTTGGAGCAGGCTGCCCTTCATGGTGGAGATGGATACTGCTGCCAATAACCAGAATTTTCTTTTTTTAATGCATACTGCCAGATGTGTTTTTAATTAACTGTGCTTCAAATGCAGTTCTGTTCAATTTTTTCTACATTTTTTCTTTCAGAAAATAGTATTTTAATGGAAGATCATATTCGTTTTCCTCCGATTAGTAGATTTTTTTTTTGCTATAGGTGCATACTGAATTGGTTAAACTTTGAAAATAGGTCAGTGGCTAGTACAGTTTGTTTAAAGACCAAAGGACTCATTATCATTATCATTTATCAAGACTCATTAGATGTTGTGGTTATGAGGTCTCACTCTTAAAACAAACGAGAGTTTCAAGCAATAATGTGTGCTATTCCACAGTTTAAAATGTTGCATATTCATAACATAAAACAAGTTGTATTAGTTGTTAGGGGACAAAATTCTTGTTCATTTGAATACAATCCAGTTTTGATCATTTTAAGGGGACAAATGCATCCAGGTTGTTTTGTAAATAATTAATATATTGTTATTTTTAAGTGTGTTAGAATAGTAAACTGCCGTTTAGCATGTTGTTGATACAAATTTTGGTGGAATCAAACCTGATGAGAAGTTTTCATTTAAATAAGGAAAACTGTATAAATAGCAATCAGTTTGACTGTAGCCCATGATTGAAAACCACATGTAGCTTGCTTGTTTTGTCATGAAAGCTCTTTAGCACTTGTATGCATTTACACAGTGTGTCCATCCTGCTTTGCACAGTGTGTAGCTGGCAGCACTGTTGGGTTTTTGTGTTTTCTTTTTGTTGTGTTATACCAGGTAGTAACCACTGGTTTGACTGATCTAAAGAAAAAAAGAACAGGAGTCAAGAATTATGCTTACAATTAGAGGTGCAGGTATGAAAAATGTTCTCCTCTGTGTTGCACTTTTAAGGAGTGAAAATTAATGTATCCAGCATCCAAGCATGTCTCCAACATGCATGGTGGCCTGGTGGGGTTCCTGCAGAGCAACAGAGGCAGGCTGTGAGCATGACCACTTTCCATTCTGCCCATTCGGATGTGCAGCACTGGGACAGACCTGTGTAAGCTGATGGTAAAGGGTGTTCAAGTGACTTGTTAATTTTATCTGTACAAGCTGAGCCATTTGCAATTGGCTATTCAAGATGAACCTTTCACTGAGTGTGAAGTACAGCAAAATATCTATGGCTTCTAATTAGTTTTCAGTGCAGGTTGCTTGTTAGGAAAAAAACCCTTTGCCTTTGTTGAAATGACAGTTTAGATTTCATTAGAGAACAATGCTTGCAAACTGCTTCTGTCAGTAATGTTCAGTTCCTTCAAAGCAACTTTTCTAATTAATGAAATCAATTGCTAAGTTGCATTCCATCTGGGTGCTTGTGTGGCTGCGTAAGACACTCAGGAAATTGCTGTTTTTTAGAAAGGCTTTTGTGGAAATGACAGTGGGACATGCAGAGCCTAAAACTCCTTCCACATTTCTGAGATGTGAATCTAGGATAGAATTTTTACTTCATTCTCGGATTCAGTCTTTTTGTATTTTACAGACCTTAGAGGTTCTGCTCTCGAGGCAGGCTGCCCTTGGTGCTGAGATGGGTACTAGTATCAGTCCCTGGAGCTGTGCTGGAGCACTACTGATCTCACAGGAGCTGCCTGAAGGGATGTGTGGTCCCAATATAATGCTGGTGCACAGAGACTGCTGTTTTTTATGTAATTCTGAGACTATAATTCAACTGTCTTATGTCCCGCAGAGAAGTCACAAATAAATTCTTACTGTCCACCTGTGGCACTTAAGTGCTAGGAACAGATTAAGACTGGCTAGAGTGAGCAAGATTTTTAGTTGTTTATATTTCAGGTGTTTTGTCACTTTTTAAATATTTGTTAATATTTAGTAGCTTCCTTAAAAGGCCTCTTTGGAGGGAATAATACCGTATTTGGTTTCGTGCATATTCAAAAAATACAACAACGTTAGTCCTTGCAAAGTTTATTTTTTTCCTTCATGTTCTTGAAGTATTTGAAAACATCAGTGTCTTTTTATGGCTTTTTATTTTATGTACAGTCAGAATACCACAAGACGGCCAAAACTTGTATTGTTTTGGCTCTGCAGACATCTTCTTGACAGATTAAGGCTGTCAGCAGAATGTGTAAACACCATTTCCAGCTTTTTACATTGGTCACTAAAGCGTCCTTAAGTGCAGCTCAGGAATCTTGTCCTGCAAGACAAACCCCTCAGTCATATGACTGAATGATGGTCAGGGGCTCCTGTTAAAATGTTTTAATAACTTTGCACTTCGCAGCAGTAAATCAGTTCTCTTGTATTTGAGTCACAGTGATTGATCATCTCGATGTAGCTGTTCCACTGACATATGAGTGCATTCACTTTACACAGCATCCAAGTTGAGACGGCGTAATTATTTATACAAAAATGTAATTCTTCAGAAACTATAATACAACTGCAGCAGTTACCTTACCAGGCCCTGTTCATTCTGCATATGGATGGATCTCTACATTTTAGAGCTTCTAACACTGCAAAGAAGAATCTGCAAAGTTCCTGAAATTTTTGTGGAATATACTGCTTTATAGTGAAGCAAAGATATGCTAATATAAAAAAGACTGATTTCTCACATTAATTTTATATTTTAAAGGAAAGAACTAGGAGAGTGGGAAATTGTCTTCTCACAGTTTTCTTAAATGCTGAACTTCACAGGTTTTTGCCTAGTTCTAATGTTGTTTGGGTGTTTTTTGGTTGTTTTTTTTTTTAGTTCTTTCATCACCTGGAAGTCCTTCAGTGAATTCTAAGTCTGTTCAAGGAAAAACCAATTATCTTATTACCTACCTTAATGTCTTGGCAGGGCTAAGCTGGTGCCTTGTCATAGGTGCACAGCTGAAAATGATGAATGAAATAACAAATAGATCACTTTAAATAAGTTATGGAAAGAGATTATGATAAAGACATGGTTCTTGCAGGCTTTGATAAAAAAAAGGTAATGTCCTGTAAAAGACCCCAAATAACTGTACAGATTCTGTTACACATTTTTCATATTTTATGTAAATTTCATTTTGTCTTTAGAAAGCCTAAAACTTTAAAAAGCTTGTCCTGCATAATGCATTGACATAGCAAAGCTGTGAACATGAAATACTGGTTTAAAATACTAATATATTCATATAAATACTGTCTTTACCCATGAAATATTTTGTCAAAACAAGGGTGCATTTTGACGTGTGTTTCAGTAGTAACAGTGGTAGGTGAAGCCCTTTATCTTCTCTCTGTGCCTACCCCTGCGTACTTCATGCATCGCAGTAGTATTTTGGGTTCAGTTTTATTCTAAGGGGAGAAAACAGACCTGCTTTAAAAAAAACCCAAGTTTTTCACATTTTTTCTTGGATTGGACCAATTCCTCACTCTAGTTCTTTTGTGCTCAAAAGACAGCAGAGATATGAGATGTAGCAGCAATAAGTAGCCTGTTGTAAGGCCTGCTAAAAGTTGCTGATTGTGTGAAAAAAGCCTTATTATACTTGAAAATATATGATTTTGTCCTGTGAAAGAGCATTAGAAAATGAGTACAGAATAGTATTTAGAACACATACAACAAAAAGTATTGTATGTGAGTAAAATGCCTTTCCCCAAGCATATTTATTTTGACTTTTATGCTGGTCTCCAACATGATAAAATACTCTAATGGTTTGGAAAATTAAGAATTTAATGCCCTTGTATAAAAAATCAGGATACGAGTTGCTTATTCTAAATTTGCATGATGATGTTTTCTACTCATGTACACTCAATTGAACCCATCCTTCAGCATGTTTAGTGGGTACTTAGAGGGGAAAAACAGACTAGGAAGGTTCAATGTTTGGAAGGGCCATGTTATTGTCCTTAAATTATCAACAGAATTTAGATGTAAAATTACAGAAGACGATGTCAAAAGAAAAGTCAAAAATAGTCTGTGGAAAAAAATGTCAGAAAATTGTTTTCATTTTACCTAAGTTGTTCTCAAAAAAGGTGAAAAGATAATCAATTTCTTAGCTTTTAAGTTCTTTGCAGCTCTGTGGAAAATGTAAAACCTCACTTCACAGAGATCTCTGAAATCACATGAAATCTCATTCTCTATATGATGGAAAACGTGTTTTGGAACATCTGACTTTAAAAGAGTTCCATGAGAGAGGAACCGCTGTGCTGGGATCACATTTTCACTTTAATCCTAACTTTCTTTGAACCTAAGATTTGACATTAAATATAATTAAAATTGAAATCCGCTTTTGAGAGGAAATATTTCAATCTGAAACTACTGAAAAGGGATACATCTAGAGTGGTGAAAGCCTCCTATCCCTGTTTGCTTTGAGGAAACAAAATCAAAAAACCACCAATCAGACAACAACAATAACAAGTAACCAACACAAAAACCATCCCCCTCCCCCCAAACCAACACAAACCACAAAACTCAAGAACCCCAGATTTATCAGGTTTTCTGTTTTGAGCTAGTTTTTCAATTTAAATTGTAGCACTTTCTGGGTACATTGAGGAACCGTGAAAAAATGGTTCTGTACAAAAATTCTTTCAAGGAGGTCTACTAAGGATTAACTGAGAGAAGACAAGATTCCTGAAAATTTCTGATATACGTTTTTTCAGGAGTGAAACTCCATTGGCTTTTGCCATCCATGCTGTACAGCCACCTGGCCTAGAATCAATCTCTCTTGCTGTTCTACCCATCATCAGTGTTTAAAATGCAACTCCGGGATCAGATCCTCAAGCAAGCTTTGTAGCACTCTGGCCTTTGTGTTTAGCAAAAGAGAAATGAGGAATTAATAGTTGCTGTTGATGGGATGGTGGGTGTCCCTTGTTCTGCATGTGCTCTTAACCCAAGTTGTGTGGTGTATCTTATATGAGGTGTCGATTTTGTCAGCTGCCTGCTCAGGTGCAGTGGTCTTTCCCATCGTCCACCTTTGTAGTTAATTTTGGCATGTGGATTTTTTGTTTTGGTAGAAAATGTGCGGTGGAGTCCTGCATAAATGAAACAAGAAGGAAAGTAGCACATGAAAAATACTGTTTTGAGAAAATGCCAATGTTAACTGTCATCATTAAACAACGTTGAAAGAAAGATATGAATCCTGAAGTCAGCTGGAAGTCAAAAAAATCTGTAAATAACTGCAAATGAAGTATCTGAGCAAATATCCTTGCAGTAGTTGCAAGAGAATGTATATCCATCTCTTGCTGGATGATGTAGAACAGGCTCTTTTGTTATTGTTGTTTTAAAATATGCTTTAAACAGCAGTGAGACTTTATTTTAAATACGAAACATTCAGTTTTATCTTCTTCAGTGTGTGATTATCTTTTGACTTCCTTTTTTTTGAAGGTCTTTATGGTTATGGCAAAATCTTTCATCACCCGATGGTATAATGGACTACCAGTTGGATGATATACAGTCATCTGAAACATGAGATATACTTCTCCTCTTCCGTGTCCATGGTGAGTTTTTCTTCTGTACCTATATATTAAATGCTTCAGAGAGGGAACTAAAAGGTTTCAGTGACCCAACATTGTCTTCATGTGGATTAACCTAGAGTTGTGAATTTACTGACTACATAAAGCCCTTTATCTTTTTGTAAGCTGTTTGAAAATGTTTGAAAACCTAAGTTCAGAAATAACTGTATAGAACTTTTCTCTTTTTGGATGATTTTTGAGCTGTGCAAAAACCCTGATACACAACTTGAAATGTTATCTTTCCCTTCAGCTTGAAAGTATCATTTAGTGTGTCTAGTTCAAATTAGATTCCAACAAAATGTTCTTTTTGGTCAGACACATACCACAATGAATTTAAGGATGACTGTAACTGTGTTACAAATATACTACAGAACACATGTAAAAAAATTAATTGGAGAAAATATGTGGAAATAACTTTTCAGTTTTGTTTTTGTACTGCTTCTCTGCTTTGTGCCTACAATTAATCTGATTATAGTATCTGTGAGCACTGTTAAGAATTGTATAATCAATAATATTGAAAGCAAGGCTTCTCATATTATAACTGAATTATTGCTTCTGTGTCCAGACATACAATAATGAAATCCAAAGAACTCATTGTTCTTTGGATTTCATTAAACACATTGACAAACCAAATTTGGCTATCAGAATGTTCCACTGACTGCTCCTTAACACACCAGAAATTGCATCCCGGTCTCCTCTCCAAAAATCAGGTTAGGCAATTGAGGTTAAAATCTCCACTCTCTGACTGTTCTTCTTTCTGAGGGTTTAGATATGGTTCTTATGCCAGTTTGGTTATGAACAATACTGAATTGTCTAGAATAGTTTCTTAGCCACTGTTAAAATTTGTCTGTAAATCTTTGTTAACCTAAGTTTGTGTCTAGTGTTCGGGTTAGAAAAGATATGATATGAAAGGTATCTTTCCTTTTCTGTTCCAGATTCCAGAGTTCTTAGAAGGATGCCGAAGTAGTGAAAAAAAAAGTAAAGAGAATACAAGAGGCAAATATTAATTTGCTTAATGCCATAAGGCATTTAGTCAAGGCTGTTCTTATTAAATGCTTAGTTGCTGTAAACTAAGAAGCAATGCAGTTTCTTGAGGTGTGTTTGCACTTGGTAATAGAAAGCTGTGTTTAAATATCCCATATAAGTGGATAGAGGTGTTCACCAGCAAAACCGGTTACTCTTATTTTTGGTGCAAAAGGGTGTTTACACAGAAAAATGGACAGCCATGTAGCACATTTTCTCATACTGTGGAGGGCATTTTCTGCCTGCTTCTCTGTTACCAATTTCAGCTGGCTTTGCGTTTCAAATTGTGCATCTCCCAGGTAATAACCATACAACTCGGAAACCAGGGAGCCAGATGCAAAAAAGCCATTACCTTTCTGGTTTCCACCTGCAAAGTTTTGAGGGAATAAACCTGAGATATTTTTTGGTGGGTTATCCAGCACGTGGTGGTTCTGTGAAGCATTGCCCTGGGTATTTATTGAGTTCTGCATCGTTCTCTAACCAGGCTTTGTATTTGCCAAGTTATCAGATTTGCTTCAAAGACTTGACCTTTTCTCATTTTCCTTATCACCAATATGCCATACATTTCTGAGCCTATTTATACATCCTGAGTGTGCACTGATTCATCATGAAATTATGACATCATTGTGACACATCTGATGGAAGATCTAACTTCTTTAAACATAGAAAATTGTCTACCCAAATGTGTAAATACTACAGGATTATGTCTGCTTTTGCAGATGTCTGCTGCACTACATTTTAATATCTTTTTACTGCAATTATTCCCTGTGTCACCAGCAGGAGAACAAAATCCATTCCAATCCACAGTGTATCCCTTCAGGCCAGACTTAAAAAATAAAAAAGGTGTGATGACGTCTTCAATTGTTTAAGAAATGTCATTATACGTTGTTCTGACAATTAAAAAAAACTACTTTGGCATTCTTGTTAGAATTGTTCCTCTTTGCAGTCAAAATCTTCAGGCAAAGAGGATGTACCATGTGTAAGAGCATCTTCACCCTCCTCTCACATCTGTATCCACTCAAGGCTCACACAGGCTCTCAAATGGCCAGGGAGTTATTTCACTGCTTCTTTCTGACCAGAGGAATGCTAAAGAGAGCATCAGGAAGTAAACTGAATGCCATCACACAGGATATAAAACCTAGAGGATTTTCTACCCTTACCTCAGTAGCTTGCAGAATGATACCTAGAGGATAAGTAGGCTTTGCTCAACAAATTCAAACCCTACAAGAGAAGAAACAATATTCATGCAGTAGTATATATTTAAAATCTGTAAAATAATAATGATAATGATATTCCTAGTTTGTTCCCAAATCCTATGCCTCATTAGATAGACCAGGGAAACGCGTTTTAAAATAATTAAGTCAGGCTTTTTAGAGGACATAGTGGGATTTGAGAACTTGGGTGAAAAGGAAATAGAATCTCTTATAAGGAAAAAGTATTTTAAATGCAAAATTATATGTCAGCCTGTAGTTGAGTGCCTTCTGATCTTCATTCTGCTTTAGACCAAGTGATATCAATTTTGGTAGGGGTTTTTGGTTGCTGGAAAGCACTGAGATTTAAAAGAAAGCCCAATCAACCCAACCTCAAACTACAATACAAAGTGTAAATTTTAATTGTCTGCTAGAAATTGAGAAAAGTCATATGGTATTTTAATATTGAAAGGTGTTTTTAAAGATATTCAATATGCAAAGTCAAGGTGGAACAGAAGTCATAGAGAAGAAAAACCAGGTGCTGTTTGGGAGATGTTTATGGTAAAGAGGATATATAAAACATTAGAGATCAGGCAGGACATCTACAAACAAGGTAAGTGATTCAGGCTGTATGTTAAGTTTTAAGAATAGAAAGGGAATTTTTAGTATAGAATTGACTTTACTTGGAAGACTGAATAATTCTCGAAAGCTCAATTAATAACAAAAAAGAAGGTATTCCTAATATTTACCAGCTGTATTTTCTGAGTGTTGTATTTTATAGATAACCACTTGAAGAAACAACGGCAGCAGCTGCTGAGTAAGATTACCATTCTATTACCTGACTTAAAAAGAAAGGAAATAAGAAAAGAAAGAGCAATGAGAAAAAAAACATGGGAAAAGTCTAGCCCTGTATCTCAGTTTCTCAATCCAAAACAATCTGACAAAAATCCTGTACTGAAACCACCTGTACCATCACTGAACAATGGAAGCTTGTGTCTTGTCTGGTTCTGCTTCTGAACTCTTGTTTCAACTTCTCTGTGCTGGATGCTCCTCACAGTTTACAGATGGTGTTGTTACAAAGTGCTCCATTTTAACTGTAAAGCATCATTAATAAGTACTAAAACAAATTTTTATTATTTCCATTGCTTTCCTCCTATTGTGGAAATATTCAGGGTTCTCTAGGCTGCCATTGATTTTGCTTAGGGAGTTGCTCCATTGGAATTCACACAGGCAGATTCAGTGAACCTGGGTCTGTCTGTGCCACCTGCTAGTCTGGCTGTCCAAACACATCACAGACTTTGTTTGGATGACAGAGTAAATGGCATGGCAGGTACACTGAAAAAATCAAAATGAAGCATATATTATTTATTAAAGTAATCCCAGTCTTACTGAGATATATCCTGAACTGAGGTTCCTGCAGCTAATAGGCAGAAACAAAGAAATAATGTTAATATTTGTCCTGAAATCTTCTGGTTTGGATGAATTTAAACTCATGTTGCTTCAGTACATTCAAATAAAGTAAGAATTCCCCTTTGTCCTTGTTTCTCTAAACCTTTATGTACTTCATTTTCAAGCTGATGTTGTGATACTAAAGGACTGCACTATGTCAAGAGTCTTGAATAAATTATGTCATAGAAGCTTTGAAAGATACTGAGAAACTGGCCTCGAGGTTAGGTATTGGTTAAAGAAAAGCCTGATAACTGAAGAGGCATTGCTGCTGATGTGCTTTGTTCTAATGATTTTCTATTAGTAGGGAGTCTTGATTAATGATTCTCTATCAGTATGTCCTGATAAACGTGCTAGTCAATGAATCAGTGTGTCATTTTATTTTCTCCTAAAGAGTGTCCTTCTAATGTGAGTGTGACAGGAATTGGCTTTAAATGAACTGCTGTGAGCAATTTCTTTATCTAAATGGAGAAAATATTTTCACTTTCTAAAGTTTTGAATTCCTGCATCATTTCTTCTGAATTCATGAATTATTTGTACCAAGTAACTACGTCTGTGAGATTTTTGCATTTAAAAAACATAATAATGCATATTAATTTAAATTATTAATTAATGCATAATAATTTAAAACTGCTTAGAATCAGAAGAGGTTCTGTGGTAATCTTACTGTTGTCTTTAAATTCTATATTCTTTTAATTGCAGCAGGCTCTTAAAGAAAAAGCTGGGTTTAAAGCTTGAGCAAGCGTGCTTGAAAATATAGTCAATGTATTAATATTTAATTTTTAGCTTTTCTACTGTGGTACCGTAAAAAAGCAACAGCAGCCATTTTCTACAAAAGACTAAGAGCTTGCCAGTTTTGTTAGGGTAAAAAAACCCCACAGGTAAACATTAGTAAAATGATTTCTTTTTTTTTTAATCTAGTTTGTTGTGGGTTTTTTCTCATTAAAAATAATGCAAGAATATATTGAGTGCTTAAGGTCTGTTAGTGTTTGTTTGATTTTGGTTTGTTGTTTTTGTTTAATTGTCCTGCTATGAAGGTAAAGTTTCCAATGAATAACCAAGATGTAGTACAGATCTTGCAGAACTATACAACACGTTTTCAGTTTGATATGGGAGGGTCCTGGAAAGCTGGAAGTGTTTAAATGGTGTGTGGTCAAGCAGAGCTTGGCCAGCAATGAACAGCTTGTGGTGCCCAGGCAGCACTGCCTCCTCTCCTCAAAGTTAAACCTTGTGGAGGTGCATGAAACTAGTGCAGCTGACTCAGTGAGATACCATTTTGAAGGGAGAGGTGGCTTATTTTAGTCAATCTGTAACTGACTTCCCTGGTTTGTGGTCTCACACTGGCACACTCACAGCATGGAAATACATGTCCAGGTGATCTGGGCAACATCACTTTTGTCCAAGTCTGGAGGCCAGGAAATGCCAGCAGTTGCATCCTCACCCACTACTCTTGGCTGTCAACAGATGAGCTCTAGGGATTCACCAAAGAATTTTGCTTACTTCAGCCTCTGTAAGTGGTAGGCAGACCTGCTGCAAGATGTTCTCCTTTCCTGTTTCTCAGGATGGCTGGGCTGGCAGGAGGAGACACAGCATCACTGCACTTGTGTCACTTCTCCTGCCTGCTTGCACTTCTGACTTGCACAGCAGCCAGATTTACAGTGTAATCAATGACACAGTTTTAATTCTGGTACCTAGCTTGAGAAGATACGCTAAGTGCTTACTAGAAGAGTTGAGAACCTAAAAATTACCTAGGGTTAATCACTCAAAAATATTCCTAGAAAGTGGAACTTTGTTTCTTCTAAAGGTAAACTAAATATACACATCTCCTATATGGTGGACATTGACTGTTGGAATCGGGTAGTGCTTCCAATATCCCTGAGAAACTGGGATAACTGGGATATATCCCTGATAACTCCCAGGTTTGTCACAGAAGTGATTCAATAGGGACTTCTGGGGGGCAGGGGGGGAGAAAGAAAAAAAGAAGTATGCTGCTTAAAAAAAAGAGTATTTTTTTTCTTTGTTTTTTTTCATCTATAGCAGGTCGAGTTCCTTTCTGAAGGCTTATTATTTTGATGCTTTGTGTTACATAAATATAGATGTTGGAAATAGTTTTTTTTATATAGGCATAATTATGAAATAAACAATATGATAATGAGATATTTAAAAATTATATGTGCAGGACCATTGCCCACCCAGATGAGGGCAGATGTGGCTTCTGCCCTTGCCAGGGCTCCTGCCCACCCCTTCCACATCTGGCCCCTACTCGTGCTGGGGGTTGTTCTGTGACATGAACCCACCTTGGCACCTGGGGTAGGACATGAGGTTTTTGTTGGCTTAAATCTCAGGAGTGCAAACATTTTCCCAGCTAGAGATAGTGCCATCAGCTATGGCAGCACTCCCCCTGATTTACTGTCAGTTGTTGCCTCTTGTGCCATCAGCAGGTCACCAGTGAAGTTATTGAAGACTATAGGCTGTTGATATTTGCCTTTGCAACAAGGTAAAAAGTAATTTTTCTTTTTATTTTAAATTATTGTCAATATATCCATGTTGCTGTATAGTTTACCTAATAGCAGAAAATAGTTATAAGTACGTGTACCCAAATTAAGCATAATATCTTAAGAGTTATATGAAAAGTGCCTTCACAGAGCACAATGTGGAAAACAGGTAAGAATCACTGCAGTTCTGTGATTTCCTACTGATCAAATGCATATGGTGTCTACATCTCCTCTAACTGATTTTTCCTGTAGCCAGCTTCAGCAATAGCAAAAATGGTGTAAAGAGGAAACTGGTAGAAAAGATAGAGCTTCTGATAAGCAATTTATATTTCTCAGCTCAGGGAAACAGAATCCAGGCATTCAAAAACTAATTAAGTGCTTGAGAAGGGGAGGAATGAGATTCCTAAGTTTAATTCATGTTGCTACAACAGGCATCCACAGTTCAATTTTGCATTCATTGCTCTGAGATGAAGTTTGTATTAAATCTGAGCAAATTTATTCAGAAATTTATGTAAGGCTCGGGTTTGTTTTTTTTTCCTTTATTGTTATCAAACAATTTTCATCATCTAGATATTGGCAATTTTTAGCTTGGATAGAACTATCTAAATGAGATCAAAACTATATTAGTGAAGATTTTCACAAGTACATCAGTCATACTTTCTGATAGATTTACTAATGTTTGTAGATAATTACCTTTTCAGACTCACTGGTTTCAATGAAATGCCTTTTGATATCCCTTTTTACCAGAAAATTAAAGTTGGAGTAAATCACCTCAAATCCTGATAACTTTTGTGGTGTTGCTTTTGGCAAAAGCATTTTAGTATTCTTCTCTGCTTTTTCTGTAAAACTGTGATATTTTCTCTTATTAGCTTTCCTCTCATTTTATTTCCCTTTGTATTATACAGCCTTCTTGAGCTTTACATAAACATGTCTTCTAACTGTATTTTATGTGAATTGGGTGCATTTTACAGCAGCTTGTAGCTACTAATTTGGGCTATACATTTCTGTGTATAAGCATTTCTCTTGGGAAAGTTTAATTTTTCTGCTACATCATTTGCTTAAATGAGGCAGTAAATAGATTTAGTATCAAATGTAGTTCTTTTCCATGCTAATATGGAAAACAATTTAGATACTTCAGAATACTGATTTTGAGTACTTGGTACTAATGTCTTGGTAAGGCATGATATTCATCATTCTAAGAATTAACATATGCTGTTATATCTTAATTTCATTTCCTGTATGTATTTTTGGTATCCTCTGTGTGTGTATATATATAAACGTGCACATACATAAGAAGAGGAAATGATAGTTTAAATTATACAGGGGGACTATAAAAAGTTGTTTTGGTGGAAATCAAAACAGAAGAGCAAACTTGGAAAATAATCTTTCATTTAAAAATTTTCTTTTTTTTTAATTTCACACTTTATTTGAAATCTGAAGCCATTACTGTGTATCTTTTTTTACTCAGTTCTTTAGAATAAAAGTCAGATTCACCTGGTGTTTCTAAGTTGTCCATGGGGAGAAGCAGGCAACTTCAGAAGGCAATTCTTGTCTTACATCTGTCTTAGATACTTATCATAGCGGGGGATATATTACTCTCTGGGTAATTGTGCATGCAATATCATTATTTCCTATTTTAAAAAACAAGGCCAAGATAAGCCTGAAGAACATAATGCTTCCTATAGTTAATTTTATTTTGTTGGAGCCACAGTAATTGCATCTTGGGAACAACCACACTTGTTCAAATGGATTGTACATTTTAGGTACACAAGAGGTGTCTCAAAATGATAGGAACTCAATGGTTTGATATTCACAGAAATAACACACTTTCCATTTTGCATGCTACATGATGCATTTTTTTATATAAACAGAATGTTAACATTATGAAAATGAGGAATTTCTTTAAATAAATTTTAAAAAATCATGAGAAGCAAGACACTTTGAACCGTTTTCTACTTGTTACTAGAAAGTGTTTACTCATATGTAGTAGACAGTCTTCATTTCCTCTACTCAGTGAAAAGGATGTTTTGGTGCTCTGTTAAACAGTCACTGTTTCAGCAGAGCAATGTGGGCATTTCAGTGGTGTGGAAATCATTTCCTATTGGAGAATATATAGCTCTTTTCAGGACTTAATACTTACAGCCCAAGTCTCACCTTCAGCCAAGTGAAGTTAATGGCCTGACTCCATTAAACAAGACTTTCTTGTGTAGTTCTAATTAATCAATGCCATGCTTTAAAGCTGAAACATTTTGAGTGAGAGATAGCACTATGGTTTAGTGTAACTATCTGTACTAATAAAACAGTGTCAATTCAATTCAGGTTATCAACCAGATTTCAGCTGGTGTTATAATCTTTTTATAATAATTTCAATAATATAGTCCCTCTTAATTCTTCCTCTAAGCTGTTCTGTTTCTTGGTTGTGGTGAGCAGCTGCTGTGTCCCCTCCTCCAGGTGACTTTGCTTCAAATGCCTGGAAAAAATTATTCTGCTTAGAAATATCTAATGCCACAAGTATGTAAAATATCTCATGGTCCACCTTTTCCTAACTGAAAGATTGTTGATATTTTGTCTTTGCAACATTAGAAAAAGGAGAGATCACTTTTTATGTTTGTTCAGGAAATAATTTTATTGCTTTATGTGCTACCCAGCTACATAGCTATGAAAGAGTGGCTGAAGGCTTTTGAGAAGAGGGGATTTGTGGGTGTTATTGTACTTAGGGGAGAGAAAGTGAAGGACCTGCCTCAAAGTGATAAATCCTGTGAGAATTGAGGCATCAAACTTTCCAACAACAGCCTGAAGCAACACATTAGCATCTACAGCAGGTGACTGCAATGAGTCTGAAAAGCTCGGATTAAATGAATTCAGGTGTTGCTGTTAGAAAATCTGGTCTCTAAAGAATAATTCTTGTTAGTATTGAAAGTTGCTCTTGCCAAAAGAGATTTGGAGGGTAATTTAAATTGCAGTGCAAGTCAGCTTTATGTTGACTCCAAGCAAGGCCATAAAATAATCATGTGTGGGATTTAGTTCTAAATGTGAGTCAGCTGTGGAGCAGGAATACTCACAGAATTTCTTTTGTTTGGCAAATATACATATTTGAGCTGATTCAAACACAAATTCACCATATTTGTTAAAGTTCTAATACAAATTTTTAAAGCCAGCAGAACTAGAGCCTGGGGAGAAATGATTCACAAGGGGTGAGTGAATTTCTGTGTTTAGGATGGACAGAGTGACTGCACATGGGGTGATGTCATCCAGTGCTCCCAGTCTTTTGTGAGTGACACAGGTGGAAGAAAAAAGGTGTGTGTAACTATCCATTGGAGGGCTGTGTGCATCCTCTGCTATTACATATATGTCTGTAATCCTGAGCAGTTTATAAGATAACAGCTAATTCAGATGTTCATGAAGAGTCGTTGTTTCAGAGGATAAATACTGCTGTTATATTATCATCACCTCCGAGAGTATTATGAGATGCTAACATTGACTTCTTCCTCTATTTGGTTAAAGAAAGCTATAAACCTTGCTTGTAAACTGTTTTATGCAGCTGCTTTTATACCACATTTCTGTGAGCCATATCATTGTTTACAGAGTTTTTGATTATGTTTGACTTCTATTTTTGCTCCCAGTGTGCTGTGCATTTTGGATTGAATTCATGATTATACGGTGTGTGATTACTGATAAGCTCCTACCTATCTGAAGGACTGAAATAAACCTCTTTCACTTTTCCTCTCCTTTTTCTCTCCCTTTACTTAAATTTATCATATGGGAGTAGAAATTCAAAGCAAGACACTAATGTTCACATGCAAGTTTGTCATTATCTGGTTATTCTGCTGCAAAGAATGCTTTGGTTTGAATGTGCTGATACAACACACTTACAAAGCTTGCTGTACTTGGTCTGGACTAAGTTATTGGAAGAATTTATCACTTCTCAGACTTGATGAACTACAGAACTATAATATTTTTTTCAAATGCTCTAATTTGCCCCTAAGGTTTCATTTTCCCAAGGTGATAAGGAAAAATCAGCTAAGAGAAGAAATGGTTCTGTGATTGACCATTCCAGCCAGGAACAGCATTCACTTGAGAAGAGCTCATTCCATGCTGTAGCTGAATGTGCTCCCCATTTCCCTCCTCCCCTGTGTCTGAGGCCCAGGCAGCAGAGAAGTCACGATCTCCCAGCAATATTTTGCCCATCTCTACCCATTCTTAGGAACTGTGAGTTTCCAGGAAGTTTTTGAAAACTGAGGTTTTTGTAAGTTTCCCATGTCCCCATTATTTTTTTGCAGTGTCCCAAAATAATGTTAAATTCTGTGAATGCTTTTTTTGCCATAGTAACTAGATCCATTAAATTACCTGTAAAACTATGGGTTTTTCCCAGAGAGGGTTGTTATGTCAGTTAAAAACCAATGAACCATCACTTCTACCCCCAGCCATTTAATATTGGTGGGGTTTCCAGTGTAATTAACCCATTACCCATGATTAACTGATACAGTGTGCCGTCATGTGCCACCCAAATCTCGTGAGGAATTGTACCAAGCATGAGAAGAGCTTCAAAGCTCCTCTATTTCGGTAAAAGAATGTTGCTTCCAAATATGTGAGCACCTCTCTGTTGGCTGTAACCCTCTTCATTTCAGAGCTCATACTGCCCTGACTCCACTGGGAGGATGGTAGCTGCTGTGCCCTGGTACATGCTTGATAGGAAAAGGCTCTCTGTTTCAGAGGGTGTCAGGGTGCAGGAAAATTGGAAGAACAGGCATCTGAGGAAGCAAAAGGCAAAGATGAAACAGGGCTATCCACTGCCCTGCAGAAGCTGATATTGAGGTTCCAAAGACAAGCCCCATGGCATAGCATCATTTTGTGACTTCTGGACTTGTAAGTGTTCATAGGTAAAAAATGAAGTCAAGAAAATTATTTAAAAGATAGAAAAGACAACTTTTTCAAGAGGTTATTTCACTTCTGTGATATTCACAGAAAGTTTGTCAAAGCTCTTTTGTAGTATCTTAAAGTTTGGCAGATCCTTGAGATCTGGGGAAAACAAGGGTCTCACTGGGATAAGTGATAAACTAGCATTATGTCTATATGTCTGTGTGTGTTTTCACTACAGTTGTGGGACTTGCTCTCTACTTCTGGAGTATATGGATACCTTAAAATACATAATCCAGGAAAAGAATAGGTGAGATTAATTTTAAACATCTGTGACACAGTGGAAAAAATGCCAATCAGTTTGGTAGCCAGCTTGTGTGCTCTTGTACGTGCTGGAGGTATAAATAGAGCAGAAATCAGGAATAATGGGAGGAGGGGGGTGTGCTTTGGAAATCTTTCTTAGAAAGTAGGTCAAGCAGCTTCTATCACTGTGATGTTTTGTTTATGAGGGAAAGGACAAAATGAAAATAATTTACTAGCAATGCTTGAGAACTGTCGCCATCTACTCCTTGATGGAGTGCAGATAACAATAAGTGAGTGGCGTGTTAGAGTACAAGTTCAATTAGCAGTATTAATTAGCTGTCTGAGCTCTCTGTTGTTGTTCCTGCTGTGAGCCTTCTCTAGACACACCTTGTGGGTCATACAAAATACACACAAAGCAGTTGACTCTACTGTATATATATTTACTTATCTCTGGTTTATAACTACTTAAATGTACAAAGTGCTCTGATTAACTCTGGTTAGTCTGGTGTAAAGTGATGGTAGTTGCCTCAACTTGTTTGTGCTTCACCATGGAGGTTTTATCATTTACTTTAATTTGAGAAGGAAAAGTTAAAATATGTGGACTAATATCAGCTGGTGAGGGGATGTGTAGAGGAGATTTTGGCCACATAAAGCTGCTGTCCAGCACAGCTCCTGTGCCCCTGATTGACAGTAAGGCCTGATTGCTCCTTCAGCAGCAACAGCAGAGTAGTTAATTGGAGTATTTTTGTAAGTATGATTGGGCTTGGGTTTGTTTCCTGCTTGTATTTAGTGATTTGATAAAGATTAATGAGGTTTGCAGTGGGCATCAATATAACAGAAAGTTACTCTTCTTTTTTTGACTCTTTTAGTGGACCTCTTCAGTATTTATTTAGTTCTGACTTGATCAAGTCTCTGCTTTATCTTTGCCTCTGCATTTATACAGAAGAAGATAGCAGGCTATGTTTTTTCCCTTAGTTATTTTTGTATCTAAACTGGTTATTTGCTTTGTTTTTTTCCACTAGTTGTTTTTCAGAGTGTTTTGGCCCTTATTGAGGTGCTGATTTAGGCTTGATTTGTTGGTTTTTTTGGTTTGGCTTTTTTTTCCTTAATGAAGACCAACACCCTTTAAATGAAAGAGTAATTTTATAAATTATGTATAAATGTAGTTTAGGAGTTAGAAGATAATCTCTTCATCATTAGTGGAATTGAACCATGCAGCAACCTCTGCATATAGGCTATGTTCAACATAGATAAGGAATTTATTAAATGAGTCATATGACTCTTTGCTGCTGAGTCCCTCAGTATCTGAAGCTCATCTTGCTAGATCTGTATATGTACCATCAGTGGCTCACAGGTGGCTTTTGAGAGTGTACCTGCTTCAGTAATTTATCAGAGCCCAGAGAGA
The DNA here is from genome assembly GCA_013397195.1 of Hylia prasina. Classification (NCBI taxonomy): domain Eukaryota; kingdom Metazoa; phylum Chordata; class Aves; order Passeriformes; family Sylviidae; genus Hylia; species Hylia prasina. The sequence goes on from VYXD01006142.1 coordinate 468,292, forward strand.
CATGGTGGCATGGCAGTGTAACAGGACAGATTCATTGTCAGTCAAGTTAAATCATGAAGTAAGAATAGCAGTATTTATCCATAGGGGATCCCCCCTAAAACAGGCCAATACAGAGCTTCCCAGCTGCAGCTCTTCTACAGACCAGCCTCTGGCATCAGGAAAAGCAGAATGGATAGTGTGGTGTCTCAAACCATTTTTCTGCAGGCTGTCAGGACTTAGTAATCTAATCTGTTGTGTTGATGAGAACTGATAGAGTTAAGCACTACAGGGTAGGGCCAAGAAAAGAGTTATAAACAGAGGTCTTGCAGGACTGGGCAAGTCGATTGAAATCATTCTTCTGAACAGTGAGCATCCCAGCTGCCACAGTGGCAGAAATGGCTGGCAATGTTTCAGCAACTGAAAGGCCTTTCAAGTGCCTTGGCACCAGGGGGAAAAAAAAAAAAAAAAAAAA